>JARQOD010000004.1:552190135-552218006 GCA_033576555.1 Oophaga sylvatica | reverse complement strand
ACTAAATAAATCAATAAAAATGCCACTATTAGAGATGGGAGAGCCCAAGCAGTAAAGTTCGGCATCCATACCGAACACCTACAATTCGGGCATGAACACCGAACATGGACTTCACCAGAAAGTCCATGTTACTGTTCGGGTTCAGCTGCCCGAACACTGGGTGTTATTCGCGCTGTCATGTGCATGGCAGCGCGGCAAGCATCGCTTCTGATCGGCATGGAAATCATGCCCGCCGGTCAGAGAGCCACGGTTCCCATGCTATCAAAAGGCAGCGTCAACGCTCAGCTGTGATTGGAGGTATATAGTTTACCTCCAGTCACTGGTGTCAGCTGATGGGACTACTGATCCCATCATCTGACACCTGCTACTGCTATTTACAGTGAGAGCAGGCGTGGCAGATGGGAGTATTCATCAGCCGCTCCTGCATTGTAATTAATTAATTTAAAAAAACACGGCATGGGTTCCACTTATTTTTGGTAACCAGCCAGACAAAACTCACAGCTGGGGACTGCAACCTTCAGCTGTCAGCTTCAGCAAGGCTAGTTATCAAGAATAGAGGGGTCTCTATGCTGCTTTTTTAATTATTTAAATGAATAATTTAAAATAATGGCCTGGGGCCCCCCATTTTTTACAACCAATCTTGCTAAAGCTCACAGCTGGGGGCTGGTATTCTCAGGCTGGTAAGGAGCAATGGATATTGGTCCCCCAGGCTAAAAATAGCAGCCTACAGCTGCCCAGGAAAGGCACATCTATTAGATATGCCGATTTGGGTGTTTGTCCAGTTGTTCCCACTTGCCTTGTAGCGGTGGCAAGTGAGGTTCATATTTGTGGGCTTGATGTCACCTTTGTAATGTCAGGTGACATCAAGCCTATGGCTTAGTAATGGAGAGGCATCAATAAGACACCTATCTATTACTAATTACTTTTATTATTACGAGTTGTATGGTAAATAAAGACACAGCCAGAATAAAGTCCTTTATTTGA
Source organism: Oophaga sylvatica (assembly GCA_033576555.1). NCBI lineage: Eukaryota > Metazoa > Chordata > Amphibia > Anura > Dendrobatidae > Oophaga > Oophaga sylvatica. The sequence continues at coordinate 552,217,022 of JARQOD010000004.1, read as the reverse complement.
AATAAGAATAAACACAATTTTCCATTTTTATTTAAACACCTAATTCCAGCAAAGCCCTCGATCTCCTGTAATAAAAGTAAAATAAAAAACAACAATATACCATACCCGTCCGTCGTTCTGTGCCATGCTATAATCCATATCTGGGGGATAAACCGTTTTCAACCTGGACGGTGCCAAGATGCGACCTTCCTGGCTGTAAACCATTGGTGACTGAACTGCTGCGAGTGCAGCCACAGAGACCAGTGGTGACGTCATCAATGTTACCTACGGTCAGTGAGGCTCCGTTCCCAGCTGGGCTGAATTGCAGGGACCTCGGTGACATCCCTGTTAGCATGGTGAGAAAAACTCTCAAGTGTATGGGGTCCGGGTTTGGGCAAACCCAAACTTTTTGTAACTGTTCGGCCAAACACACTGGACTGTACGTTGTGAGGATTCTCCTGTGTCGGCGCCAGGAGTGTGACTGCAAGTATGTGATTTTCATAAATGTAAGGGGGTAAGATATAATGTCTTTCATGCTCCCTTCCCTCTGATTGTCTTCCAGTACTTTAATATTTACAGATGTGTTTTATGATAACTGCCTGCGGTACTGCTACATGTATAATTATGTATCACCACTCAATGCTTATGGTATTGCCACCTGAATGTGTTAACATTATATAGAAAGCTGTATATATTGTCTTGTGTTACAATATTGCATATATGTTATGTGTTCTTTGTTTATGTACAGTCAGGGAAAGTTAGTGCATGCTTCTTGTGACATTAGAGGAGGGCAATCTTAATATATAGTTCTTATAAATAAGGGTGAATGTAGTTCCTGTATGGGCCACTAGATGGGGGCATACTAGTGTGCACTGTTAGGTATAGTTCATAGTCAGTGTATAGAGGGTTAAGTGTAGGAGGGGCTGCTGGTTAGCAGTGAGAAGTTTCTAGGAAGTTAGGTTAGACGGGACCAGAGTGCCCAAGTGTCCACATGGGCAATAGGCCCGGACAGCTCAGCAGCCACGCAACAATAAGTGCTGCAGCCCACATTATCCACGGCCACTGGGCATCATATCAGTGGGCCAGTACAGAGAAGAAAGATGTGGCGACTCTTAGCTTGGGCGGATGCCTTTAGGGCAGGAGTCGGTTGGACTGAGGAAATGGAGGAAGATGGAACTTTGACGAGAATGGTACAGACGGGCTGGATGCTTCACCGGGGGTCACCAAACATAGTGATTGATGAATTCATGTCTGGGGCGAAACAGGCTGAAGGAAATGTCATTATAGCGAGGTTAGGCCTGTAAGGAACTGGGAAGCAGTCTAGTATGGTCCAGTCCAGGCGTGTACTGCTCAGAAGTGACAACAAGCAAGGGAAAGATCAGGAAGCAAGCAAATGTTGTAATGTACCAACTGTGGATGTAACGTGCGAAATCCTAAGTAAAGAAACTGTTAAAGTTGTCTCGAACTGTGTCTCCATTTATGGGGGTCGCCTAGAAGAGGGACCGTTATGGCCTGGGAAGTGCCCGGGTAAAGCTGAATCTAGAGAGGCAGGTATGCCGAGAGAAATAATAGTGTTTCATGTAGGGGAAGGACTGGACATAGCTGCCACCAGAATACAGGTCACAACTACAATCCTGTCCCTCCCTTGCATAAATGTGGTCACATGCTGAGTAGACATTGGAGACCTTGCTCAATTCACACGTCTAGTTGGAATGTGCCTGGAAGCATGCAAATTGCATTCTAGCAGTCGCAAGACCACCTGCTCCTAGAACCTGCGCTGGAGAATCCTAGCAATGTATGAACTGTATAGAGTAACTGAAAATTCTACCTTAAGGCCCTTTTAACAGGTTCACACCCATTTATTGAATTTGGCACATCTTACACCAGTCTTGATGAATCTGTCCAATGTGCAACGCTGGTCCGATGCCTCTGCGTAACAACACTTTCAATTAGTTGATTGAGTGGGAATTCTGGGAGTCGCCTTATCAAAAAAAAAATCCCTGTAGAATAAAGATGACATGGCAACTACTCGAATAAGTAATCATGTCATTTATAGACGGCCCAAGACTGCAAGAATTTGCAGAGGCAAATTAAATGGAGTCCCTGTACAGTGGACCATTATTTATGATGCTTCCATACCTTATAAAGTTACATATATACCTGGATTTTCGTGACGGGGCATCTACAAACTGGCTTTATGTGTAGTCAGTACACTTTGAGAAACATAGGTCTGAATAGGGGCAGCGTACATAAAGCAAATAGCCCATTTTCGTCAGTTTTGACAACTCCCTTCCCAGGATATAATAGTACATGATGGGAGGATGTTCATAGAACAGGGTGAGCAGCTGAGAAAGAAGGAAAAAAATGAGAACACAAAAAAGAAAATTGGCAACATCAATATGGGGTTAACAACAATTATTGCAAAAATATACACATCCTTTCAAGACTTCGAAAACACACTGTGAATTGGAGCAGTGGGTTACCATGTCTATTAATATTTCTATTAAAATTCTGCTACTGTTGACTCTAGACCAGTAAATTGCCCGTGACGATTGGACCGCGATGCTTCGTTAAATGACACACGTTTTGAATGAAAATTAATTCACAAATACAAAGTGAAATGTTGTATAAAGGCAAAATAGCATGTTATAATCATTAGCGGGGAAAATGGCTCAATTATCCTCTGCGCTCGCATCCCCGAAGCGCCTCACAAATGAGCGGTTTGTATATTTTTTATTACACGTCGCTATTGTGAAGTCCATTTCTATTCACCGCCGTGTCAATGCTTTCAGCTGCTTTCGTTTTTTACGTCACTGTAGACATATTAAGAGGTAAAAGATGGTTTCGGCTATTCGGATAGTTGTTTGAGTTTTTTGTGCAGCTAAAAATCTTTAAGCAATAAACAAAAAGGCGACGCAAGACAATCTACCATATATTCTGACATTTTTTACAAGGTGGTGGAAGGGAATCTTTTAGATACAGAGGTATTGGGTCTTTGCACCTAATTAGAGCCAAAAGCCCTATTGTCACATTTTAAGACATCAATATTAAAAAGAACACTTGGTACGTGGGTGATCCTGATTAGAGTTGAGCGAATTTTTCAATATGTGGTTCGGATTACGATCGCCGGCGAATATTGTATTTGCAATATTCGCTGAACACAGCCATTATGGTCAATGGGAGTAAAAATGAGCGTATATGTTCAGAACCAATCATCAAACATAAATTTGGCGCAAATAAAGTACTTATAAGGCACGAACAAGGCAAAATCAGTTTCCGAACATATTCGCTCAATTTTCGTAGTCCTGATACAGATGTTGCAATGAGACCTAGAAGCTTCAAGTTGCTCCTCTGGTTCCTCATTTTCGTTTCATTAAGTGAAGTTAAAAACAAGTGAGTCTGGAGGAGAATCTCAAAAATCCCACAACCGTGTGTTAGGGATCGAGTTCCCACTGCTGCACAAGGGGAATCTCCTTCAGGAGCAAAATCATCTTCATGCATGACAATGCACCATCTCATGCTGCAAAGAATACCTCTGAGTCATTGGCTGCTATGGGCATAAAAGGAGATAAACTCATGGTGTGGCCAGCATCTTCCCCTGACCTCAACCCTATAGAGAACCTTTGGAGTATCATCAAGCAAAAGATCTATGAGGGTGGGAGGCAGTTCACTTCAAAACAGCAGCTCTGGGAGGCTATTCTGACTTCATGCAAAGAAATACAAGAGGAAACTCTCCAAAAACTCACAAGTTCAATGGATGAAAGAATTGTGAAGGTGATATCAAAGAAGGGTTCCTATGTTAACATGTAACTTGGCCTGTTAGGATGTTTTGGAGCTAAGTAGCTTTTTTGTTCAGTGAATGTGACCTCCTAATGCTGCAAATTCCACAAATGAGCTGTCACGCTGTATAGCAGATATATATATGTGATGTCAGTAATCTATATCAAAAGGGCAACATACTATATAACATGCGCATAGATATATGATAACATAGATTTACCTGACAGAATGTCCAGTGGGTCAAAACGGAATCCGTTATACGCTGTCTCCGGCTAGAGGGTGACCGGGGTCTAAGCTGACCCTAAACTGGGGTCCTAACTAATCCCTCAACCTGGAGGTACTGTTAAAGGTACAGAGGTCCAGGCCACCAGCGTAAACCCTGTCTCCTATCAATCCCTGCCAACTGTATTCTAGTCCTAAGAAGGACCCTGAATACCACCAAAGGGAATGAACAGGAAACGGTTAATGAACAGAAAGACATACAAGAAAGACAAGAAATAAAGTAAATAAAGTCTTACATACAACACTCACACACAGTAGGAACACCTAAGGTCTCAGAGATAAACTATAAGCTATAAGAGTAAAAACAACTAAGGAGCTCTTAGCTTAAGTATTCTCAGAACCGCTTCAGTCTGCTAGACTACATGAATGCTTTCACCGGCGTCTAACACCCAGACTGGCAGGAATATAAAGGAAACTAATTAGAACATAATCAAAAGCAGCCGGGCGAGGCTGGACCTAGTCTTAGCAAAGAGCTAGGTAAAATTAACTCTCTCATTACCAAACACAAAGAAACAGCAGCTCAGCTGTGAGAAGTCAGAATGTGCAATCGCGACGATCTTCGTGGCGATGCACCCATGACAGTACCCCCCCTTCTACGAGGGGCCTCCGGACCCTCATGACCAGGTCTGTCCGGGTAAGTTGTGTGAAAGGTCCGAACCAATCGATCTGCGTTAGCATCAGACGCAGGGACCCACGTCCTCTCCTCAGGACCATACCCCCTCCAAAGAACTAAGTACTGAGGGGATCGGTGACTGAGACGTGAGTCAATGATTTTCGACCCATGAAATTCCACGTTATCATTGACTACCACTGAAGGAGGAGGTAGAGGTGACGGTATGACTGGTGCCACATACTTTTTAAGTAATGACTTGTGAAACACATTATGATTTTTAAACGTAGGAGGGAGGTCCAGACGAAATGCCACAGGATTAATTATGGAACTGATCCTGTACGGCCCAATGAATCTGGGACCCAACCTCCAGGAGGGAACTTTAAGTTTTATATTCCTGGTAGACAACCACACCAGATCGTTCACCTTCAGATCTCGACCAGAAACTCTCCCTCTATCAGCCATCCGTTTGTAATGGTTCTCCGTAACCTTCAGTCTTAACCGATCTGGAACTATCAGTCTCCCTGGAAGTCCCACAGGGGCGTCCCCCTGAGCCCCCAATACCTCCCCCTCAAGCTCAGAGCATACAGCTGACACTACAACTCCCTCCTGAGGAATAGGAACCGGATCATCCATCCTCCCGGTCCCTGGGAAAGTACGAGATAAGGCATCAGGAAGCAACTTTATTGAGCAGTCATATGCGCGATGAGGAGGTAACTCTTTACACCCCTCCTCTGAGAACATCTCCCCAAAGTCCTCCAGAAAAGGAGACAAAGTCCTAGGCACAACCGCACCGATGACCGTGCTCATGCAGTTATTCTTGCAAAATTCACCCCACTGGCTTATCTTTCTGGATTGCCAATCAATCACTGGGTTATGTTTAGCCAACCAAGGAAGTCCCAACACAATAGGAGTAGGTAGACCCTCCAACACATAACAAGACAATTGCTCTTTATGTATTGCCCCTACTCGAAGATCTATGTTATGAACAGCTTGTACCAAGCTACCTTGACCAAGAGGTCTAGAATCAATAGAGAGTATAGGGACCGGTTTGGCCAATACACTCAGTTGCATACCATGCACCTAGACAAACCGAGCGTCCACCAGATTAGCCCCGGACCCACTATCAAGAAAAACAGAAATCCTCTCAGTTCTAGTACCAATCACCACCTCCGCAGGCACAAGAAACTGAGAGGGATTTGGGGACGAAATACACACACCCAGGTTAACTCCTTGGCTCAAAGAGGTCCGGGATGGACACCCCCAACAAAATGTCCCTCTCTCCCGCAAAAGAAACACCTTCTAGTCTTGCGGCGCACCGCCGATTCCCTCCTACAAAATGATGTCCCTCCCAACTGCATGGGTTCCTCAGAACAGACCAGGGGAACCTCAGTAAAAGGGACTTTAGTAGTAGGTGGAGTCATCACGGGGGGCGGAGTTACCTCGCGTCTTCCCCGAAGTCGTCTATCAATGCGAATAGCGAGGGCCATAGCAGCCTCCAGTGATGGAGGAGAATCATACTGAGCCAACACATCTTTTAATTTGTCAGACAACCCTTGACAAAACTGGCTCCTAAGAGCTGGGTCATTCCACTGAGTATCTGTTGCCCATCTACGGAACTCAGAAGAATATTCCTCCGCTGGACGATTTCCTTGCCGTATTTTACGTAACCTTGTTTCAGCAAGGGAGACTCGATCCGGATCATCATATACCAGACCCAGGGCAGTAAAAAATCGATCCACTGACTGGAGATCTGGGGAGCCTGGAGGAATAGAGAACGCCCAAGATTGAGGGTCCCCTTGTAAGAGCGATATAACAATTCCCACCCTCTGCTCTTTACTCCCAGATGACCGAGGCCGCAGCCGAAAGTACAATTTACATGCCTCCCGGAAAGTAAAAAATTTGTCCCGCCCACCAGTGAACCTATCCGGGAGAGCAACCTTAGGTTCAGATCTGGTTTGCTCCGGGGGGACAAAACTTTGGACTTAATGTCTGCAAATTCCATGGACAACCCCTGCAACTGCCGGGCCAGCTGGGCTACTGGATCCATGACAGCTGGGGAGAATCTTTAGTATGGGCCGGTGAAAATGTCACGCTGTATAGCAGATATATATATGTGATGTCAGTAATCTATATCAAAAGGGCAACATACTATATAACATGCGCATAGATATATGATAACATAGATTTACCTGACAGAATGTCCAGTGGGTCAAAACGGAATCCGTTATACGCTGTCTCCGGCTAGAGGGTGACCGGGGTCTAAGCTGACCCTAAACTGGGGTCCTAACTAATCCCTCAACCTGGAGGTACTGTTAAAGGTACAGAGGTCCAGGCCACCAGCGTAAACCCTGTCTCCTATCAATCCCTGCCAACTGTATTCTAGTCCTAAGAAGGACCCTGAATACCACCAAAGGGAATGAACAGGAAACGGTTAATGAACAGAAAGACATACAAGAAAGACAAGAAATAAAGTAAATAAAGTCTTACATACAACACTCACACACAGTAGGAACACCTAAGGTCTCAGAGATAAACTATAAGCTATAAGAGTAAAAACAACTAAGGAGCTCTTAGCTTAAGTATTCTCAGAACCGCTTCAGTCTGCTAGACTACATGAATGCTTTCACCGGCGTCTAACACCCAGACTGGCAGGAATATAAAGGAAACTAATTAGAACATAATCAAAAGCAGCCGGGCGAGGCTGGACCTAGTCTTAGCAAAGAGCTAGGTAAAATTAACTCTCTCATTACCAAACACAAAGAAACAGCAGCTCAGCTGTGAGAAGTCAGAATGTGCAATCGCGACGATCTTCGTGGCGATGCACCCATGACATGAGCATTTTCAGTTCTTTAAAACAGATGAAATGTTCAGAAATTCTACTGTGCCTAATAATTTGGAACAGTGCATTCTGAGTATTTTTCCATTTTGGAGATTATACTGTTATCATTGGGAGGTTTCTGCAATAAAATTCGATGCTCTAACGGGTCATGAATTTTATTAGACTGACGGTCATTTGCACCGACCACTTAGGAAATCAGAGAAAAATATCATTTGCATAATAATTTGGAACATATTGTACAGTGTTATGTTTTGGTAGCTGAGGAGAGCAGGCAAAAATGGCAATACACCAGAGAGGTTGGAATCTACTGGATTGCAGTACCCTGACTAACCACCACAACTAAAGGCAGCCGTGGAGCGTTCCTACGTTGGTCCTAGATGCCTCGTCACAGCCTGAGAGGTTAACTATACCTAAAGATAGAAAGAGGAAAGCTATCTGCCCCGGAGCAGGTCCCCAAAGAACATAGGAAGCCCCCAAAGATGTTATGGTGGTTAGACAAGAGGAAATACAGACACAGACAGAAAATAGTATGAGCAAACGCTGGGGCCCAATCTGACTTAGACAGAAAAGGATAGGAAGGATACTTACTGCAATCCAAAAAAAACCTAAAAAAGCCAACACTACTAATTGCAAAAACACCTGAGATCACACGACCTCTACCACCTAAATTAGTTCTCTGGTGTAACAAAACTAAGCCGCAGCCACAGAAAAAAAAACTGGAAAAGGCAAATGGAACAAACAACAATGGCTCCAGAGGAACCGAGAGGAGACCAAGCCCCCCGGGGAGGGAAACCTGGCCAACCTCACAGAAATGCAGAGAAATATACAAATGGCAAGCAAAAAGACAAAAAACAGAAAATATCTTATCTGAGAGCAGGAGAAGAGGCAAGACTCAGCAAGCTTCCAAGTGAACCAGGAAACAACGTTGAGACAAGAACAATTGATCACCGGCAACCATGATGGGGGAAACCTCCCTCATATCCAGCCAGTCTGCGATCCCTGATTGCCAATCCTCATTGAATGGTTCAGCACTGTCTGCAACCACCGGAGGGAACTTCTGCTCAGAATTCATTTCTAAAACATTCATAACAGTACAGCCTGAGAAACCTCTGACACGGTAAGTTTGAAAGAACTGTCTTTACCTTGTTCATTAACTCTGCATTTCTGTTACAAATTAACTATTTATTCCCTCATTTAACCGTTTGCCTCTCTGCATGGAGTATCCCATTGATAAATTAAATTGTTAACCCTTGATGTGCCTCTCGTGCGTCACTGCTTCCTGCAACCTGCTCACACACTCAGCAAGTTTCCAACTTATTGATATTTGTCTCTCTCATGTTCACGCTTGGCCACTCAAATCCAGGTAACACATCTCTTCAAGCGTATCTTCAGTTTACTTACTTTATTGTATTCCTGCAATTAACCACTATTAACTACCTTGCTGGAAGAAACCAAAGGTTTCCAGGTGAGGTCGCTTCAGGAAAGTGCCAGTGGACATTTACCTGAGGTGGCTTCTCCAGCAGCTTTCCCATTGTTCTTGTGGAGGCTTTCACTCCATTCTATCAGGTATAGAATGCAAGCGACTTCCAAGTGGAAGCTGCTGAAAAAGAGCATGTCTCTTCTTTTGACTGCTTCAAGGTTTCCAAAACCAGAAGTAGTTAAAGGGAACCTGTCATCAGGTTTGGCCGATACGAGTTACGGCCATAGTCTTTCAAGGCTTATCTACAGCATTCTATAAAAATAACTTTTATTGTACTCACCTATGGGGCGGTCTGGTCAGATGGGTGTCACAGCTCCTGGTCCGGCGCCTTCCATCTTTTTGTGATGCCACCCTCCTGCTTGCTTCACAGGCTCCCCGGCATTGCGCTTCTGTGCAGGCGTACTTCTCTACCCTGTTGAGGGCAGACCAAAGTACCGCATTGCACAGGCGCTGGGCCTCTCTAACCTTTCCCAATGCCTGCGCACTGCAGTGCTTTGTACTTTATCTACAGCATTATAGAATGCAGTATTTCAGCCCTGAAAGGCGGTGGCCATAACCCATATCGGCCAAACCTCGTGACATGTTCCCTTTAAACTAAGTGACATAAGATGGAACATGTGCACTACGGTCTCATTTTGACATTGCTGTGTAATATGTTCACTTTATGGGGAGCTTTTGCCACGCTCTTCCAGACAGATTCAGGAGGGAATCTGCATAAAAAAGATGTCGTGTGCACATACCCTTGGTCTAGGCTCACATGAGTGAAAAAAAAAAAAAAAATCTGTTTTTTATCCACTAAAAACTAGTTTTCATCTACATTGTCATGTTGTGTGCTATCAATATGTCCGTTCTTTAAATCCATATACAATAATTTTTTTATGGCCGTATATCCGTAAAAATGGGATGCCATATGGATGATCTACATGGGATCGGATTTTTTTTTTTTTTGCAATCGAGATTTGAGTTGGCGAGTCACACCTGAAAAGCTGAGAAGTTGTTTTTTTTTTGCACGTACACTCAGTTCCTGTGAAAAAACTGTCATTGCACAGTCCACTTGAATAGCATTGGTCATAGTTCTATTCGTGGGAGGACAGATTTTTACACAGTCAGCACTCAGACAGCAAATACGTTTGTGTGAACGAGTATTTACTCGTGATATATTTTCGTTCTTTAATGCAAGACACAATTAGCAGTTTTTTTTTACTTGTGATTGTTTAATAACTTTTTATTGATTACTAGAAATTTTTTTTGTTGTTGATTCATCAATGTGATTATTGCCGAAACATTTAGGCTTATAGTTTGAGAACCAAGTAATCGAGTCCCAAAATGTTTTTTATTTTTTTCCTTTTTAGTTAATTTTTCTGACATTCATAAACTAAGACCTTTTACCTGCATTTATAAGTGTCTACTGTTGGTTTTGATAAATTACTTGGACCTGGATTTAGTTTGTCCCATCGACTTCATGCTACCAGCATTGTGACAACCATACGATCAGTCACATGATCGCTTGAACCAATAGAAGCTGCGTCAGCCTCCATTTATACCAAGCGCTCATTAAATTGTAAGGCCATGCTAAACACATGCTAAAAAGGAAGAAAGAAATGTTTATCAAATGGAAAGAGGGAGGCATATCTAAAGAAGAATATAATGCCGTCTGCAGAACCTGCAGGGCACAAATCAGATTATCTAAAGCTGACAATGAATTAAGGCTTGCAAGTGACGTCAAAAGCAACAAAAAAGGATTTTGGGGATACGTCAAAAGTAAAAGAAAAGTCAAAGATGCTATAGGATTTTTACAGGATGAAAATGATGAAATGGTAAGTCAGGATGTTGAGAAGGCTGAACTGCTAAATTCCTATTTTGCATCTGTTTTCTCTCAGAAAGGAAATGTAACATCAACTGATCTTCACTGTCCTATTAAAGGAATAGAAGAATCCAGGATATCTATAAACAGAAAGACAGTGAGGAAACACTTAGCTAACCTAAATGAATTCAAGTCTCCAGGTCCAGATGAATTACACCCCAGAGTACTGAAGGAGATAGCAGAAGAAATTCTTGAACCACTGTCCATAATCTTTGAAAATTCTTGGAGAACAGGAGAAGTCCCAGAAGACTGGAGAAGAGCAAATGTTGTTCCTATCTTCAAAAAGGGGAAGAAGATGGACCCAGGGAACTACAGGCCGGTGAGTCTGACTTCTATACCAGGAAAGATCTTTGAACAAATTATTAAAGAACATGTATGCAAGTACCTGGATATGAATGAAGTGATTAAACAGAGTCAGCATGGGTTTGTGATTAATAAGTCATGTCAGACTAACTTAATTTCCTTCTATGACAGAATCACTGACTGGGTGGATCAGGGAAATGCTGTAGATATAGTATATCTTGACTTCAGCAAAGCATTTGACAAAGTATCTCACACAATCCTTATTGAAAAAATGACTAAGTATGGAATGGACAAGGCAACTGTTAGGTGGATTCATAACTGGCTTAGTGATCTGACCCAAAGATTGGTCGTAAATGGCTGCACATTCAGTTGGAAGAATGTCTCAAGTGGGGTACCACAAGGCTCTGTTTTGGGCCCTGTATTGTTCAACATCTTTATCAATGATTTAGATGAAGGAATTGAGGGTAAACTGATCAAATTTGCTGATGACACAAAGCTAGGAGGGGTAGCTAATACTAGAGAAGAGAGAGAGAGGATTCAAAAAGATATAAATAAACTGGAGCAGTGAGCAGCAACTAACAGAATGGATTTTAACAGGGAAAAATGCAAAGTACTACATCTGGGCAATAAAAATGAAAAAAGCATATACAAAATGGGAGGAATAGGGCTAAGTAACAGCACATGTGAAAAAGACTTGGGTATACTAATTGATCACAGACTGAACATGAGTCAACAGTGTGATGCAGCAGCAAAAAAGGCAAATGCAATTCTAGGATGTATCAACAGAAGCATACAGTCTAGATCACGTGAGGTCATTATTGCCCTCTACTCCTCTTTGGTCAGACCTCATCTGGAATACTGTGTACAGTTTTGGGCACCACATTTTAAAAAAGACATCAACAAACTGGAGCAAGTTCAGAGAAGAGCCACCAGAATGGTGACCGGTCTGCAAACCATGTCCTATGAGGAACGGTTGCAGAATTTGGGAATGTTTAGCTTGCAAAAAAGAAGACTGAGAGGAGACTTAATAGCTGTCTACAAATATCTCAAGGGCTGTCACATTGTAGAAGAGTCATCTTTATTCTCATTTGCACAAGGAAAGACTAGAAGCAATGGGATGAAACTGAATGGGAGGAGACACAGATTAGATATTAGAAAAAACTTTTTGACAGTTAGGGTGATCAATGAGTGGAACAGGCTGCCACAAGAGGTGGTGAGTTCTCCTTCAATGGAAGTCTTCAAACAGAGGCTGGACAGACATCTGTCTGGGATGATTTAGAGAATCCTGCTTTGAGCAGGGGGTTGGACCAGATGACCCAGGAGGTCCCTTCCAACTCTACCATTCTATGATTCTATGTTCACACGGTCACTATTTGGTCAGTGCTTTACATCAGTATTTGTAAGGCAAAACCAGGGATGGAACAATCAGAGGAATAAAATAGAAACACGTCACCATTTCTATATTTTTCACCCTCTCCTGTTTTTGGCTTACAAATACTGATGTAAAATACTGACCAAATACTGAACGTGAGAAATCAGTTTTCTCTACCGCAGAGCTCTCAGAATGCTGAGCGCTGCATAACCCCACCCACAACACTGAGCTCAAATGCTGAGCTCTGCATAACCGCACCCACAACGCTGAGCTCAGAATAATGAGCTCTGCATAACCCCGCCCACAACACTGATCGGCAAATATCTGTGTACATTAAAACCGAAGACTAAAACAAGATGAACGCAAACCCTTCAGTAAGTAAATAAGTAAAATTAGTAGTTCCTATAAATAACATTGGGTACTTCGAAAACGGTTACCCAACATTATTTATATGCACTACTGCTTTTACTTATTTACTTACAGAAGGATTTATGTTCATTTTGCTTTTGTCTTGGGTTTTGCCTGTTTGATGGCCAGTGTGAACATGCTCCTATTTTGCATGCATACTAACTTATACTCCAATTTTTTATTTGTTTCGGATTAGTTTCCGTGTATATTGACTGAAAGCTGCTAATCCATGGTGGGGGCAGGGTTGGGCTAAGAGGTACAAGACACCTAGTCCTGTAGTGATAATCTCCAGCTGATAAAACACAGATTTTATTGGAGCAAAAACACACAGCTTAGTAAGTGACATATCACTGGAATCAGGCTCTCTGCTCCTACATCATGCTGCTCTCAGATTACATAGAATAAAACCTGCTGTCATGTTTCCTTTAAGATGGCCACAAAGCAGGTTTGCTTTAATTGGTGTAAGTGTTCAATTTCCCTGCAGCACCCCCTTTAGAAGAAATAAATGATTACTCAGTGTTGACTCAAATCTGGGTAATGTAATGCAAGACAGAGTAAAGGTACTGCCACACTAAACTATCCCGCTAGCGATCACGATAACGACGCATACTAATGCGATCGCTAGCGGGATCATTTCAATATCGCTAGTAGCGGCTTAACTTAGCGATGTCGTTAAGGACGCTATCGCGGTTAGCGATCTCCTTAACGACTTTAGCGGTACAAAATACCGCTAAATCGCTAACAAAAAGGTGCCACACTCAGCGATATTTACTCACCAGCGGGACGCCGACGATAAAAATAGGGTCCTGACCGATGTCAGCGACGAACGAGATCACAGCAGGATCTCAGCAGGGGCCACGTCGTTGCTACATGCCACACAGAACAACGTCACTAACGAGATCGCTAAATAGTGACGTTTTTTTAGCGATCTCGTTAGCGACGCTGTTTAGTGTGGCATACCCTTAAGGATAGAAATATGGAAAAACATACATTTTTAAAAAATATATTCCCCCAAAATATATAACAGCCTCATTCTTCATAGTTTTTTTGGCATTACTGGAAAGACCTTTTAAACTCAGTAAATGCGTAATGTTTAAAAATCCTCCCTTACATCTGTCAATCATGTTTCCCTATAGATCTAGCCAAGCGCCTGCAATTCTCAGCTCTGGGATACAGCGATGAGTTATCGATCAAACACTCCTTTATGAAATCCATTATTGGCAAAATTCCTTCTACAGGCAAGAAAATTACTAATAGATATCAGGCTCCAAAAACACAAAAAGCTGCAATGGATTTGGGATTTATAATATATATATTAAACATAAAAAAACTCAGTGAAAACAAATTCCTCAATTATTTCTTTCTAGGAAGAAATCAAATCTTGGGTTGGTATAGATTAGGATAACATGCCTGCTTCCTTCTGGAATTCGGTCCGGTTTTGCTGCTTAGACCCACTGGGAAAATAATTTTGAAGAAATAAGTAAAGGGCAGATAAAATATTAAAATATTCAATTTGCGCACAACATTGCTGGCTGCACCTAGAATATATCTACAGGAGCAAAGATTATTTACGTTATTTATATATATCATTTTTTTTTTTAATAATCGCTGCTGTTTTAAAAATATGGATCCCTTTGGGTGGCTTTTTTTTTCTTAAATGCATATATTTGTGGTTAGAAAATATTTTTTTCAATTGGGTTTCCATAACTTTTAGCTCTGTTTTGACTTTTAAGGCTGTTTGTTTACCTGCTTATTACTGACGCCAGAATGAGTTAATTAATAATCAGTCAGTGAGCTTGTGATGACTGGGAGTCTGAGCTTTTTTTTTTCTGTCTTTTATTGGGTTTCTCTCAGTTGACCACATCAAAGTTGAGCTGCACTGTTAAGTGATCATAAACCAGCTGAGAGAAGCCCAGAAAAAGACAAATCAAGGAGTCACAATTACAAACTCCCCATCAGAATCAACTCACTGACAGATTCTTAAAGAACTCATTCTGCATTTAGATTTCTATTTTACACATTTTTTTATATAATAAATAGTTTTGTTATTAGGGGGCCTTGCAGTTCGGGACTCCGAGCAGGATAGAGATTTTAAAGTTCCAAAGTTTGGGTCCCCAAAGATTTCAATGGAGTTCAAGTTTGGGTACAGTTCAGGTACCCGATCCAAACTTTAGACTAAAGTTTTGTCTGGTATCAGAACTCGAACTTCCATGGGTCCGCACATACCTAGCCAACAGCACACACAGTGACAGTGCATGCTGAAGGGTACGAATTAGGCCGGGGTCACACTTGTGAGAAACTCGCACAAGCCTCGCATCTCAATACCCGGCTCTGCCGCCGGCACTCAAGTGCCCGCGGCAGTGGCCAGGTATTGAGGTACAAGACTCATGCGAGTTTCTCACAAGTGTGACCCCGGCCTTACACAGAGAATTACAAGTGGTGGGTGACCATGGGAAGATACACACAGTGACACTGTGTGTGCACGGCACCTGAAATATCACTGTGTAAACTCTCCTCTCCCTCTCCTGTGTGTAGAGGCCGCTCACTGCACACATGGTCCCACAGAATCGGGAGGTGAGAGCGCACACATACTGATATTTTGTGCTCTCATCTGTCTCCTATCACCTTCGCCACTCTCGATTCTAAGTCTGATCTTCATAAATTATAAAAAAAAAATGTAAATTGACAAGTTTTTCCAAATATTAAGACTAAGAATAAACTCCAAACCCCCAATTCCTTATTTATGCTATAAAAAGCCATCAAAGTGTTGTATGTTCCCCATTAAAATGTACAGCTCGGCACACAACAGCTTAGTCAAAGAAAGAACAAAAATGTATACGTCTTGAAAAATGTTAATGCAAATTTCTTTTTTTTTTCTTAACATTCAGAATTCTTAGAAGCCACTAACATAGTAATTAAAACAGTAGAAATGTGAGATCACTGCAATCATTGCCCTGGAAAACCATGCTGCATCGGTTATTTTTATCTGAACAATATAAAAAACAAAACTCAAAAAACAACGATGTAATTTCTTTTTTTTTTTGGTCACTAAAAACACTATTTCTACTGTAGTTAGACTAATACAAAAATACTTATGTCAAACCTGGAAGCCTTGTTTGTTTGCCCACCCCAGATGCCTTTATAACCCATCACATTGCAGGAGAGCAATAGACTGAAAGCGCCTCTGTCCTCTTGAAAGGGACATAAAGCCTATAAGGTTTAGTATATGAAAAGTCAACACTACTTAACATTTCTTGAGAAATATAAAATGACCAGTTATGGAAGGGATGTCAAAGTCCTTTTCCCCAAGGGTCACATCATCATTATGGTTGCCTTCTAAGGGCCACTTGTAAGTGTAATGGCTCATGCAGATGTCTGTGAAACATGATCCAAGCATGAACTGCAGTGAATTTACTGGCCGCGGCTCTCCCGACCTGAGCGTTATAGCTTCATATGTTTCCTTGAGCCTGACATACTCGGGAGACCCGTAGCCAGTCTATGGGTAGAAGATCTAAGAGAGCTGTGCCTGGGTAGTAGGACTGAGAGAGCTATGCCAGACCTTTCAGTCGAACATGGCTGCGTCTTCTTATTCAAAATGGAATTACATAATAGTGCTGACTGACTGCATTCACTTTTTGTGCTGGCTGACTACGTTCACTTGGTTTCAAGGATGGCACCCGCTCCTTGTGTTGGCATCACCCCCTCTGCTAAGTGCTACCTGTGTCTGCTCAAATTCCAAGATGGCATTAGAGGAGGTGGCACCAACACAGGGGGAGGGTGTTGTCACTTCTACACTGTTCCAATCAGCACTTCATATGGGTGAAGGGGAGGTCTGGCTCTTCGATGTCCTACCCTCATAGGCCACATAAAATAATATGGAGAGCTGGTTTGGGCCCGTGGGTCTTGAGTTTGACACCTCTGGACTATGGGTACTAAATTCTGTGATGGAAAGTTGATCCAGGGAACAAGTCTGATTCCTGTTCCCGTTCCCGTATGTAATCTGCCACATGGGTTTTTTGCCTTCCTCTGGACCAACATGTTAGGCAATAGGTTGAATTCGATGGACATATATATTCCTTCAACTTTAAAAACTATGATATTGTCCCTTGTTGGAGATGCTTGTTACAGACTTTGCATTGATGCTCAGGAACTATGTTACATTTCAGAATCTGCACTACTAAAATATACTTCATGTTTTGCTCAACTTTATATGAATGATGACATTTACACTGTAAAACAAAGTAATAACTTGTAGAAAAAGTTGTGAAATATTTTCCAGGCTCCGCATTCGTAGATGATGAATTGCTGCACTCCACCGAACATTTCCAGTGATACATAATAAATAAAACCAGTAGATATCAATCACAGTAATATTGAGCGCACATGATCACGGTGATTTTGTGGTGTAAAATATATAGGCAAGTGTATAATACAAGTCTAAGATAGATAGTAAGTTCAAATTAAAGGACATCAGAACGAAAATCTTTTACATCTAAAAGTGTAAACCAACTTTTTCCTCTGAGTAGTTGATGACTGACTATAGAGGGCATAAAGTGTGACTTCTGGACAAAGTTGAGTAGTTTTGGCTATTTATTCTAGTATTTTCCACCATTTTTTTTCTTAGGGCACCCGTGATATAATGAAAAATAAAATTATGTTGAGGCACCCTCCCCAGTATTTGAAAAAAAAATTACCAAACAGGACTAAAACTATGAATGCATACCTACAGATTACTGTAAACATCTCCATACACATTTGACTGTTGTCAGCTGAACCCAAAGATATTGGTTGGATCAGAAGACGATCTAACAAATCTGAGGGCCTACCGATTCTCCTCCAACAGATGATGTTGGGAAGAGAAGAATTTGTCAAGTCCGATTTCAGGTTGCCAATTCTTTTATTGTTCAAGCGATAAGCCACAACCAGAAGAGTATGATTACGACACTTTCATAGAGAACACGGGAGTGCTCAACCATGTGCTCATGTGTATGTAAGAGGCGGTAAAGAAAGCGGTCAGTCAAACCATCGACCAAACCAACGTTTAGGCGAAAGTTATCTATTGTGCATTGTGAGGCTTTAGCCTCAAAGTTTTACATAGACATTGGAAATATTGAGGTTTACCTTTTCAGTCTGACACCTGGGCTCTCTTTTTCTTGCACAAGTCTAGTCTGTGGCCTGATCTTTGGAAGACGCACTCTCAATTCTTCTCCTACAGAAAGCAGATGGCATCTTTTTTTACAAAGATAGCAAGATATTCTGTTGGAATTGAAAGTCAGAAATTAGCATAGTGGGCCCCTTAATTATATAATATGCTGTGCCCCTCTGACTATACAATGATACAATTGTGTGCGTAAAAAAAAGTAAAATTCCCCTGTCTACCATTCAGTGCCGGTTCCACCGGTTAGACCCGTTCCACCAATCAGTAAGTTATTATCTATCTGTGTAACTAATAAGGAGCAGATAATTGTGAGGAGTCACAGCAACAAAGACGTTTTTAGAAGTTTGAGGACATTTTTGGATGTGACTAAGATATAAGTCTCAAAATCGGTACAAGAAATGTAAAAGAAATAGAAAAATGGACACAGACTTTCAATATGTTCCAGAATCTTCTTTCTTGTTTCTTGCAATTTGTATTCTTCTAATTTAAAGTTTCAGTGTTGCCAGAAAACAGCAAATACAAAACATAAAATTGGAGACCTGTAAGAGCCTTTATGAAATGTATTCCCAGCCGGATAGTCTACAGTGAATAGTTGCTTCATTTTTAATTTAGTTTTCCAATTTCACTTCTTTACTTTCTCTAAAACATATTACAAGGACTTCTTAAAGAAATCTTGATGTCAGTGAGCACAATATTCAAATGTGTTGGCTAAAAATGAACAGGATGTTCATGTTTTTGATCTGACCGAGAAAAAAGGAGCTTTACGAGAAAAAAATCTTCACTTGGATCTATGGAGTTGACTTTGAAAATGTTCTGTTTACAACATATAAGACTTGAAAAAGGGCCAGTTAGGTTGTTTATATTAAGTAAAATTTATGGTGGCCAGATTGAAGGTATGGAATCTATCAAGCCCTAATATAATCCACAGTAATTTCTTAGTGGTGCCACCATAAATGGTTAGGAAACCACCAAAAGGGGTTGCCAATGGCTTTGTTAGCCTGAGCACCCAGATGTTGCCAAATATATGCAGGGTGGGCCATTTATATGGATACACCTAAATAAAATGGGAATGGTTGGTGATATCAACTTCCTGTTTGTGGCACATTAGTATATGGGAGGGGGAAAACTTTTCAAGATGGGTGGTGACTAGTGTTGAGCATTCCGATACTGCAAATATCGGGTATCGGCCGATATTCGCTGTATCGGAATTCCGATTCTGAGATCCGATATTTTTTGCATATCGGATACCGGAATCGGAGTTTTCCTGTAAAGTCTATGGGGAGTTCCTGTGTCACAGAACGAAGTACGTGACACAGGAACTTTCTGAAAGTGTCACTGTCAGTGTCGGTCGGGTCTGTCAAGACTCAGCAAAGTCAGCACTTACCTGGCAGAAGATCCCCGGCGGTCATGTCCTGGACTCCTTGATGGCCGCCATTACCCTCTCCCTGGCGGTCACGTGCAGTTTCTCGCGATAACTGCACGTGCTGCCCGGTACTGGGTAATCTCGACCAGCTGTACTCTCGCGACAGCTGGTCGTAAACCAGTCCGATGACGTCATCGCCGGAGAATCTCTTCAGGTAAGCAGCTCTGCTACATCTGGATGCCAGGCTCAGCCTGGCATCCAGATGTAGCAGAGCTGGACTCGTCGTGGGACACTCGTGATTTTGGACTGCGTCGGACGGGGAGTATTTGTGTTGGTTTGTTATTTTTGTTTTTTTTACAGGAGAACGATGCCGTCGCAGGATAAGCGTGAAATAAAAATAATAAAAACTGTGTTGTGTTTTATTTCATTAAAAGACTTTATTCTGGCTGTGTATTTTTTTAAAAATTTACAAACTTTATGATTAATAATGGATCGGTGTCTTATTGACGCCTCTCCATTATTAACCGGGCTTATTGTCACCGTTCAATCAAAGGTGACATTAACCCCTTATTACCCCGCTTGCCACAGCTACAGGGCAAGTGGGAAGAGCCGGGTAAAGTGCCACAATTGGCGCATCTTTGGATGCGCCATTTGTGGGGCTGCTGCAGCCTGGTATTTTTAGGCTGTTGAGGGCCAAAATCCATGGGCCTTGACAGTCTTTTATTACCAGGCCGCAGCAGTCTGCTTTTTACTTGGCTGGTTAACAAAAATGGGGGACCCCCACGCCATTTTTTTTTCGAGGGATCCCCTATTTTTGTTAATCAGCCAAGCTAAGCAGACTGCTGTGGCCTGGTATTATCAGGCTTCCAAGGTTCATGGATATTGGATCCTTACCAGCCTGAAAAACCGGGCCTCAGCAGTCTGCTTCATCTGGCTGGTTAACAAAAATAGGAGGGACCCCACGCCATTTTTTTTTTTCGAGGGGTCCCCTATTTTTGTTAATCAGTTCACTTCAGGTCAGCCGGGATTCCCTCTGACGTCACTGATGCTGCGGTGTCCCTGGCTGACCTGAAGTGAAAGTGGGAAGCAATCAATTATGCTAACCACTTCCTCTCCTGTCAGCCAGGAGAGGAGATGATTCAGTTGGGGGTTTACTGTGAGGCTGTCAGCATTAGCTGCGGTCCCTGCAGTAAACATTAACCCTTTCAGAAGGATTACATTGGGGGAAATGATTGAACATCGGATAGGTAAGAATAATGTTTCTTTATTATTTTATTTTTATTACAGGTGAACAAGGGCTTCGCAAGGAATGGCAGTAAAATAAAATATGGTCAAAAACTGAGTGTTTATTTCATTAAAATGATTTTTAATTAAAGTGTGTGTGTTTTATTTTTATTTCATACAATAGGATTAATAATTGATAGTTGTCTAATTGACAGCTCTCAATTATTAACCTGGCTTAAAGTCACCTTTCAATAGCAAAGTGGCTTTAACCCCTTATTAACCCATTCGCCACCGCTACAGGGCAATGGGAATAGACGGGCAAAATGCCAGAAAGGGCGAATCTAATTATAGATTTGCCTTTTCTGGGGTGGCTGGGGGCAGATGTTAGTAGCCAGGGGGGGGCAAAAATAATGGTCCCTCTCTGGGCTATTATTATCTGCCCCCACTCGCTGGATTTGTCTGGTTGAGAAAATAGGGCGGGAGCCCACGCATTTTTTTTCCACAATTTTACACCTCATATATATATATATATGTCATTGAATTTGTGACACATATATATATATATATATATATATATTTATAGTACATACACTTCTACATAGTATAATAGCCGCTAATTCAATTGCCGGCTTTTGTGAAATTAGAGAACCCGACATGAAATGACATATGGTTTACATAGAGTTAACCATATCATTTCATGTAGTTTGATATATGGTTTTCACTAACAATTACATGAGTGTATGTGTGCAAAATTTCAGACATGTAGGGGTTAATTAAAGGTGTAAATTCGTAGCAAAAAAATGTGTTTTTTTACAACGAATTTACACCTTTAATTAACCCCTACATGTGTGAAATTTTGCACACATACACTCATGTAATTATTAATGAAAACCATATATCAAACTACATGAAAAGACATGGTTAACTCTATGTAAACCATGTGTCATTTCATGTCGGGTGCTTCTGTAATTTCACAAAAGCCGGCATTGCCCGGCAATTGAATCAAAGGCTATTTTACTATGTAGATGTGTATGAACTATAAATATATGTATATATATATGTCACAAAGACATGTATATATATATGTATTCTATGTGTGTATATCTAGTGTTTACAAGGAAAGAAAGTGTTTTTTTTAATTACGATATTTCTGTCCCATTGACTTGCATTGGGTTTCCGGTATCGGATTGGCGATACCCAATACTTTTTGAGTATCGGGCCGATCCAATCCGATCCGATATTTCTGGATATCGGGCAGTATCGCTCAACACTAGTGGTGACCTGGAAAGTGGATTGGTGGTCGTGGGCCAGTTGAATGGCCACCAAGGTCTCCCGATCTGACCCCATTAGACTTTTATCTTTGGGGTCATCTGAAGGCAATTGTCTATGCTGTGAAGATACGAGATGTGCAGCATCAACAGATACTGGAAGCCTGTGCTAGCATTTCTTCTGCTGTGTTGCTGTCAGTGTGTCAAGAGTGGGAGAGGAGGGTTGCATTGACAATCCAACACAATGGGCAGAACTTTGAACACATTTTATAAGTGGTCACAAACTTGTAAATAACTCATGGAAGAATTAAGTTATGTAAAAACCAAGCACACCATTGATTTTCTTGTGAAATTCTCAGTAAGTTTGATGTGTCACATGACCCTCTTCCCATTGAAAAAAATAAAGTCGGATCCAAAATGGCCGACCTCAAAATTGCCGCCATGGTCACCACCCATCTTGAAAAGTTTACCTCCTTACATATACTAATGTGGTTCAAACAGGAAGTTGATATCACCAACCATTCCCATTTTATTTAGGTGTATCCATATAAATGCCCACCCTGTAGATTGATGCCCAGATCTATGGAAATATAGATTTTAAGAACATAGAGACTAAGGGTATGGTTATCGGTGGTGTTCTCATTCAACTTGATGATGGGGTGTGCTGGAGTTATCTGCTGCTGATTCATGAAAAGGTGGATGCGTCTTCATTAGTGTTGAGCGATACTGCTCGATATCTAAAAATATCGGATCGGAATGGTATCGCCGATATCACTAAAATATCGGCGATACCCGATACCGATACCGGAAGTCCAATGTAAGTCTATGGGAACCAAATATCGACATTAAAAAAAAACCATTCTTGCCTTGTTGGTTAATTGTACATGAAGGAAAACAACAAAGAGTAATGTAGAATGTATTGGGGGAGGTTGAGGAGACAATAAAGGCATACATGTTTAACCCAATGCATTGGAATAGCATTAATATATTTTTTTTTGGAAATACGTTTGGATTGACGAACAAATTGACAATGTTGTTAACCTTTTTTCTATTTTGGCAAATATGTATGTTTCACAACTTCCATGCTCTTCACCTTTTTAACTTTTGCCAGTGCCACACTTTCTCCTTCATAATCTTCAGCAGCATCATCTTTCTCATCAAATTATTCTTCATCTTCACCTTCTTAATCTTCTTCTTAAACTTCTTGCTATTCATGTTTTTGTTTACATTACTCATATTGTTATTATTAAACTATTAATCTTCTTCATATTCAAATTCTTCATCTTCTTCCTCTTCATCTTCTTCATCATATTCTTATTTGTGACAGAGATTCCTGTACTTGTAATCTGTAAAAGTATGAATTTTTCATTCTTCCGTTCTTGCTGTCACAAAAGATTTAAATTACAACAGTATTTGTCCGTGTTCAGTTTAGCCTGCAGCAGCAGGCATTTTCCAGGGGCACCACGAGGAGGAACGGACTCACCCCCATACACTGCTTAGTCTTCTTCTGCTTAGAATTTAGAGCATATATTTTGCTCTTCATTTTGGTCTTATACTTCATGTTCTTCTGCTTTTTGATCTTCTGCTTATTGTTCTTCTGTCTGTTGTTCTGTATCTTGTAGTTTGTCTTAACCTTCTTTGTCCTGTTGGTGATCTTCTTCAGGGTAATCTTTTATTTTTTCTTTGTGATGGTGTTCAGGCTGGTTGGCTTCATGCTCGTCGTCCTTGTTGTCGTCATCTTCTTCTGGGTGGTCTTTAAGGTCGTCTAATTTCCGAGAACCAGCTGACGTTACTGGAACCCGGACGGGTATCAGATGGAACAAGAGACAATGGAAGTAACGAGGACCAGCTGACTGTGCTGGAACCCGGAGGGGCAGCAGAAGGAAAAGAGGCAATGTCACAACCAAGTACCAGCTGACGTTACTGTGACACGGTTACTAAGCAGGAGGTACCTGTGCTCCAAAGCACTACCAAGGACCAGCAGACGTTGCTGGAACTCGTATACGGAGATGGAGGCACCTAGGCCAAAGGCACTGGGGAGAACCAGTTGACGGTACTGGACCCCGGACAGGTAGCAGAACGCACCCATGAAAATGTAAGTTGACAGGACGCAAGCCGTCCGCAGTTACCGAATCACACAGTCCTACAGTGGGTGCTTGTCCTATTGTCACAATGGAAACAGCCTTTATTTACATATCCACAGCACACATAGGAATCACCTAAACTGCAGGCACCATAGAGTCGGCTAACCCGAATGCAACACGACAGCACAACTTATTGGAGGATAATTGACGCTCACACTGCCAGGAAACAGCTGTCGTGCTGTAACCAGGCTGGCCAGGAGTCAGTACCCCTGCCAATTACTTACGAGCAACAAATGGCGGTGTTGTAGCCCAGGGAGTAGAGTTCAGGTGGTAGAAAGATGAACATAACAGGAGACATGGAAAACGTTGCCAAACAGTTATTTAATCTTAAAACGGACAGGCAAATTCAGGTGATATCCATGCCTTGTTCATTTTCAGAAAAGTAAGCCGGTCTACATTCTCTGAGGATAGTCGCATGCGACGGTCTGTTAGTACACCACCTGCAGCACTAAAGACGCGCTCAGATAATACACTGGCAGCAGGGCAAGCCAGCACCTCCAATGCATACTGGCTAAGCTCTGGCCATGTATCCAACTTAGAGACCCAAAATTTGAAAGGGAAGAGGCATCTGGGAGTACACTTAGAGGGAAAGACAAGTAGTCTGTCACCATCTTACGGAAACGTTGCTTCCTGGTGACTGGAGCCGTCTCGGATGGTGTAGACCTTGCTGGCGCTGTCACAAAACTTCGCCACATTTGTAACATACAGCTCTTGCCCTGTGCAGAGGCGCTGCTTGTGCTCCCCTTGTTGTAGAGGTGTCTACACTGCCTCGACGCACAGAGCTGCTTTTTAAAGCAGTAGCAGCAGCATCTCTCTCGGCTGGAATGTACAACAGTATGGATTGCACCAGTGTGTCTTGGTACTCCCGCATTTTACGGTCCCGGTTCCCGGTGTGATGAGGGTTTGTAAGTTGTCCCGGTAGCGAGGGTCTAGGAGGGTGTACACCCAATAATCTGACGTGGTGAGAATGTGGGCGATGCGGCGGTCGTTTCTCAGGCACTGAAGCATGAAATCAACCATGTGCTGCAGACTCCCAACTGGCCAACAAAAGCTGTCCTGTGGAAGAGGCGTTATCTCTGCCTCCTCTGCATCACCCCACCCTCGCTCTACATACTGACTAGAGCGTTGTGTACCTCCTCTGTAGGGATTTCTTCCTCCTCCATTGACTCCTCCTCCTCCTCACAAAGTGAGCCCTGCCCAGCCCTTTGTGAGGAACCACGTTGCGCTGACTGTCCTGAAGGTAATAGAATTTGTGACTCCTCATCCTCCACCTCTTCCAAAACCTCTTCCTTTAGTGCTTTCAGTGATTTCTGAAGCAGGCAGATAAGGGGGGACAGTCATGCTGACTAGTGCATCATCTGCACTCGCCATCCGCGTTGAGACATCAAACGCACGCAAAACGTCGCAGATGTCCTTCATAGAGGCCCACTCAGTAGTGGTGAAGTGTGGACGGCGCAAAGAGCGACTTGATTGCGCCTGATGCAGCTGATACTCCATTACTGCTGTCTACTGCTCACACAACCGCTCCAACATATGTAACGTGGAATTCCACCTGGTGGGTACGTCACATATGATGCGATGTTCAGGAAGGCGAAATCGGCGTTGCAGAGCAGCAATGCGCGATCTGACTATGCTGGAACGTCGCAAGTGAGCGCACTCTAGGCGGACCTTCTGCAGCAGTCCAGCAAGATCCGGATAGTCCCTCAAAAAACTCTGCACGACCAAGTTGAGCACATGTGCCAGACATGGTATGTGAGTAAGGTTGCCAAGGCCCAGAGCTGCCACCAAATTTCGGCCATTGTCACACACAACCAAGCCTGGCTGGAGATTCGCAGGCAAAACCACACGTCGCTCTCCTGCTTGATGGCATTCCAGACCTCCTGCGCTGTGTGGCTTAGATTCCCCATTGAAATCATTTTCAGGACGGCCTGTTGACGTTTGGCCACGGCTGTGCTCATATTGGTCGCAACAGGTAAGCGTTCACGGGTCCATGTGGAGGTATACCGTGACGGCTCGTGCAGCGATGATTCTGTGGAACTGGAGTAGGAGGAGGAATCAATGTGTACAGACTGGATTCCTGCAATCCTTGGAGTTGGCAGAACACTACAGCCCACTGGCAAGATCTGTACCCGGC
Source organism: Oophaga sylvatica (assembly GCA_033576555.1). NCBI lineage: Eukaryota > Metazoa > Chordata > Amphibia > Anura > Dendrobatidae > Oophaga > Oophaga sylvatica. The sequence goes on along the minus strand of JARQOD010000004.1, from coordinate 552,190,811 downwards.
TCCACAACATTGACCCAATGGGCAGTGAGGGAAAGGTATTGTCCCTGGCCATGGGTACTGGTCCACGCATCGGTGGTCAGGTGGACCCTGCTACTGACGGCGTTTAGTAGCGCATGTTTAATGTTTCCCTCGACATGTTTTTGCAGAGCAGGGACGGCTTGCCTGCTGAAATAAAATCGGCTTGGCACATTATATTGTGGGACTGCCAATGCCATTAAGTTCCTGAAACTGTCAGTCTCCACCAGCCTGAATGACAGCATTTCAAGGGACAGGAGTTTGCAATGCCAGCATTCAGAGCCTGTGCTCGTGGATGGTTTGCCGAGTATGGCCGTCTTTTATCCCATGCCTGTGGTACTGATGGCTGTTTTGTGGCCTGGGAGTGTGACGATGACTGTGAACTTGCTGCTGTGGGTGGAATAACAGTTTGTCTATGGACAACAGTGACCGAGGTTCTTCCATGGAGATCCTGGAGGAAGCCGAACCAGTGTGTGTGAGCTGGAGGTAGAGGCTCCAACACGACCTGAAGATGTAGGTGCTGCTGTAGGTTGGCCTACATCTCCAGTGTGTCTTTGTAACTACAGCTACGTGCTTTGTCCGTACATGTGCTTTGTCCGTACATGTTTCCACATATTTGTGGTATTCAGGTTACTGATATTTTTACCTCTTTTAACTTTTT
>JARQOD010000004.1:551958646-552190035 GCA_033576555.1 Oophaga sylvatica | reverse complement strand
AAATCAACATGTGCTGCAGACTCCCAACTGGCCAAGAAACGTTGTCCCCTGCAAGAGGCGTCATCTCCGCCTGCTGTGCATCACCCCACCCTTGGTCTACATACTGACTAGAGCATTGTCTACCTCCCTCTGGAGCGATGTCTTCTCCTCCATTGACTCCTCCTCACAAAGTCCTTCAAATACATATAAATTTACAAAATTTAAAACTCAAAATTTAAAACTTTGTATCATAATTCTGTAACATCAGTTTATGGAAACACAATAGCATTACAAAAGGATAGACAAAAAATGTACATTATGTGCTTTGTAAATACATTAAAAAGTTTGTAATGGTTATGAAAATATAGACAGCGACTCTGGAGGTTCATTGTTGATACAGCATGGTACTTTGAAAGTCCTCCAGCCTTTGTGAAGAACACGTTGCGCTGACTGTCCAGAAGGTGATGGAATTTGTGACTCCTCATCCTCCTCACAAAGTCCTTCAAATACATATAAATTTACAAAATTTAAAACTCAAAATTTAAAAACTTTGTATCATAATTCTGTAACATCAGTTTATGGAAACACAATAGCATTATAAAAGGATAGACAAAAAATGTACATTATGTGCTTTGTAAATACATTAAAAGTTTGTAATGGTTATGAAAATATAGACAGCGACTCTGGAGGTTCAATTGTTGATACAGCATGGTACTTTGAAAGTCCTCCAGCCCTTTGTGAAGAACCACGTTGCGCTGACTGTCCAGAAGGTGATGGAATTTGTGACTCCTCATCCTCCTCACAAAGTCCTTCAAATACATATAAATTTACAAAATTTAAAACTCAAAATTTAAAAACTTTGTATCATAATTCTGTAACATCAGTTTATGGAAACACAATAGCATTACAAAAGGATAGACAAAAAATGTACATTATGTGCTTTGTAAATACATTAAAAGTTTGTAATGGTTATGAAAATATAGACAGCGACTCTGGAGGTTCAATTGTTGATACAGCATGGTACTTTGAAAGTCCTCCAGCCCTTTGTGAGGAACCACGTTGCGCTGACTGTCCAGAAGGTGATGGAATTTGTGACTCCTCATCCTCCACCTCTTCCAAAACCTCATGCCTTAGTGCTTGCAGTGTTTTTTGAAGCAGGCAGATAAGGGGGACAGTCAGGCTGACTAGTGCATCATCTGCACTCGCCATCCGCGTTGACTCATCAAACGCACGCAAAACGTGGCAGATATCCTTCATAGAGTTATTCGCCACTCATTACACTGGCAGTGGCTGCCCATTCATTATAGGATCCAATTCTAATTACTGGTTCTCACCAACATAGCTCTCCACAGCGCAGCACCCCCCTACATCTCCTCCCTTATTTATATTTATCGGCCTAACCGACTGCTGCACTCTGCAAACGACCTTCGACTAACCTCTGCACTAATCCGTACCTCCCACTCCCAACTCCAAGACTTCACCCGCGCTGCGCCAATCCTCTGGAATGCTCTACCCCAAGAAATTAGGACTATCCGCAATTTGGATGGTTTCAGGCGCTCCCTCAAAACACATTTGTTCACAGTGGCCTATCACATTCACTAATCAAAGTCATTCTATGTGTAATTCTGTGTGTGTAGCCCATTCACTATCTCCATGCATCCCTCACTTCCTTAAAATGGCTGGACCATCATTGTAAAAACACCATTGTATATAAAACCTGTACTTTGTATCTCCCACACCTCATTGTAGATTGTAAGCTTTCACCAGCAGGGGCGGCTGATTTTGCTTTAATTATTGTATTGTTAACGTTGTTACTTATGACTCGTGTTTTGAAACTGTTAAACTGTAAAGCACTGCGGAATATTATGGCGCTATATAAATAAATATATTATTATTCTTATTATAGGCCCACTCAGTAGTGGTGAAGTGTGAACGCCGCAAATTGCGAGTTGACTGCGCCTGATGCAGCTGATACTCCATTACTGTTGGCTGCTGCTCACACAACCGCTCCAACATATGTAACGAGGAATTCCACCTGGTGGGTACGTCACATATAATGCGATGTTCATGAAGGTGAAATCTGCGTTGCAGAGCTGCAATCAGCGATCTGGCCATGCTGGAACGTCGCAAGTGAGCGCACTCTAGGCGGACCTTGTGCAGCAGTGCATCAAGATCCGGATAGTCCCTCAAAAAACTCTGCACGACCAAGTTGAGCACATATGACAGACATGGTATGTGAGTGAGGTTGCCAAGGCCCAGAGCTGACACCAGATTTCGGCCATTGTCACACACTACCAAGCCTGCCTGTAGATTCTCTTCCAAAAACCACACGTCGCTCTCCTGCTTTATGGCATTACAGAGCTCCTGCGCTGTGTGGCTAAGATTCCCCATGGAAATTAATTTCAGGATGGCCTGTTGACATTTGGACACGGCTGTGCTCATATCGGTCGCAACAGGTAAACGTTCACGGGTCCATGTGGAGGTAGACCGTGACGGCTCCTGCAGCGATGATTCTGAGGAACTGGAATAGGAGGAGGAATCAATGTGTACAGACTTGATTCCTGCAATCCTTGGAGTTGGCAGAACACGTACAGCGCCACTCGCAAGATCAGTACCCGGCTGCACAACATTGACCCAATGGGCAGTGAGGGAAAGGTATTGTCCCTGGCCATGGGTGTTAGAACCCTCTTGTTAGGTTTTGTTTCAGTTTGCTGGTCACATGACCTTTTTTCCCTATTTAGTCTGGCTCCGCCCTTCTGGCTTTGCTTGACTTCATTGTATTATCTACTGTTAAGCTAGCCGGGTGCTTAGGTGCCTTAATCTGTGAGTTTTGCTTGATGTTAGGATCACAAAGTATTTATTTTTCTGTTTAATTATCCATGCTACAATTTATGTTAGGACTAGGAGGTGTCCACCTTTTCTCCCAGTCCCTAGATCTTGTAGGGATTACTCCCTCGCAACTATAGGTCTTCGTTCACACTAGATGAGGACTTTAGCGGGTCTGGTCGCAGGATCAGGTTCCCCGTTACATCGTAGGGATTCAGCTTAGTTGTATTGTAGGGACAGAATTCCCTTCTTTCCTTACTGGTTGTAGCAGATCATAACAATGGGTACTGGTCCACGCATCGGTGGTCAGGTGGACCTTGCTACTGAGGGCTTTTAGTAGCGCATGTTTAATTTTTCCCTCAACATGCTTTTGCAGACCAGGGACGGCTTGCCTGCTGAAATGAAATCGGCTTGGCACATTGTATTGTGGGATTGACAATGATATTCAGTTACGGAAACTGTCTGTCTCCACCAGCCTGAATCACAGCATTTCAAGGGACAGGAGTTTTGCAATGCCAGCATTCAGAGCCTGTGCTCGTGCATGGTTTGCGGAGTATGGCCGTGTTTTATCCCATGCCTGTGCTACCGCTGGCTGTTTTGTGGCCTGGGAGTGTGAGGATGACAGGGAACTTGCTGCTGTGTGTGGAATAACAGTTTGTCTCTGGACAACAGTGGCCGAGGTTCTTCCATGGCGATCCTGTGAGGAAGCATAACCAGCTGTGTGTGAGCTCGATGAAGAGGCTTCAACACAACCTAAAGATGTAGGTGCTGCTGTAGGTTGGCCTACATCTCCAGTGTGTCTTTGTAACTCAACTACGTGCTTTGTCCGCACATGTTTACACATATTTGTGGTATTGAGGTGACTGACACTTTTAGCTATTTTTAATTTTTGATTACACAGCTTGCATTTCACATAGCAAATATCATGTGCAAGTGTGTGAAAAAAGGACCACGCAGTGCAAGTCCTGGGAGCGCACGTTTTGACTTTTGGAACACAACTGCTCCGAACAGGTGCCAAACTGGAGGCTACAGGCAACCGAGTCTGCAGCCTAACTCTCCCTCCTGTTTGTACCGTTGGGGCAATGTCTTCCTCTATCTTCCTTCTATCACTAACCATTTCTCTAGGCCTCTCCCAGCTTTCAACCAAAGTACTGGTTCTCACCCACAAAGCTCTCCACAGTGCAGCACCCCTCCTACATCTCCTCCCTCATTTCTATCTATCGGCCTAACCGACTGCTGCGCTCTGCAAACGACTTTCGACTAACCTCTGCACTAATACGTACCTCCCACTCCCGACTCCAAGACTTCTCCTGCTCTACGCCAATCCTCTGGAATGCTGTACCCCAAGAAATTAGGACTATCCACAATTTGCATGGTTTCAGGCGCTCCCTCAAAACACATTTGTTCAGAGCGGCCTATCACATTCACTAATCAAAGTCATTCTATGTATTCTGTGTAAGTGTGTGTGTGTCTCTAGCCCATTCACTATCTCCATCCCTCAGTCCCTTAAGATGGCTGGAACATCATTGTAAATGCACCATTGTATATAAACACCTATACTTTGTATCTCCCCCATCTCATTGTACATTGTAAGCTGTCACGAGCAGGGGCGACTTATTTAGCTTAAATTATTGTATTGTTAACGTTGTTACTTATGACTTGTGTTCTGAAACTGCTAAACTGTAAAGCGCTGCGGAATATGATGGCGCTATATAAATAAATATTATTATTATTCCTCTGAGCTGCTCCCACCACCTTCCTGTTCTTCATGCCATGTTGGGTATTGGACCTCATCATCTCCACTACCCTCTTCCAACACCTGCTGTTGGGTGGTCTGGCCAGCACCATGCTCAACAGAAACTGGCACCTGGGTCTCATCATCATCATCAGATGCGTTCTGCGGTGTGCTGACCATCGGCACTGTCTCACCCGCCTCTTCAGATTCAGAGAGACACAGCTGTTGCGCATCACTGCATACTCCCTCTTCTTCACATTACAGAATGCTGCTTGGCTGGGCCCCTGTTTGCAAGCCAATAGATTCTGAGAACAGAAGCAGACACTCAGCTGGCTCCTGTACAGAACTCTCTGACTGCCTGGGCAATTTGCCAGGCGGTGAAGAGACAGATGGTTGCCCAACAGTGCTGTGGTCCTGAGAGGAGGTGGAAGCAATTGAAGTCGATGCATTGGCTGAGATCCAAACAACAACGGCTTCAATTTGTTCTTCCCGCAGCAGGGGGGTACTCCGAGCTCCTACAAAAGTGCGCATAAAGGAACGCTCACGGCCCGGGGAAAACTGGTGGATGCTGTGTCACTGGGGGCCGCAGCAGCCACAGAATCCCCACGTCCTCTCCCTGAAGAAACTCCACGACCACGTGCCTTACTCCCTGCCTTCTTCATCTTGGTAGATTGATAAAGAAAGTCTGAAAAGTTATAAGGCCTAAGTGTGGTTATTCCGCAGAGACTGCAGTGAACACTGCACACAACTGTTCAGTAGGTGTGAAAGGCCCCTTTGTGTACTTCTATAGTGTTTGCAACCAATGTATTGTATACGGATGGAAGCGCGTCACACTAATAGATTTTATTTATTTGTAATAGAGTGGAGCAGCAACAATTAGAGAAAAATTTCAAGGATGTGCCAGTGACACACGCTCAGCAGACTACAACCAGCAGTGGTTGAAGAACTAACTGGAGCGTGATCTGCACTCCAAAAAGGAAAACCTCAGACTACAGTGAACACTGCACACAACTGTTCACTACCCAACGCGTCTCAGCAGGAAGGCAGTCTGTGCGTCAAAACAAAGGCGCAAGCATACATCCACGTACCCTGTTTATAAAGCTATATAAAAAAAATTATGTAGTAGTGACGCACACTTTATTGAGGTACAGTATTACATCGCCATTCACCATCTGTGGCTATGCAGTCTCATCTATATATACCTTATCTATCCGTTGTCATGCTTGCAAGTCGACAGTCAGGCATAAATAGCAATTTTCACTATGCACTATGCACTTTTTAAAGGTTATGTTTGTTAATAAACATGATTATTGCCACATATTATGAGTATTACATGATGGAAATTGTATAATTTTGTATAAACTGTTTAGTGACATTATTCAGCAAATGTAACATTTTAGTAATGTCACAGATAACTTGTAATGCTGATGATGTTTTGAAGTCAGACATTCATTGTCTATACAATAAAAATGGTGTACATACTGTTACTTATCCATCATTAATGGATTCAGATATGTACTTGTATGCTTTTATGTACAACCGTATAGCAGATTCCTTAACTAATTTATTTTGTGGTTTGCATTGCTGTTCAACATGTTAATGTATGTGTTTATGTTTGTCAATTCTTTATTTATCTAGATATTAGTTTAAATGAAATCATCATCTTATGGTAGTAAAGGTTATCTTTCTCTTGTTTGAAGTATAGACATTTAAAATTGACAGGTAACAAGGAAATTACTTTATCTAGTATTTAAACATCCTCCTTGACCCTGGGCTCCAACACCGCCAGTTGTTGCTCGGAAGTGCTGTTAGCACAGTCAACACTTGCTCCTGTGTTACTGGGGTTCAGTAACGTCAGCTGGTCCTCGGTTGTGCCATTGGCTCTTTTCCTTCTGCTGCCCCTCCGGGTTCCAGTACCGTCAGCTGGTTCTCCGCAGTGCCTTTGGCCTAGGTGCCTCCATCTTGGTATCCGAGTTCCAGCAACGTCTGCTGGTCCTTGGTAGTGCTTTGGAGCACAGGTACCTCCTGCTTAGTAACCGTGTCCCAGTAACGTCAGCTGGTCCTCGGTTGTGCCATTGGCTCTTTTCCTTCTGCTGCCCCTCCGGGTTCAGTAACGTCAGCTGGTCCTCGGTTGTGCCATTGGCTCTTTTCCTTCTGCTGCCCCTCCGGGTTCCAGTACCGTCAGCTGGTTCTCCGCAGTGCCTTTGGCCTAGGTGCCTCCATCTTGGTATCCGAGTTCCAGCAACGTCTGCTGGTCCTTGGTAGTGCTTTGGAGCACAGGTACCTCCTGCTTAGTAACCGTGTCCCAGTAACATCAGCTGGTACAAGATTGTGCTACAAATACAAGATACGGAACAAGAGACACAAGAACAATAAGCAGAAGATCTAAAAGCAGAAGAACATGAAGTATAAGACCAAAATGAAGAGCAAAATATATGCTCTAAATTCTAAGCAGAAGAAGACTAAGCAGTGTATGGGGGTGAGTCCGTTCCTCCTCGTGGTGCCCCTGGAAAATGCCTGCTGCTGCAGGCTAAACTGAACACGGACAAATACTGTTGTAATTTAAATCTTTTGTGACAGCAAGAACGGAAGGATGAAAAATTCATACTTTGACAGATTACAAGTACAGGATTCTCTGTCACAAATAAGAATATGATGAAGAAGATGAAGCAGAATATGAATAAGAATAATAGTTTAATAAGAAGAATATGAGTAATGTTAACAAAGATGAATAGCAAGAAGTTTAAGAAGAAGATAAAGAAGGTGAAGATGAAGAATAATTTGATGAAAAAGATGATGCTGCAGAAGATTATGAAGGAGAAAGTGTGTGAAAAGTTAAAAAGGTGAAGATGAAGAGCATGGAAGTTGTGTAATATACATATTTGCCAAAATATAAAAAACGTTAACATTGTCAATTTCTTCGTCAATCCGAACATCTTTAAAAAAAAAAATATTTATGCTATTCCATTTGATTGGGTTAAACATCTATGCCTTTAATGTCTCCTCAACCTTCCACAATACATTCTACATTACTCTTTCTTGTTTTCCTTCATGTACAATTAACCAACAAGGCAAGAATGGGTTTTTTTTAATTTCGATATTTTGTTCCCATAGACTTACATGGGACTTCCGGTATCGATATCGGGTATCGCCGATATTTTAGTGATATCGGCGATACCATTCCGATTCCGATACTTTAGGATATCGGAAAGTATCGCTCAACTCTAGTCTTCAGCATGATAATGATCCCAAGCACACCTCCAGGGCAATGAAGGAGTGGCTTCATAAGAAGCATATGAAGGTCCTGGAGTGGCCTAGCTAGTCTCCAGATCTCAACCCCATAGAAAACCTTTGGAGGGATTTGAAAGTCCATGTTTCCTAGCGACAGGCCCAAAACATCACTGCTCTAGAGGAGATCTGCATGGAGGAATGAGGCAACATACCACCAACAGTGTGTGCCAACCTTGTGAAGACTTACAGAAAACATTTAACCTCACGTTTGACCTCTATCATTGCCAATAAAGGATATATAACAAAATATTGAGATTAACTTTTGTTAATGACCAAATACTTATTTTTCACCATTATTTGCTAAATAAATCTTGCCAAATCAGACAAGGTGATTTTCTGCATCTGTTTTCTCATTTTGACTCTCATAGGTGTGGTCTACCTTTGATGTCAATTAAAGGCCTTTCTTATCTATTTAAGTGGGAGAACTTGCACATTTGGTGGCTAACTAAATACTTTTTTCCCCACTGTACATTATTAACGTTCATGAAATTAGTCAATGGTGTAGAATGCTACCATGTAGAACATCAATCTAAGGCTGGCTCTGCTGACAAGCAACCTATTTAGCCCTACCGTAAGGTCCCAAACACATTAGACTAATGTTGGTCAAACCTGTCGATTAGTGATGGGTGCTGTCAAACAATCTAATGTATATGGGGGCCTCACAACTCTTCCCTGACAGCTGATGTCTGGGGACATAAGACTCTTCCATGTTCCTTTTCAGACTGTCGGTCCTTTTGATCACAGCCATAAAAGCCACCACCAGAAGAGTCTGGGATCAGGTTTGTCATAGAGTATATAGGAATGCTTGGCAGAGCCAGAGCTCCCGTGTATGGAGGTAGCTGCCAGATGAATGATCGGTCGCACTATCGTTCAGCCAACAGCTATCTATGGTGTATGTGGATCCTTATTCAAGACCCTAGTAGATAAAAGTACACAGTGGGACCAAAGGGCCTTTGTTAGGCTATCAGCTGTCATGGCATGCTTTAAGCACCTCGGTTTGTTTAAAATGGCAGCCACATAGTTTATTGTAAGATGCCACAAATTTGATTCTTGATTAGGAAAAATGGGAGTTTACTTAACATGACTTCAGACAATTTATGCCAAAAGAGGGTATACAGAGCTGCTAAATGACCCAAGTTTGCTGGGGCTGTCCTGACTTTTCACTTATCTGTAGTCATCGCAAGCCAAAAATAGGGCATGGGTTTTGTAACATAGGTGGTGGGGTTTGTATTCAATTGATATTTCACGGCATGAGTAGCGATAGGACTTATACGAGTATATCCCTATGCTGCCAACTTTAATGTTGGTAATTATAGATATATTACACTTCAACAGTACATAACAATCTCACAGCTACAACAGGATTAAGTGGGTGTACTTTTCTACAACTGATGAGGCAGTTTTTAACGCCATGTCTCTAAAGAGATAACCCCCCCCGTTCCATCGCCGAGCACTGTCCTCTATCCTCTGCTTTTGCGACAGGTTGCCTCAACTGTGATGTCATCCACCCAGGCCATTGCCATTTAGCTTGCCTCAAGCAGCAGTACACTGCCTGCATATTCAGGTACTTGCCATCTGGCTGCTACAGTGCTGGGAGCTTTCTCAGATCTGTTATTCCATGGTTTCAGTGGTGCTAATTCAATCTTTGCTGAGCCAACTCTGCTTTATTCCTGTGCCAGCCCTGCTACATCAAGTCTGTCTACATCAAGCTCAGCTCTACTACTCCAGTTCCTCTTAGCTGAGTTAACTGCTACATCACTGTTCCAGCTCTGCCGATGTTACACCAACTAGATTGCTTTTTGCACCATTGCCACCTGACCAGAGACCCCCTCTCTTGGTGAGTTATAACACAGTTCACACACACTTTATACACAGCTGTTTTTTTGTCTATTTTAGAATCTCCCTTTTAACACCTACAAATAGCACAGAAGTTGGTTGTTTTATGGATCAGCCTGTGCCATCACCCAGCTCCATCGGTCAGGCAATCCAATTAGCTGTTGCAAAACCTGGACCTCTGCACTGATTGTTGCATACACCCCACATGTGAACTTCAACTCACAAGAGATGAGCGGATCCTGCAAAATCCATTCCCCTGTTTAGGCTATTCTTCCCAGGAAAACTGATATATGGTGAAGTTATTCTCCAGAAATTTAATGTACCTTGCTATGTTATGGGATCTCTCCAGCTCCTACAGCACAACAAACATAATATAGGAAAAAAAATCTTTATACTCACCTTACCGCTCACCTCTCTGACCCTCTGCTCTATACCGTCACCCATCTGGTGCTCGCCTCATTTTCTGATCCCCCACGCCTTGTGTTGAAATCTTCTTTCAGCGCATGACTTTGGGGTGTCATGGCACCTAGGAGGGTTTTCTCTCAGGCGCACGTAAGGTCAATGGTGCATATTGTGATTTTGATGTTGTTGACCCCCCGCACACATGTGCAGGTCCCTTCTGGGCGCCATGAAACCCGGACGTTCAGAGCAGTGAAGGTGGACCAAAGATTCCAATGCAAGATACTGTGGATCAGAAGATGCAGTGAGGACTGGACAGGTGGCTGTGAGTAACGGAAGTGCCAGAGCGATAAGCAGTGAGGTGAATTTAAGGATTCTATTATTTTTTTTAACCGTTTGAAGATCCATTCTGGCTCAGAAAAATGGCAGCCGTTGGCCGCCATTTTGCTGAATCTGCAAAGAGACAAATTACAAAGCATTTTCGCAAATGCAGATTTTTGTAAAATTCAAATAGAATTCAATACCACTCACAATTATTCACTCATCTCTACAACTAACATCTCATTATTGGAAGGAGTACGCATTATATCTTGTTCTATCATGGCATGGCGCAGATGTTGGAGCACCTTTAATACACTTGCATGATAAAATTACTACTGTCTTTTTAACCAACATTTTCATTTCATACATTAATGGTACAGATTAAAATAAGAAACTTTGTAATATATCTTATCAGAGAAATCAAGTTTTTTTTCTCCTTAAGATGTGATAATAATTCACTAAATTTCACTAAATCCATCTTGACTCTTTTGAGGAAGTAGTGGAGGATAGGATTCAAAAGAAGTGCTGGGCTATAATGAACAATAATACACACCCACTATACGAGCTGTTCTTGAAGCAGAAGAGCACATTCAGAAGCTGTCTAATCCTTCCAAGGTGCAAGAAGGAGAAATTCAGGAAATCATTTGTGCCTACTGGTATGGGGATGTATAACAATTCACTAAGGGTGAAAGATGGCTACGACCTAGGACTGGCACACTAATGGAAATGATTAGAGATTTGTGTACCTTTGTTTGTTACGTATTGTGGTTAGTCATGTGCAAGATCTGTGTCTAGCAATTACTCTATGTAATGCTGTTTGTAATGTTTTGTTTGTAATGCTGTTGTAACGCTACTGTGATACCATAATTTCACTCGGGATCAATAAAGTGTATCATATCGTATCGTAAATTCAGTAGTAAAATCCGTATTTAATGAAGACAGTGCTTGCCATTACTTCCCTTCCCATTACTGAGATAGGAGATGACAGTTGGTGTTTTTTAAATTCTATGTAGTGGGGGAGGAGCTAGAGACCGACAGACATTCTACTGCAAGTTCTCCTGTAATAAGTGAGTCTATGTTCACATATTGAATTTTTGCTGCTTTTTTAATGCTTTTTATACAAATTAAAAGCTGCGCTTTTCAGTACCAGTAAAAGCTATGAGATAAATCTCATGCCCATGCCTTACTGAATTAGAAAACTGCAGCATTTCAATTCTTTCAGCATTTTTGCAGGGATGTTTCTCCCAAAGCAACAAATAAGTGACAAAATGCAACAAGTGTTTTTTTTCTGTATTTTTCAGTGTTTTTGGCCGATAAAACTAGCTTTAGAAACATGTTCTGTAGACAAATCAAACAAGTAGTCCATACCCAAAAATGCTGCAAAAAATTTATGAACGCAATGGAAATTAAGCAGAATCGGCTTTTTGAACACATATTTTTTCCTGCAAGAGAGAAGCTTTTGGCTGCAGAAAAAAGCATTGTGTGAATGTAGACTTAGTTTTCCATAGAACTTTGAGTCCCAACTGTCATTTATCTTAGTAATGGGAAAAATCTGTATTAACCAAAGACAGATTTTACCTGGGAATTGAGAATTTTGAAAGAATGATCCGTCCAGAAAAAAATTCTCTAATAAGATTTACTACAAAGTTTCTTATTTTCACCTGTACTTTGTTCTGAGAAAATAATAACACAATGGTTACCGATTGTGGTCTCTTCCACACCACAAAATCATATCAAAGGGGTCGCTATTAGGGTAACAGAGGTCCCCTTCCTTTTTTCACCACTGTTGCCATTTATCATGATACCTAAGATGTTAAGCTCCCAGCACTGGGGATACATAGGTGAGAAAGTGAAGTTCTGTTGGCAGGAACATTATCCAATTATTACCTTAATCACATTCTAATGAGCTACATTAAGAATTAAAATGTAAAATATCATCCAGAGCCAAAAGGGCAAGTTGGCGCTAATGTGCATCTGAGATGAGGTTATACAATGTCCGGGATGATGAGTCCATTTCCATGTTAGAAATAACTTCAAAAAGGTGAATAATAGTGATCGCCACTGCTCGTTACTCGCCCGAGTATCATGGTAATGGTATCATGGTAGACACGGAAGGCTTGCCTGTTACCAGTGGATCGACCGCCAGGGCAGTGGGGTACTCGATACCAGGCCTCTTCTTAAAGGGGAAGTGTCACAGCGGCAGTGACCCGGTCCGTGGCCCTGGGCGTCCAATAAAAGGGGAATATTTACAGGGAATAATAGAGTTTGTAATAAGGTGTTCGTGACTCCTCCTATGGTTTCTTGTCAGAGGTGACCTCTGCTGCAGTACAGACTCTCTGGGACTGATGGTGATGCAGCAAAGTTGTTAAAGCTCCCCAAAAGTGGAGCTAAGTCCCAGGCAGATGTAATGTAAGGTAGATGGTAAAGATTAAGTATTTAGCAAGAGATGTAGCAGTGCTGAGTGGGTGCTGCAGGAAGAACTTGAGAGGACACAGTCAGATGCAGTTTCCAAAGCTTTACTCACAGTTCTTCAGGCAAAGTGTCCAGGGCTCAGGTTACAGATAGTGCTGGAGTCGGTCAGCCTGAAAGCAATTTGGAATCTCCTCATTCAGGTGGGATGTGAGGCCTCCTTTCTAGCATTATTCTCTGAGGTACTTGCTGCTGTAAGCTCTGTTCAAGTTCCTCTCTCTCTCTGCTACATAAGTAGAACTCCACTCTAATGACAGGCAGCTGTAGCCTACTTCAGGGATCGCTCCACTATGGCGTCTCCGTCTCACACGTGCTGCTGCTGTGTCGTCGAGTCTCAGTTTGGGACAGAGGATCTGCTTTCTTCTGCCCTCTGGATTCTACAGCTGGGGCTTTAGTTACCCATTCAACCTCGGACTCCGGGGTCCGGTTTCTGGCGCTCAGGACTAGGGGTGAGCTCAGCTTTAGCTCCAGTCCCCCAGCTTGTCTCCAACATGTCCTTCCTCAACTCTCCTCAGACACAAACTAACTAACTCCTCCCCCAGCCAGAATGTTCCAGAGAAGCTTCCCTGAAATCAGGTGTTATAGCTCCCCATTCTGGTCTGGAGTAGGAAAAGTGTTGTATGCTGTGTGTTACCTGTTTAGGGGATCCTTCCTTGCTTTCAGACATGACATCACTCCCCCCTGGAGGGAGGCAAGGTCACTGTGGCAACCGAGCTCCTGGGGTGCCACACCAGTCTGGCACGCATGCCTGACTATGTTGAGCTGCCTTTCCCATGACCCTAATATTGTAAAAATATTGGGTAACAGTCATTACTGGGTAGTGACACTTTTAGGTGCACGCTACAAGGAGAACTTTCAATCTCTTGTTCCAGAGTCAGATAGGTGTACTAAAATGGTGCAGTACCATAGGGCCATTGTTGCAGAATTATTAAAAAAATTCCCTTCTCAAAACACTGGTGGCAGAGATAACAGTTCATTGGCCAACCAAGCAGGACAGGTCAGACAGACACAAGTCCACTCTAGCAGAGGCAGGGGAACACTGGCAAAGTTCTGGGACAGTTTTCACAGACCCTCCCATCGCCATGACCCTGAGGCGTGGGGTAATCTCACAAGGAATGCAATGTTTTATATGATGCTGACGGAGTACCTTGTTGACCGTGCCAACATCCTGATTGATTCCTCAGTGCCTTTTAATTATTGGGTATCCAAGCAGGACACGTGGCATGAACTGGCTCTCTACGCCTTAGAGGTCCTGACCTGCCCTGCTGCTAGCTTTTTGTCAGAGTGGGTTTTTAGTGCCGCTGGTGGAATTATCACAGATAAGCGCATTTGCCTTTCAATGGAAAATGCAGACAGGCTGACTCTTATAAAAATGAACAAGGGATGGATTGGGCCAGACTTCTTGACACCACCAAATGATGACAGCGAAACATAACCTCCAATGTAGTGTCTTTTTGGGAGTGTATTCCCATGCACCTCTTCACATCTACACATGGGTATACACTTCCTGATTTTGGCTATTTGGTGTCCTCCTCCTCCTTCTCCTGATCCTCACCGTCCACCACCACTCGAACACCAGGGTGAACATATTCCATCATGCGCCAGCCACTCTATTTTTTGGCAAGGGTGTTATGATGCCCGTCACTAAATTTCAAAAAATATGTATCCCCCCAAGGCAAAATGTTGCCGGCCCATACACTTAGTGTATGGGCATTCCAAGTCTAGGAGACCCGCTCCTTTAAATCGGGCACAGATTTATTCAGGCCTTCCTCTACATCTCATCATCCGCCGCTACTAGATCACCAGGGTTAACGTGTTCCATGCTGCTACAGCCAGTGTCGAATTCTGAACAAGGGTGGGTGGTTGTAGCGTCGGCGTCGGCGTCCCTGCCCTCTGCCAGGCAGGGACGCTGTTCCCCTCACCCCTCTGCTCCAGGTCCGGCGTCCTTCTGCCGCTCTGCTTGCGGTGCACGCTCCTTTCCTGCCTCTGTGCTTAGGGCGCGCGCGCGGGCGCTGCCCCCCCTCTTAAAGGGCCGCGCGCGTCGTCCTAAGAAGTCCCCGGCCAATGGCCGGAGGACTTCACCTTATATAAGGCCCCTCCTCCAAAATGGAGGTGCCCGAGCAATGTTGTTGCACAGTTCACTACTCTGCTTCAGTCCTCAGGGTCCTTGCCAGATACCTGTCTGTCGCTATCTGTTACCTGCCTGCACGCTCACCTGGGAGCGCTCATCTGTTACCTGCCTGCACGCTCACCTGGGAGCGCTCATCTGTTACCTGCCTGCACGCTCACCTGGGAGCGCTCATCTGTTACCTGCCTGCACGCTCACCTGGGAGCGCTCATCTGTTACCTGCCTGCACGCTCACCTGGGAGCGCTCATCTGTTACCTGCCTGCACGCTCACCTGGGAGCGCTCATCTGTTACCTGCCTGCCCGCTCACCTGGGAGCGCTCATCTGTTACCTGTCTGCCCACTCACCTGGGAGTGCTCATCTGTTACCTGCCTGCCCGCTCACCTGGGAGCGCTCATCCGTTACCTGCCTGCTAGCCTACCTGGAGGCTCAGCCATCACAGGTCGTATCTACACTCCTCCAGAGACTACCCCGGTCACTTGCCGTGACCTCCTACCCACTCATCCAGAGACTGCCCCGGTCACTTGCCGTGACCTCCTACCCACTCATCCAGAGACTGCCCCGGTCACTTGCCGTGACCTCCTACCCACTCATCCAGAGACTGCCCCGGTCACTTGCCGTGACCTCCTACCCACTCATCCAGAGACTGCCCCGGTCACTTGCCGTGACCTCCTGCCCACTCATCCAGAGACTGCCCCGGTCACTTGCCGTGACCTCCTGCCCACTCTTCCAGAGACTGCCTCGGGCACTTGCCGCGGCTTCCTGCCCGTTCATCCAGAGACTACCTCGCTTATCTGCTGTGACTACCTGCCCGTCCACCCTGGTCGCCACCCGCTCTCTTACAAGGTCCGCCCCTTTGTATAGTAGCTCAGAGGTTCCGCCTCCCAGACCTGTTACAGTTTGCTCGGGCCATGGAACCCGGTGGCGCCCAAGTTCCCTCCATCTCGGACCTGTGTCATGAACTGTCCCGTCAGAAGTCCCAACAGGAGTCCATCTTGGGTCACCTGCGGAATGTCAATTCTCGCCTGGACACTTTGACAGCTCCACCAGCTACCACCGCTGGTGCCATGACTCGCAATCCGGCAGCCCCTCTGCTCCCCAATACCATGGGCTCCTGTCACGGACCCCGGCTCTCTGCACCTCCTCGCTTCGGAGGCGACCCTGCTCAGGCTCGGGGCTTCATTAATCAGTGCACTCTGCACTTTGAACTTCTCTCCCACCAGTTTAACTCCGACCGGGCCAAAATTGCCTTCATCATGTCCCATCTCACTGGGGAGGCCCTGGCCTGGCTGAATCCTCTTTGGGAGAGAGGAGATCCTCTGGTGTCCGACCTGTCTGCCTTTCTCACGGCTTTTCGGAAAGTCTTTGACGAGCCCGGACGAAAGATCTCATCCGCATCATCTCTGCTACGCCTCCGTCAGGGAAGTCTCACCGTGGGCCAATATGCCATACGGTTTCGTACCCTTGCATCGGAGCTGGCCTGGGACAACGACGCTCTGGTATCCGTTTTCTGGGAGGGTTTGTCCGGCCGTATTAAGGATGAACTCGCCGGTCGGGACATTCCTACCACTCTCGATGACCTTATAACTCTCGCCACCCGGATTGACCTACGGTTCCAGGAGCGGGCCAAAGAGGTCACCCTGAGAGGAGGTTTCCACGTCTAGCTCCTACGTTTCAGAAACCCTCACTCCCTCCGTTTCTCCCCAAGTACACTCTCCTGAGCCTATGCAGGTCGACCAGACCAAGATGGTCAAAACCCGTCAGGAATTACGCCGTGCTGAGGGGAGTTGCTTCTACTGTGGCAGTAAGGAGCATCGGATTCGTACCTGTCCGGAGAGGTCGGGAAACGCCTGTGTCTAGGTTCGCTCAGAGAGGTCAACCTAGACAAGGAGAAAGCCTCTCCATCTCTGCTGCTGTCAGTCTCCATTCTCTGTGGGGAGAATCGTTATTTTGAACTAGCCCAACTTGACTCTGGAGCAGCCGGGAATCTTATGTCACAGTCCCTGGTAGAAAAATACCGCATTCCCACCAAACCTCTGGTTGTACCATTATCAGTCGCTGCTGTGGACGGGGGTCTTTTACCACACCCCATCCAACTCATCACCGAACCCATAACTCTGCAAGTGGGAATGCTGCATTCTGAGAGCATCTCTTTTCATGTTCTGCCTGGACTCTCTCACGCCCTCTTACTAGGGCTACCTTGGCTCCAAAGACATGGACCCGTGCTCGACTGGCAGACCGGAGAGGTTCTTCGCTGGGGACAGGATTGTCATAAGACGTGTTTGGTTCCTGTTCATCCTGTCTGTCCTTCTCCTACCCCAACTAATCTACCTGGACTTCCGATCCCCTATTGGTCATTTGCTGATGTCTTTAATAAAAAAGAGGCGGAGACATTACCTCCTCACAGACCATACGATTGTCCTATCGACCTGTTACCTGGTACTACGCCTCCCCGTGGGCGTATTTACCCATTATCCGCTGCTGAGACCCGGTCGATGTCCGAATATATCGAGGAGAATTTGGCCAGGGATTCATCCGGAAATCTACCTCCCCGCAGGAGCAGGCTTCTTTTTCGTAAAAAAGAAGGACGGCTCTCTTCGCCCCTGTATAGACTATAGAGGTCTTAACCAGATCACGGTGAAGAATAAATACCCCCTTCCCTCATTCCAGAATTATTTGATCGTTTGAGGGGGCTAGAATCTTCACCAAACTGGATCTCCGTGGGGCGTACAACCTGGTCCGTATCCGTCAAGGGATGAATGGAAGACTGCATTTAACACCCGGGACGGCCACTATGAATATCTAGTGATGCCCTTTGGTCTCTGTAATGTCCTGCCTCTTTCAAGAGTTGGTCAATGACATCTTCCGGGACCTTCTCTACTCCTGCGTAGTGGTGTACCTGGACGACATCTTGGTCTTCTCTCCGGATCTCCAGACTCACCGAGGGACGTTCGTCAGGTTCTGCTCAGGCTCAGGCAGAATCACCTCTTCGCTAAATTTGAGAAATGCCTCTTTGAGCAGACCTCGCTGCCTTTTTGGGCTACGTTATTTCTCAGACGGTCTGCGAATGGATCCAGAGAAACTGTCGGCCATCGAGAAATGGCCCCGACCGGAGGGATTGAAGGCCATTCAGCGGTTCCTGGGCTTCGCCAACTACTACCGCCTCTTCATACCGCACTTCTCTTCCCGGACTGGCCCAATTTCCGCACTTACCCGTAAGGGTACTAACCCCAAAGAATGGACGCCCGAAGCAGAAGAGGCCTTTCTCTCCTTAAAGCAGGCCTTCTCTTCCGCCCCGGTGCTGCATCGCCCGGACGGAACAAGCAGTTCTTCCTGGAGGTTGACGCTTCCTCCTCTGGAGCCGAGCGGTACTTACTCAAAAATCATCTTCCGGGAGGATGGTAACTTGTGGCTTCTTCTCCAAACTCTTCTCCTCTTCTGAGCGCAATTATTCCATAGGAGACCGAGAGTTATTGGCCATCAAGCTGGCATTGGAGGAGTGGCGTTACCTACTCGAGGGGGCTCTTCATCCGGTAATTATTTACACTGACCACAAAAACTTGGCTTACCTCCAGCATGCCCAGAGACTTAACCCGCGTCAGGCCCGGTGGTCCTTGTTTTTTGCTCGTTTCGATTTTGTTCTACATTTTCGCCCAGCAGACAAGAACATCAAGGCGGACGCCTTTCCCGATCCTTCCTGGTGTCGGATCTCGAGGAGGAACCGAAACATATCATCGATCCCGCCAGAGTAATGCAGGTGGCTCCCGTGAGTCTAAATTGTCTCCCTCCCGGTAAGACGTTCGTATCGGTACCCGATCGGGAGAGAATCCTACACTGGGGCCATTCGTCTAAATTAGCTGGCCACGCCGGTCAAAAAAAGACCCTCCAGCTTATTACTCGGCATTACTGGTGGCCTACCCTGCACAAGGACGTAATAGACTTTGTTTCTGCCTGTGCCTCATGTGGCCGCAACAAGGTTCCGAGACTTCTGCCTGCCGGTCGTCTCCTTCCGCTTCCTGTACCCGCTGCTCCCTGGCAGCATATAGCCATGGACTTCATAACGGACATTCCCGTTTCTGCCGGTTGTACGGTCATTTGGGTGGTCGTTGACCGCTTTTCCAAGATGGCTCATTTTATTCCCCTGCCAGGCCTCCCGTCTGCACCCAAGCTGGCTAAAGACTTTATCCGCCACATCTTCTGTCTTCATGGCCTGCCTCACCATATCGTGTCGGATCGAGGGTACAGTTCACCTCACGTTTTGGAGAGCCACTTGTAAATTGCTAGACGTCACCTTGGACTTCTCCTCCGCCTACCACCCACAGTCCAATGGTCAAGTTGAGCGGGTCAATCAGATCCTGACCAGTTACCTCCGGCACTTCGTTAATGTCCACCATTCTGACTGGGTGGATCTCCTGCCATGAGCCGAATTTTCTTACAACAATCACGAGAGCGAATCTTCCTCCAAATCCCCGTTTTTTGTAGTCTTCGGTCAGCATCCTCGGATCCCATTTCCCGTCTCCATCTCAGTGGACAATCCGGCTGCGGAATCTCTTGTTAACAAATTTTCCTCCATATGGGAGAGTACCCGGTCCGCAGTCCTTCTGTCATCCGACCGTATGAAAAGACATGCTGACAAAAAACGTCTGGATCCTCCTCAATTCCGTCCTGGGGATAAGGTCTGGCTCTCGTCCAAGTATGTCCGGCTCAAGATTCCTTCCTATAAGTTAGGGCCTCGATTCATCGGTCCTTTGGAGGTCATCAGTCAAATCAACCCAGTGGCCTATAAATTGAAACTGCCGGCCAACTTGCGGATCCCTAACTCCTTCCATGTATCTCTACTCAAACCGGTGGTACTTAACTCTTTTTCCAAGTCTACAGGTACGCCTCCTGCTCTGGTTTCAGCTGAAAACGAATTTGAGGTAGAGAACATTTTGGCCACCAAAAGGGTAAGAAGGAAGACCTATTTTTTGGTGGATTGGAAGGGGTTTGGTCCTGAGGAGAGAACATGGGAGCCTCGGGAGAACATCCATGCCCCTATTATCCTAGCTAAATTTCTTTCTAGCCTAAAAAAGGGGGGGCCTAAAGTGGGGGTACTGTAGCGTCGGCGTCGGCGTCCCTGCCCTCTGCCAGGCAGGGACGCTGTTCCCCTCACCCCTCTGCTCCAGGTCCGGCGTCCTCCTGCCGCTCTGCTTGCGGTGCACGCTCCTTTCCTGCCTCTGTGCTTAGGGCGCGCGCGCGGGCGCTGCCCCCCCTCATAAAGGGGCCGCGCGCGTCGTCCTAAGAAGTCCCCGGCCAATGGCCGGAGGACTTCACCTTATATAAGGCCCCTCCTCCAAAATGGAGGTGCCCGAGCAATGTTGTTGCACAGTTCACTACTCTGCTTCAGTCCTCAGGGTCCTTGCCAGATACCTGTCTGTCGCTATCTGTTACCTGCCTGCACGCTCACCTGGGAGCGCTCATCTGTTACCTGCCTGCACGCTCACCTGGGAGCGCTCATCTGTTACCTGCCTGCACGCTCACCTGGGAGCGCTCATCTGTTACCTGCCTGCACGCTCACCTGGGAGCGCTCATCTGTTACCTGCCTGCCCGCTCACCTGGGAGCGCTCATCTGTTACCTGTCTGCCCACTCACCTGGGAGTGCTCATCTGTTACCTGCCTGCCCGCTCACCTGGGAGAACTCATCCGTTACCTGCCTGCTAGCCTACCTGGAGGCTCAGCCATCACAGGTCGTATCTACACTCCTCCAGAGACTACCCCGGTCACTTGCCGTGACCTCCTACCCACTCATCCAGAGACTGCCCCGGTCACTTGCCGTGACCTCCTACCCACTCATCCAGAGACTGCCCCGGTCACTTGCCGTGACCTCCTACCCACTCATCCAGAGACTGCCCCGGTCACTTGCCGTGACCTCCTGCCCACTCATCCAGAGACTGCCCCGGTCACTTGCCGTGACCTCCTGCCCACCTTCCAGAGACTGCCTCGGGCACTTGCCGCGGCTTCCTGCCCGTTCATCCAGAGACTACCTCGCTTATCTGCTGTGAATACCTGCCCGTCCACCCTGGTCGCCACCCGCTCTCTTACAAGGTCCGCCCTTTTGTATAGTAGCTCAGAGGTTCCGCCTCCCAGACCCGTTACAGTGGTTTTGCTGGGTGTTAAATACTTGTTCAGAAAAAGGTTCAGGTGTACCCCACAGGGGAAAATGTTTGCCAGCCCATGCACTTAGTGTACAAGTCTAGGAAACACGTTCCTTTTAATGGGACATTTTTTTTAGAGGCCCTCCTCCATGTTTCTTCCAAGGGGGGATTGGAGTTATTGGGGTGCATATGACTTGGTAGCATGGCAGGCCTTGCAGTCAATGCATAAGAAAAGAGAATGAGAGTACAAAATGAATAATGTGAAGTGGATTTTCCTGTGCCCATCCAGTACCTTGGTTCAAAGGCTTATTGGGGTGCATATGACTTGGCAGCAGGGCAGGCCTTGCTGTCAGTGCATAAGAAAAGAGTATGACAGTACAAAATCAATAATGTGAAGTGGATCTTCCTGTGCCCTTCCAGTACGTGGCTTGAAAAGAATATTGGGGTGCATGTAACTTTGGGGCTAGCCAGGCCTTGCATTAAATGCAACATTTTTTCATGAAGCCCTCCTGTACCTCTTGAGAAAGGAGTATTGGGGTGCGTCGTAATTCTTGGCAGCCCATCCACTCAATGCATAGGCAATAACAGCATAGGAGACCCACTGTTTAATAATGGCCCTGTAAGAAGATTAATACTGCCTGATGCCCCTGTAAAAATAAGCTCTGTGACTTTAAGAGTCCCTCCTTCATAAATGAACCAAGATGTGTCTGCTTATGTGTCACACACCACATGGCCAGCTAGGGTTGTTAAATGTTACAATGAAATTTCCCCGTGAATGCATTTGTATTGGTTGAAAGCAATGCTAAAGTTGCAAAACGCATCAAAAACGCAGTGTGTGAACATAGCCCAAGTGGTGGAGGAACATTTTTGTTTTTGGTTAATTATTTTGGCTTAGATAAAAGTCATTAACTTGGAAAGGATGTTCCTTAACATATTTCCCAGCAAAATCCATTTTGATTTAGTTTTTGTAGGTTTTTTGGTGCGCCTGTAAAAAGGGTGTGAATCTCTGACAACATTGTTTAGAGCTGTGACCTAGGAGTGATAAATTCTTCCTGGGGCAGTTGCCATGATGTTCCCGTGTCATTTGATCAGTGTTTCCATCATTTTCAGACGTTTTTAGACCTTAAAATGACCCCAAATTGCTCGGGTCTCCTATAGACTTACATTGGGCTCGTTGTTCTTTCCGAGTACCCGAGTATTTCAATTTGCTTCACCCGAGCAACGAGCACCCGAACATTTTAGTGCTCGCCCATCACTAGTGAATAACTGAAGTCAAAAGTTTTACAACCTGCATCAACAAGTGGGATGTTCTCCTTCAGTAATGTCTCCTATTACATCTAACATGACAAAGACAGAGCTGGCCTTCATACCACATTCAGTAATGAGGTTGCATAGTGAATATTAAATTATATCTCCCAAAGTTATCTTAGGGCTTGTGCAGATGACCATATTTTTGGTCCATTTGCGATTTGGCAAAACATCAGATCGCACTCGAAAAAATTTTATTGTATGAGGCCATGCACATGTCCTATTTTATTTCCTCAGATCGAATTTGTCTTAGGATTAAAATGCAGCATGCATGATTTGTATCCGTAAATTAGATCACACTCAGACATGCAAGCTAATGATTTGGTTAAAAAATTGGATTGCACTCGGATATATCTGATTGTGCTCCGATTTTCATGGACTGTCAGAATGGGGAAGATGGAAAACTTTTCTTTTACATCTTCTCCACCTCTGAGAAAATCAGAGTACTCTGTGATCA
Organism: Oophaga sylvatica; assembly: GCA_033576555.1. Lineage (NCBI taxonomy): Eukaryota > Metazoa > Chordata > Amphibia > Anura > Dendrobatidae > Oophaga > Oophaga sylvatica. The sequence continues at coordinate 552,167,153 of JARQOD010000004.1, read as the reverse complement.
CACTCGATTAGAGCGTGATTAGCATAATTGGCCCTATTTTCTCGGATGAGCGAAAATGCGTATGTGCAAATAGCGCTCCATCCCTCCCAAGTCTCGCTGTGTGGCTAAACAGTACTGTACAGCCACATATGGGTTATTTCCACATTCAGTAGAAATTGTGGAACAAATTTTGGTGCCATTTTTACCCATTTCCCATGTAAAATCTGGTGCTAAAACAAAATTTTGTTCATAAAAATGTAATTATTTTTTCTTCACTGCCCAATTGTTTAAAATTCTGTGACACACCTGTGGTGGCAATATGATCACTGCATCCCGAGATGAATTCATTGAGGGGTGTAGTTTGTAAAATGGGGTTATGCTGTTTTGGTACCTCAAAGGCTAAAACAATGTGACATGATACCCTCAAACCAGTCCAGCAATATGTGAATTTCAATATGGCGCTTCTTCACTCCTGAGCTTTGCACTGTGCCTCAAAAGTAGTTTTCGACCACATATGGGGTTTTGGTGTACTTGGTAGAAATTGTACAACAATATTTAGGTTCCATTTTCTTCTGTTACCCTTTGTGAAAATAAAAAAATAGGGCTAAAAGAACATGTTTAAGGAAAAAAATGTTTTGTTTTTTTGTCATGTCTGTTATAAACTTCTGTGAAGCACCTGGGGGTTCAAGGTACTCACCCCACATCTAGATAATTTCTTAAGGTGTTTATTTTCCAAAATGGGGTCATTCTAAGGGGGTTTCCACTATTTAGGCACATTAGAAGCTTTCCAAACAAGACATGACATCCGCAGAATATTCTATCAAAATCTGCATTCCAAAACATTAGTTCATCCTTTCTTAGCCCGGCTGTGCACCCAAACAGTAGTTGTCCCTCACATATGGGGTATCTGCAAACTCCACAGAAATTTCGCAACACTTTTTGGAGTCCATTTTCTCTTTTTACCTTTGTGAAAATAGAAAGAATTGGGCCTAAAAAAAACATTTTTGTGGGAAAATGATTTTTATTTTCATTGCTCAATGCTATAAACTTCTGTGAAGCTCCTGTGGGTTCAAGGTGCACACCATAGAGGTAGATAAGTTCCCTGAGGGGTCTAGTTTACAAAATGGTATCACTTAGGAGCAGTTTCCACTGTTTTTGCAAATCAAGGGCTCTTGATTGGTGATAGCTAAAGCTAAAACAGTTCATTCTATCACAATATTCGAGTGCTGATGATTCTGCTGAAAGTTAAAATCTGCAATACTAGTTTGGAGCAATCACAGTGTCCCTACTTTCTTGACTGTCCTGATTGATATATTTTTTATATTAGTCCAGTTCATCTTCATTTTGATCTTCTCATCATTGAAAATCTTCCCAACCCAAGCATCGTTAGGATAAATTCAGACTTCGATATATGGACCATGATGCCCGGACTGGCCGTCGGTCTCAGTACCAAATTTGGCAGTCTCATTAGGACAATTTAAGGCTGTTGAGTTCAGGTCAGTAGATCAGTGGCCAATTTGTATATCTAAACATGGACATCAAAATTTGCTCTTACAATAACTAATGAAATAATACAAATAATTTGCTTCATTCACCAGTAGAGCAAGTACATATAAGGAAAAAAAAAAAAGGTCCACACGGTACAAGGTCCATCTAACATATCTACTGTGTAATTCAACTGGTCCCCAAGACAGCTATCAATCACATCATCTCTACCTTACTTTTCCTTCTTTTTCACGAGCTTGTCAAACAAACGGTTAAAGAGAGGCAAAAATAGTCACCAACATTTTAGTTTACGATAGTTTCAACCTGAGCTCAGTTTGGGAAGCTGTGTACCCTGCTGTCTTCTGCTAGGACTCATGCACCATTAACTTCACTAAATAACTATTGGTTCCTATTGGTTTTTAGATTTTCTTTCTCAATGTGAATTGGCCAATTCACCTTCACGTTTGTGTCTGCTGCACTGTTCATTACATTTACATTTAGCTTTAGAGATATTGCCGGTCGTTTCACATTTGGCTGTTTATTTTTTAGTTTGTCCTTTTGATGTTTATCTAAGTATTAACTTATATAAGTTGAGTTTATATTAACAGTAAATATATGGAGATACAGAGGATTTCTGTGTATTAAAGGGAATCTGTCACCGCATTTTCACCCTATGAGATAGGGCCACCGTCATCAGGGGCTTATCTACAGCATTCTGTAATGCTGTAGATAAGCCCCCGATGTTACCTGAAAGTGAAGAAAAACGAGTTATATTATACTCACCCATGGGCGGTCTGCCATCCGTTCGGGTCAGATGGGCGTTGCGGTCATGTCCGGGGCCTCCCATCTTGTGACAAAGCCGGCCTCTTCTTTCTGTCCCGTCGCGGCTTCTGCGCAGGCGTACTGCTCTGCCCTGGTGAGGGCAGAGCAGAGTACTACAGCGCAGGCGCCGGACCTCTCTGATCTTTCCCGGTGCCTGCGCACTGTAGCACTCTGCTCTACCCTTACCAGGGCAGAGCAGTGCGCCTGCGCAGGAGCCGCGACGGGGCAGAAAGAACACGCCGGCTTGGTCACAAGATGGGAGACCCCGGACATGACCGCTAGGGTAGAGCAGAGTACTACAGTGTGCAGGCACCGGGAAAGATCAGAGAGGTCCGGTGACTATATTCTGATGGAAGTGGTGGTTCATGATGAGACCTGGACTAGCATGCCAATAGGCCACCACTGATATTGATCCTGAGCGACCACTGTTCATATGCACAATGTTATTTAATCCTTGTTAACAATTTGCTTCAGTTCTATATAATCATAAAAAGGGTAGTTTGTTAAATGAATGATGAGATGTTGCATTAAGGGTATTGTGCCAAAGACTGCTCATGTAAAGGTGTGGAGGACACACCCAGGAATTCTCCTGTTCTCAAATGAGCCAGTACAAGTCTTTTTGGGTTGACTTGTCAGTTCCTAACTTTTTATATAGTTTACATCATAAAGCAACATCTTTTTGAAATTAAGCCCGCCCTGTGATCACATTGGGTCTGAGTTCTCACCCAGTAATAGATCACACTTGCCAGATTTGAGAAATTCGTCTTTGTGAGAACCAGCAGTGCAGGGAGTGAAGAACAGTGACAAATCTCTTAAAGCTTAAACATACCCCTTTTGGAGAAACACCTGTCCCAATTCCCTATACACCTTCCCTTAAAGGGAACCAAAACTTTTCACGTGCTGCGCCAATTCTTTGGAATGAAATACCCAGGATAATATGATTAATCCCCAATCCCCACAGTTTTAAGCGTGCCCTAAAAACGCATTTGTTCAGACTGGCCTACCGCCTCAACGCATTAACCTAACTATCCCTGTGTGGCCCATTCAAAATTTTTTTACCATAATCAGGTTCCTCGTATCATGTTCTCACAAGCTTTATGCATTTAATAGCCCTCTGTGTCTGTACTGTTACATATTTAGACTGTTAACTGGTTCATGCAGCATTACAGGAACACCCGATTCATACACTATGGCTGGTCCGAACAACGAATGCAATTGTTAGCATCCTCATAGATTGTAAGCTTGTGAGCAGGGCCCTCATTCCTCTTGGTATCTACTTTGATCTGTGTTTATTGTTATGCTGTAATGTCTATTGTCTGTACAAGTCCCCTCTATAATGTAAAGTGCTGCGGAATATGTTGGCGCTATAGAAATAAAATTATTATTATTATTATTATTATTAACCTTTCACCAGTTTTGTGACATAGCAGCTAAAAATATCACCTTATTCAGCGCCTGCTATGCATTCCCTAAATCAGGGGTGGGGAACCTCAGGCCTCAGGGCCATTTACGGCCCTCGATGACCTTTTATCCGGCCCCCGGGCAGATTCTCAGGGACTGCTGTGCTTTGGCAGGGAGCTGTATTTTGAATGCCACCAGCTCATTAATTTCTTCTTGCTCTGTAAGTACACATGTAGTGTTCACTACTGATCACTGAAGGGCATGCAATGAAAGATTACATCCTGACTCCAGTGCCAGAGTCAGGATTTACTTTGTGGGCGGAGTTTGTATGGCCCCCGAAGGATGGTATAAATATCCAAATGGCCCTTGGCAGAAAAAATATTCCCCACCCCTGCCCTAAATCCTTATATAACCCCCTGACTCACCTTGTATACTCCCGAAAACCTTTTTTAATGTCTCCCGCACTGTATGGTAATCTTCTCAGTCCGGTCCGATGGGCGTGGTTTGGGGCCTCTGCATCCCTTCCCCCGGCTTCTGCTTGCCATCCTCCTGACATGGTAATGATCCACATCACCATGCGACATATCATACCTGCTCAGAAATATTGCATTTCGTGCCTGCACAGTATGCTTTGCCCAATTGCGGGCAAAGCCAAAAAGCAGAAGTGCACATGCAGTGGCAAGCGTAGTTCCGGTGCATGAGCCGGAAGTACATGTGTCGGCGCATGACACTTCTTTTTTCAGCTTTGCCTACAGTTGGGCAAAGTGTATTGCGCAGGTGCAAAACGCAATATTTCTGAACAGGCACGAGATGTTGCTTGGCGCAAGAGGTGTTATCCATGAAGTAGGATGGCGAGCAACAGCCGATGGGAGTGATGTAGAGGCCTGACACCACGCCCATCGGACCGGACTGAGATTACCATACAGCGTGGGAGACATTAAAAAGGTTTTTGGGAGCATACAAGGGGAGTCAGGGATTTCTATAAGGGTTTAGGGAATGCATAGAAGACGCTGAATAAGGTGATGTTTTTAGCTGCTATGTCACAAAACTGGTGACAGGTTCCCATTAACCCTCTGACAAACGCACCTCTGCCACTCTTGAGTTCATGACAGGCACAGGTTATAAATCCACCTATAAAATCTAATTATCTAATTTCAGGACTCTAAAAGTAATCAGTGACCTTCATAGGGATGTATTAAAAGAGAGTACATGATCAAATGCCAAAAAAATTAATAACCATAAACATATTAAAACAAAAGTACTAAATTTTTCAACTACAGCCAATAGCCTCCAATTTTCATGACATAACGATTACTAAACATTAAACAAATCTTAATGATAATGCGTTTAGATGCTACTTGATTACTATTCACTTAGATTCAGAGGTTACATGTCCAGCAAAAGAAACACAGTTTCACTAAAGCCCTCGTCACACACAGTGATCTCGCTGGCGAGATCGCTGCTGAGTCACTAGTTTTGTGACACAACAGCGATCTCCCCTGCGATATCGCTGTGTGTGACATTCAGCGACGATCAGCCCCCCTGCTGGGTATCGCTGATCGTCGCTGAATGTCCTGGACATTTTTTTGATCATTGGTCTCCCGCTGGCCAGCACGCATCGTTGCGTGTAACAGGCAGGAGACCAGCGATCAGCTGGTAACCAAGGTACACATCGGGTTTCCAGGTGTCGCGCAGCGCCTGGAAACCCAATGTGTACCTTGGTTACCAGCTCCCTGCACAGCGGGCTGGTATCCAACGTACACTGCAGGTAACTAAGCGACGGTACCCGCAGTGTAGCTGTCCTGATCGCTGCCTGTTTGGCAGCTCAGCAGCGATCATGTAGCGACACACCAGCGATCCTGACAAGTGCATATCGTTGTCGGGATCGCTGGTGTATCACTATGTGTGACGGGGCCCTTAGAGAAGCAAGCCTGGCAGATCATACTTGCATGGGACAGGCAGATCGCGTTGTGATATCTTTTGCTTTCAAAATTTGACATCCTTTGCCCACCAGTTTCAACAGTGCAGGTGGTGCATCTACATCTTTTGGGAGGTGATTTTTCAACATTATCTTTGAAATTAAATCTTTTCATCAAGACTTGCAGGCTAGACAGTATTTCACTAGAGTTCAATCTTCGGCGTAGCGCTCCACTCACTGGTTCATTAGACAATGTTTTCATGTAAATTATACCCAGTGGATCCAGTTGATTGCTGATGTAAATCACTTGTGTATTGATACCACCCACATTCAACTTCATGAAGAAGATGACCATTGACCAGCGCTTGGTGTTTCAGCTAACACTGTAAGTGGCTTCAGCTTCACTTGGTCTTTTTATCTGTAGGTCTTTAGATGTTATGTGTATCTTATTCATCTGTATCAGTCTCCTCACCATCCTACTCTGTTCCTGAATCACTTTTACATTCTTCCACCTCAACTTGAGATGGAAAGTCATTCTTCTCCTAAAACATCACTCAGTGTGGGGTCTTCCTCACCATCATTTAGCTGCAGATTCTTCAGTTCCTCAACATTAAGAAGGTTAGATAATTTATACATTTTACTTGTCATTTCAGCAGAGAATCTGAAGCAAGAGACTGAGAAAGTGTTAGGGTGCAATGTGCCTTAGAAGCCACCTTCCTTTTTTTTAAAGAATTCCCTACTAATTTCCACAAACTTGGCATTTATTCATAAAACAAGCTAAATAAACTATTGTAATGAATAGAAAGAGAAAATACTAACCTTCAAATGTGAGTAGTGCGCCTGAGAAGCCACAAAAGTCAGATCTGCTCTCCAGAAGGTCTGCTGTAAGGGTGTTTCCACGGTCAGGAAACACTCAGTAATTGCTGTGTGTTTGACGCTGTGCGCTGGCGCAGCATCAAACACGCAGCGTCCAGATGTTACAGCATAGTGGAGGGGATTTCAAGAAATCCCGTGTCAACTATGCATAAAAACACGCAGGCGGCAGACCTGCGTTAACGGACATGCTGCGCGTCTTTTTAGATCGTAGCATGTCCTATTCCCTTGCGGCGACGCTCCGTCGCCGCAAGGGAAATAACACAGGCCTGTGTAGCGCTGTGGTCATTCCGGATGTGTTCAATGAATACATCCGGATTGACCGCGCGTTCACTAGGGGGCGGGGCTTTGGGCGGAGCGGACTTTCCGCTCCTTCCAAAGCGCTGTGTTTCCTGATCATGGAAGCACAGCCTAACACAGTGAGATCAGGTTTCAAAGAGCATGTAAAGATAGGAAATAACTGGGAGGAGGAGATTTTCTGATAATTTGGAGAGGAGTGAGAAATTAAACTGAGTTGTGCCTGTCAGATCAGCTGTGCCTGTGAGTGGCAGAGCCAGGGCCGTGGTCGTGGCTTTAACAAGTGGCTTAGGCATGCCCTGGCTCCCAATCACAGGTAAATACTGTCCCTTCTGCAGCATACCTTCTGTATCACCCTCCGCACCGTCAGTGTCCCATCAGGCTTGCTGAAGCTCCACTGCTTGCGTGGTGGCTCAACGTCAAGCAGTGAATTTTACTCTTTCTTTGTCGCAGCACATCCTCATCAGTAGCAACATCAGCATACAGTACCACACAGTTCACATTATTCACTTCTCCTGCACTCCTCTCTATGTCCTTCAGTACATTACAGGGACGGACAGTGTCGTACGGTTCTACAGCGTCCTCACTGTCCAGATTCACTGCACTTGGGGCTCCCCTCAGCCGTTTTGCCCCGGTTCTGAGGGCATCAGCCCATACGATGACCTGCCACATGATGAGTGACCTGCATTATTTTACTGATCTAGGACCTCTTTTTAAGCTTCTCTTTCCTGCTTTGGTAGCACTGCTTCCTCTGCTGCACCGCTGTCCATCCGGACTCTGAATGGCTGGGTAGCTTGCTTCAATGTTGCGGAGCTGACCACCCCACACGGGCACTAGACCCTAACTACCTCACAAACAGGAAAACTTCTACACATATCCACGGTCAACCCCTCCTATATTTAACTATATACCGTACTGTCTCAGTTATCAGTTAACTAAGGTGCCCACATCTAGTGGCCTATTAAGGGTACTACGTTTTCCTTATCTTAGCATCATACACATGACATTACTATATACACATATATACTGTACATAACAGCATTGCAAATCACAAGAATATATATACATTAGAGAAAACTATACATAAATATATACAGCAGTTAGAAACCTAAAACACTTTATTCAAAGCAACATGAAGTCACCTTTAACCGGGACGTGCTTAAAAAGGGGTAGGGACGTGTACCAGTCTTGGTAAACCCTTGCATGCCCAACACATGGTTAAATGTTGGACCGACACACTGGTGGTGCAGACTTCCTGCTGAAGTCTGTCAGGCTGGCCTCAGATGCATCCTTGGCTCGAGTCTGCTCCTCTCTCTCGTTTGGTGGCAAATCTCCCTGTGGTGTGCAGCGCTTTTATATCCCAGAACTCTGCAAGTCACCTGACCAGGTCCATCACACATAACTGCTTACCCAGCAATTCTTCCAGTACAAATTGGTTCCACCTGATTGCGCCTGGCCAGCATATGGCAGTTTTTCCTCACTATGGTCATATCTTGCAAGGGCTCTTCAGTGGTATCACTGCTTCCTTTTATAGGAGCACAGAACAGAGCTGTAAACCTGGAAACAGAATTATTGACTGGCAGTGAAAATCAGAGGTTCAGGGGTTTAAATAGCTGACAGTCCTGCCATGTGAGTGAGTGATCAAAACCAGACCAAAATTAACCTCATAGCTTCCTGATTACATGGCACCAAAAGTTCTCAGGAAAAAAAAAAAACAGGACTGTCACTATCACAAGTCGCCAGCCACAAAGGCGCACAGCTGCCCAGCGACCAAAGGGAAACAGAGGAGATACAAATTGGCATACATGTCTTCAAAAATATAAAAGGCTGAAAACTAATAGAACAAAATAATAATTTATAATATTACTAAGTATTTTGTTGTGCTTCCTTCTCTAAATGATTATAAGCTCACTATGCCACTACCACTTTATCCATTTCTTTGTCTTGTTTTGTTTTTAGCAGATTATAGTATTGCAACATTCTTGTTTCCACTGACAAACCCATATGCTTAATCAGCATGACAGCAGAAAGCAGAGGAGATAAAAGACAGATAAAGAAGTGCAGCAGGAAACAGATAAAATACCAGAAAAGAAGTACAAATGAGTGAATGGATGAATGATACTTGGGACATAACAAGTTAAAATACATTCCAAATGTGAAAAATATCACCCTAACTAAAAAGCCTTGGTGCTAGGAGACTATAAACAGCGGTGACATAAAAGGAGCATTGAGGAGATGTATCGATCCTCATCAAAATGCTGCAATTGTGTTTAAAAATACTAGGGACAATAAAAGGCGCGTGATCCAGCAGAGAGATGATGTCTGCACATTTATTTGATTAAGTAGAGAAACCCATTAGAGAAATAAAATCCAAACATGGTTTATATCCATGTTTACAGAGAGAGACTGGGAAATGGATGAAAGGCAGGATTTAGCTATGTACACAATAAAAGAAAGTGACCTAGCCATAGTCACATATCCATCAACAGTGTTACTGTAATAATCACTGCACCCTGCAATTTCTTACATTCAGCATATGATGATCCCCATAAAAAAAACCTTTTGTTTCTAGTTGTAATGTGGACATTTCACAAAATTAAAATGAGAAAACTGAATCAATTTTATCTGATTGTAAATATATTATTTTTATATTATTTTTACTTAGAGCTTTTTTTCAGTTAGTGTTATATGATGTTAGGGCTGTGTAGCTAAAATAAGTAATACATAGAAAAAAATAAGCAGCAGTTCATTTTTTGGGGTGCTGTTTATTTTTATATTTATATCTAATTGTACCTATGGGTATTTGTTAAAAAAGCTTTGGTGCTGCTTCACTATATATTTTGTAAAATAATTCTTTATTTTTTTTATATACCGTATATACTCGTGTATAAGCCGACCTGTGTATAAGCCGACCCCCCTAATTTTGCCACAAAAAACTGGGAAAACTTATTGACTCGTGTATAAGCCGGGTGTATAAACTGCCCTCCTGCTCTATGCTGCCCCCGTCCTGCTCCTTGCTCCCCCATCCAGCTCTGTGCTCCCCCATTCTCCTCTGTACAGTCATGGCCAAAAGTTTTGAGAATGACACAAATATTATATTTTCACATGATCTGCTGCCCTCTGGTTTTTATGTGTGTTTGACAGATGTTTTTATCACAGACAGAAATATAATAATTGCAAACATATGAGTAACAAAAGCTTATATTGACAGTTAGAATGAGTTAATGCAGCAAGTCAATATTTGCAGTGTTGACCCTTCTTCTTCAGGACCTCTGCAATTCTCCCTGGCATGCTCTCAATCAACTTCTGGACCAAATCCTGACTGATAGCAGTCCATTCTTGCACAATCAATGCTTTAATTTTGTCAGAATTTTTAGGTTTTTGTTTGTCCACCAGTCTCTAGATGATTGACCACAAGTTCTCAATGGCATTAAGATCTGGGAAGTTTCCAGGCCATGGACCCAAAATCTCTGTTTTGTTCCCTGAGCCATTTAGTTATCACATTTGCTTTATGGCAAGGTGCTCCATCATGCTGGAAAAGGCATTGTTGATCGCCAAACTGCTCTTGGAGGGTTGGGAGAAGTTGCTCTTGGAGGACATTCTGGTACCATTCTTTATTCATGGCTGTGTTTTTAGGCAAGACTGTGAGAGAGCCGATTCCCTTGGCTGAGAAGCAACCCCACACATGAATGGTTTCAGGATGCTTAACAGTTGACATGAGACAAGACTGGTGGTAGCGCTCACCTTGTCTTCTCCGAATGAGGCGTTTTCCTGATGTCCCAAACAATCGAAAAGGGGATTCATCAGAGAAAATAACTTTACCCCAGTCCTCAGCAGTCCACTGCCTGTACCTTTTGTAGAATATCAGTCTGTCCATGATGTTTTTTCTGGAGAGAAGTGGCTTCTTTGCTGCCCTCCTTGAGACCAGGCCTTGCTCCAAGAGTCTCTGCCTCACAGTGCGTGCATATGCACTCACACCTGCCTGCTGCCATTCCTGAGCAAGCTCTGCACTGCTGGTAGCCCGATCCCACAGCCGAAACACTTTTAAGAGACGGTCCTGGCGCTTGCTGGTCTTTCTTGGGCGCCCTGGAGCCTTTTTGGCAACAATGGAACCTTTATCCTTGAAGTTCTTGATGATGCGATAGATTGTTGACTGAGGTGCAATCTTTCTAGCTGCGATACTCTTCCCTGTTAGGCCATTTTTGTGCATTGCAATGATGACTGCACGTGTTTCTTTAGAGATAACCATGGTTAACAGAAGAGAAACAATGATGCCAAGCACCAGCCTCCTTTTAAAGTGTCCAGTGGTGTCATTCTTACTTAATCATGACAGATTGATCTCCAGCCATGTCCTCATCAACACCCACACCTGTGTTAATGGAGCAATCACTGAAAAGAGGTTAGCTGGTCCTTTTAAGGCAGGGCTGCAATGATGTTAAAATGTGTTTTGGGGGATAAAGTTCATTTTCTAGCTAAATATTGACTTTGCAAGTAATTGCTGTTAAGCTGATCACTCTTTATAACATTCTGGAGTATATGCAAATTGCCATTAGAAAAAGTGAAGCAGTAGACTTTGTAAAAATTAATATTTGTGTCATTCTCAAAACTTTTGGCCATGACTGTACTCCCCCCCTCCTGCTCCGTCCTCCGCTGTGCTGCCCCATTCCTTCTCCGTCCTCCTATGCCCCCCGTCCTTCTCTGTGCTCCTCTGTGCCCTCCATAATCTCCCACCGTCCTGCTCCTCTGTGCCCTCCATCCTCCCCCCGTCCTGCTCCGTGCTCATTGTCCTCCTCCATGCTTCCCCGTCCTCCGTTCTCCCCCCCGTCCTCCTCCATGCTTCCCCCATCCTCCGTTCTCCCCCGTCCTCCTCCATGCTTCCCCCGTCCTCCGTTCTCCCCCCGTCCTCCTCCATGCTTCCCCGTTCTCCCCCGTCCTGCTCCATGCTTCCCCCGTCCTCCCCCCCGTCCTCCATGCTTCCCCCATCCACCGTTCTCCCCCCCCTCCTGCTCCGTGCTCCTTGTCCTCTCCTCCATCATACTCACCCCTCCCCGTGCCATCGCTGAACATCCCTGCAATCCTGCGTTCTCCCCGGCTTCCTGCAGCTTTCCAGCGCTGAGCGGTGATGTAATACCGCTCATTAAGGCCATGAATATGGATGCCACGCCTATGGGAGTGGCGTCGCCTCCATATTACATGACCTTAATGAGCGGGTATTACGTCACCGCTCAGCGCTGGAGAGCTGCAGGAAGCCGGGGAGAACGCAGGATTGCAGGGACGTTCAGCGATGGCACGGGGAGGGTGAGTATGATGTCCCAGCCACCGGCTCCTGCCGCGGCACCCCCTCCCCCTTTGGTTTCTTCCCTATGACTCGTGTATAAGCCGAGGGGGCATTTTCAGCACGAAAAAAGGTGCTGAAAATCTCGGCTTATACACGAGTATATACGGTAATTCTGGCAATGCAAATGTTGTTCTATAATTTTTTGCTGTCTTGCAACTGGTTGGTGGAGACTAACTGCTATGATATGTCTCATAATGTCATGACTTGGTTTAGGGTATCAATCCCGTGACCTGTTGCTTCGTGGTAGGTTTTTCTGCCTTTTGAGCTATGGCTCTCTCCTTTCCTGTCCGAATGCTGATTCTTCTCTTGCCCTTATTCTCCCTTCATAGTTTGCTCCTTTCCAAGTGTGGAGACATGAGGGTCAGTGGGAGCTCTCGTCTGCTGGACGGGTTAGCTTTAGAAAGACCACATGGACCAAGATTCGTCCCACTGAACACCTGCATTACTTCCCCGTGGGCAGAATATCACTCAGACAACAAAGGGATAGAGTAAAACAGAGTGGCAAAACTTTATTGAAACACCAACAGACACTAACATATAGTACAGTCCCAGCAAGTACATAAAATGGTGCAAATTAGTCTCACTCTTCCACTGGATTTCCAGGATTAGAGCAGCAGCAACTTGAAGGCTTCCCGGGCAGACTACCCCCAATAATGGCACCTTGCTTTTGGCAGGCACCAACAGAGAGAAGGTAACAAACTTAGGAACTGAATATCCAATGAGGTACGTGACCAGATTATCCCAACCTGGCTTCTCTGAATGTATCCATAGTTTCAGTGATGGTCAATGGAATAGATCTGTATTCCTCCAGCTAGGGCCATTGTCTCTTAAACTGGCATTCTGTAGAATGTCAAATCTGTATTCCTCTTGATGCAGCCATGGTGCCTTGGCTGTTCTGTAGAGTCTCTATGGGAGCTGAGGCAGATCCCCTTTAATAGTTCACAACTGTCCTTCAAGCCATCATCCACAGGTCAGGTTGAAGATGGGATGAGGTCAACTCTTATTGAGTATTTAATCAATCTGAATTCTTTGTCCTTCACACTTTGCAGGTCAACAACCTATATAGCCTTAGGGCCCCGTCTCACATAGCGAGATCTCTGCTAAACAGCGATCTCAGCAGCGATCTCGCTATGTCTGACACGTACCAGCGATCAGGCCCCTGCTGTGAATCGCTGGTCGTGTCAGAAATGCCAGGACTTTTTTTTGATCGCTGGTCTCCCGCTGGCCAGCATGCATCGCTGCGTGTGACAGGCAGGAGACCAGCGATCTCCTGGTAACCAAGGTACACTTCGGGTTTCCAAGTGCGGTGCTGTGCCTGGAAACCCGACATGTACGTTGGATACCAGCGCGCTGCTGCAGGGGAGCTGGTAACTAAGGTACACGTTGGGTTTCCAGGCACCACGCAGCGCCTGGAAACCCGACGTGTACCTTGGTTACCAGCTCCCTGCATCAGCGGGCTGGTAGCCAATGTACACTGTGGGTAACTTAGCGACGTTACCCGCAGTGTCGCTGTCCTAATCGCTGCCTGAGCTGCCTGTTTGGCAGCTCAGCAGCGATCATGTAGCGACACACCAGTGATCCTGATTGTTGTCGGGATCGCTGGTGTGTCTCTATGTGAGACGGGGCCCTTATACAATGGGTAATCGACATATTGGCAAACATTGATTGTTTCATTGTGTCCCTTTCCTCCAAGGATAGCAACAAAGTAATCAAGTCAAGAATCAATGTTTAGGCTCATAGGCCATTGTTCACGTGTCTCTTGACCCACCAAAGAAAAACACATTAATTGAAGACTCAACTTTAAGACTCAAATGAACAATAGTCTGTTTCCTGGCCTGCTGAAAATATACATCTGGCAAAATTAAGACTAAATGCTGTGTCGTCAAACCATGTGTTTTCCATTTTCCCTTTTGGTTTGCCTTATCCTGTAATGGATGGGGCTGTAAATAGTATCCCTTTTTCTGCACTTCCTTGCTGGCTATATTTCCTGGAGGATCACACGTGGTCAAAATTGTTGGTACCCCTCGTTTAATGACAGAAAAACACATAATGGTGACAGAAATAACTTGAATCTGACAAAAGTAATAATAAATAAAAAAATCTATGAAAATTAACAAATGAAAGTCAAACATTGCATTTCAACCATGCTTCCACAGAATTTTTTAAAAAAGAAAACTCATGAAATAGGCCTGTACAGAAATTATGGTATCCTTAACTTAATATTTTATTGCACAACCTTTTGAGGCAATCACTGCAATCAAACGATTCCTGTAACTGTCAATAAGACTTCTACACCTCTCGACAGGTATTTTGGCCCACTCCTCAAGAGCAAACTGCTCCAGTTGTCTGGCTTTTGAAGTTTGCCTTTTCCAGACAGCATGTTTCAACTCTTTCCAAAGATGATCAATAGGATTTAGGTCAGGGCTCATAGAAGGCTACTTCAGAATAGTCCAATGTTTTCCTCTTAGCCATTCTTGGGTGTTTTTAGCTGTGTGTTTTGGGTCATTATCCTGTTGCAAGACTCATAACCTGCGAATGAGACCAAGCTTTCTGACACTGGGCATCACATTTCTCTCTAGAATTCCTTGATAGTCTTGAGATTTCATTGTACCCTGCACAGATTCTTGACACCCTGTGCCAGATGCAGCAAAGCAGCACCAAGAACATAACAGAGCCTCCTCCATGTTTCACAGTAGGGACAGTGTTCTTTTTTTGATATGCTTCATTTTTCTTTCTGTGAACATAGAGCTGATGTACTGTACCTTGCCAAAAAGTTCCATTTTTGTCTCATTTGTTCATACGACATTCACCCAGAAGCATTGTGGCTTGTCAACATGTAGTTTGGCAAATTCCAGTCTAGCTTTTTATGATTTTTTTTTCAACAATGGTGTCCTCCTTGGTCATCTCCCATGAAGTCCACTTTGGCTCATACAATGACGGATGGTGCAATCTGTCAATGATGTTCCTTGAGCTTGAAGTTCACCTTTAATCTGTTTAGAAGTTTTTCTGGGCTCTTTTGTTACCATTCGTATTATCCGTCTCTTTGATTTGTCATCAATTTTCCTCCTGTGGCCTCGTCCAGGGAGGTTGGCTACAGTCCCATGGAGCTTAAATTTCAGAAAAATATGTGCAACTGTAGTCACAGGAACATCAAGCTGCTTGGAGATGGTCTTATAACTTTTACCTTTAACATGTTTGTCTATAATTTTCTTTCTCATCTCCTGAGACAACTCTCTCCTTCGCTTCCTCTGGTCCATGTTGAGTGTGATACACACCATGTCACTAAACAGCACAGTGAGTATCTGTAGTCCTCTATACAGACCACTCACTGATTCCAAGATTGAAGACACATGTAATGCTAGTTAGTGGACACACCTTGATTTAACATGTCCCTTTTGTCACATTACTTTCAGGGTGCCATCGTTTCTGTCCAGGCCTATTTCATGAGTTTTATTTTTTATAAATTCTGTGGAAGCATGGTTGAAAAGCAATGTTTGACTTTTGTTCATTTTCATAGATTTTTGATTTATTATTACTTTTGTCAGATTCAAGTTATTTCTGTGACCATTGTGGGTTTTTCTGTCATTAAAGGAGGGGTACCAACAATTTTGACCACGTGTGTATATACTTAGGAGTTGCAGGTCTTTATCTTGGGGAATTACCTTACTGGGCAAACTCCAGTTGTATTTTTGCTGCAAGATGGGTTGCTTTCCTTCCAGGCACCTTTTCACTTCTACCACTGTTAGGTTCCTGAGACGTTTATCTTGTTACTTTTATTTTTGGTACTCAGTCATTAAACTTCACTTCTCCACCTTATTTGAAATTGGATTAATTTCTCACCTTGGGTTCTCATATTTCTCCTCACATTTTCACATTTTCCTTTCTCCTTGTTGGTAGTGTTGCAGGCCTTCCCTCTGGTTCTTCATGAGGTACGATAGACACCTCAAACTCATTTTAGGGAGCCAGATCAGAGGTGGTGTTTTTTATTTGTACGGCTTCTACCTTTTTAGTCTGCATAGGGACCATATGGGTGTAGGTGTTGTGTTTCCTTGGTGCGAGTGTGGCACCCCAGGAGTCTGATTGCCACAGTGGCATTGCCTCCCTCATGGGGGGTGATGTCATGCCTGAAAGCAAGGAGGGTTCCCCTTACCAGTTAACACCAGCATCCAGCACTTTTCCTGACTCCAAACCAGAAGGGGGAGCTCTAACACCCTGTTGCAGGGGAGCTTCCCTATAAGTTCTGGCCTGGAGTTGGGCTTAGTCAGTGTTTGAGAGAAGTCGAGTCTGAGAAGTGAGTGTGAGGGAAGAGGAGTGAAGTCAGTGGAGAATATGGGGAGTGGAGCTGCAATCAAGCTCATCCCAGAACTGAGCGCTAGAAACAGGACACCGGAGTCCATGGCTGTGCGGGTACTGAAGTCCTGGCAGCTGAATCCGGAGGGCAGGGGACTGCAGTTCTTCTGGCCCCAGCTAACACCCAACGGCACAGCAGCATATTAGAGCCCGGAGCCGCCACAAGGAGCGACACCTGAGAAAGGCTCAAGCTTCCTGCCATGCGGGTAACGTTTCATTTCAACCGCCAAACAGTGAGAGGAACTTGAGTGAGCTTAAAGCAGCAAGGACCAAAAAAGACAGCGCAGTAGGAAGGCCTCCAAACCCACCTGGCTAGGCGGACCATAAATTGCTCTCAGGCTGCCCGGATCTCTACTACCATCTGTTGTCAGTGCCCCGGACTGCACCTTCAACCATCCAGTAAAGGTAAAGGAAACTACAGCCCCTGTGTCTTCCAGACATTTCTTGCACCCTCAGTCCTGCACTACAACCGTAGTCATCATTGACTTTAACCCTTTAATTGCCCTTGGGCCTAGCTCTACCTGTGGGGAGCGCTACCATCTCAGCTGTGTCACCATTGGCCCCAGTGGTCTCCCTCAGCAGCATCGACCATATATAGCGGAACACCGCAAGTGGCGTCACATTAATTCCCCTATAAACTACCCCCATTACGTTTATTGCCATTTCACTGGACGCACAGGGCTATGGACTGGGTCACTGCTGCCGTGACTTCCCCTTTAAGAACTGTCCAGCCCGGTTTTGTGTGCCCCACGGCCCTGATGGTTGCTCTACGAGTGTGAATGCGTTCATAAGACACACATAGCACACAGAGGGATTCCATCTTCCCGGTCTTTGCATAGCATACTCTATAAATAGCAGCAGCGTTAAGGATATCCTACAGCAGTACTGAGCAGTGTAGCTGTGAATCTATCTCTCGGGTGATATTAAACACTTATTAGAAAGCAACAAGTCACTCTCCTACTTTCCCATCTTCTCTTCACTATTATTTAAGTTAGCTTATAAATCTATACATTGTGGATTGACTTGGCTTATGTCTTATTATTCATGAGCGTGGGCTAAGACTTTGTCCAACCTTCTAGACCACTGCTGATTTGGTGGATTGATTATGAAGTGTCCATGTTAGAGACAGATATGTAGTAGTGATTTAATGGAAGGCTGGCATTAAAGGTGTTATCCAGCCATTGACTGCAAGTCTGCAGTCATTCCATGTATATGCAAGTCGTATACTTGTAGACACAAGACTGCCCGTTCCAAATACCAGAGAATCCTCACAAAACAATATGAGAATTCACAAGTTTGTAATCACAGAGTGAGTAGTTTAAGGCCAGGCAACCTCTTTAATTAACTCATTGAGCGCATTAATCCATCAAAAAAGCTGGTTTAGATCACTTAAACCACCAAAGATGCTGCGACTAACCTGTACACTACCCTAGACAACCAAGGGCAGCCTTATCACTTAAGGTACTGCCACACTAAGCGATCTCGCTAGCGATCTCGTTAACGACGCAAGCTAACGAGATCGTTGGTGTGATCGCTTTTAGGTCGCTAGTAGCTGCCAAACAGGAGATCTCATAAACGACACATCAGCGGTCAGCGATCTCTTTAACGACTATGGCGGTCGTTAGGATCTGTCATTAGCATGTACTGAGCGCAACCTTTTCCACGCCCCTCAGCACAGATATATGTTATATATGTGTTATGCTGCGTCCTGCTAGCCTGCTTTGCAGCTACTGCGATCCTCTCTGTGACGCAAAAGAAAACCTAGTCCCACCTGCCTGCTTCTACAGCTATTGCGATCCACTCCGTGACGCTAAAAAACCTAGTCCCGCCTGCGCCGCTGTCATATGTGTCACAAACGAGGTCGCTCGTCGTTCGCAAAAGGTGCCAAACACAGCGATATAGCGCTCACCAGCGGGACGCCAACGATCAAAAAACGGTCCAGAACGCTAGTGAACGATCAGCGACATCACAGCAGGGGCCACATCGCTGCTATATGCCACACACAACGACGTCGCTAACGAGATCGCTAAATAGTGACGTAGTAGCGATGTCATTAGCGATCTCGTTAGCGATCTCGCTTAGTGTGGCATACCCTTAACACTTTCATCCACATAGGTTAGCCATGATGAAATGTATTAATCTCTAAACCACCTTACACAACCAGAAATACTCACCAACTCTTGAATGGCACTGTTTTAAAGATAAAATGGATACACATCTAGTATGAACTTTCTCTACTTTTTGTTCTACTGTTTGTGAACTATTCAGCAAAGTTGCTAATGGTCCCATTGGGAGTGACCCAGTATTTTTTCACAACAATCTCAACAAATTTTACATTGGACTGAACTGAAAAGTAACAGTTTACTAATGGTACCTAAAAGTGGTCGATCCTGTCCTGTTTTGGGCATTCTCAGGGCAGGACTGGAGGGCAGGACATAATCATATCTATTTTCCACCATCGATGTGGAGAAACGATTGAGCTGTCTTTGTTAATTTGAAAAATGTCCTGTATACTCAAATACCATTCTTGGCTCTTATGCCCCTTAGAATCATTTACGGGTGCAAAGCTGATTGTAGAACTGGTAAGTTAAAAGTTTGCCTTGTTACCTCAGCCCCAAAAAATCCTTGGGCAGCCCTGGATATAGAGATTAGATAACTATATTCCCTGAAGAAAATAATAATTAATAACTAAAAGTAAAACGTGTGATGACCGTTTCCCATTGTTATAGAGCAGATACCACGTCATTGGAGAAACATGCAAGAGACAAATAGCCCAATATTTTTAGATAACTGTATATTTTATGAAGTAAATTGAATCAGGGAGTTTTCTGAATCTGATCACACTTCCAGCGTATCTGACATTTTTTTGTGCACCTTTGTCCTAAGATTAGAAATAAATTCATACAGGAAACTTTGGGCTTTATACTATTTTCAGATACTATGAGTCATGGGTTGGTAGAAGTAAAAGGGATTCTTAAAAACTCATCTTCTGTTTCCTCTGTTCTTTTATAGACATTCTTCATTTCTTAGAAAAAGTTATCTAAAACTTTTATAATTAGTTTCAATTTATGAATGGTAGAAAGTTCTGTTAATCTGGTGTCTCATGGCTCGAGATTTTTGCTAGTCTAGCAGTAAATATTCTATAGAGCACTTTAATTCTGAATTGCCTAATGGCACTTTCACTTGGGTTACATTACAGCTCTGAATATAAAGACTTTTTGGTGTCTGAGACATCATTTATGGGTTTCGGCTCTCCAGCAAGCATCAAGATCCAAGTGTGGGTCCAAGATGTAGCAAACCACATTTTGACATACAATTAAGTGGCTGATATCCCTCACTGACCTGCCCCCTAGTTTACATAATGAATATTATATATACATATTGAAAAAAAAAACCGTCTGCAGGCAGGTGCC
This sequence comes from Oophaga sylvatica, assembly GCA_033576555.1. NCBI lineage: Eukaryota > Metazoa > Chordata > Amphibia > Anura > Dendrobatidae > Oophaga > Oophaga sylvatica. The sequence goes on along the minus strand of JARQOD010000004.1, from coordinate 552,147,277 downwards.
AGCAGTGGCACCTGCGCTGCAGCATAATCGCATATGTACTGTGCACAGTTGTGCTCAAAAGTTTACATACCCCGGCAGTATTTTTGTTTTCTTGGCCTTTTTTCAGAGATTATGAAAGATAACAACAAAACTTTTTCTCCACTCATGGTTAGTGGTTGGGTGAAGCCATTTATTGTCAATCTTACCGTGTTTTCTCTTTTTAAATCCTAATGACAACCCAAAACATCCAAATGATCCTGATCAAACGTTCACATACCCTGGTGATTTTGGCCTGAGAACATGCACAGAAGTTGACACAAATGGGTTTGAATGGCTACTAAAGGTAACATCCTCACCTGTGACCTGTTTGCTTATCAGTGTGTGTGCATAAAAGCTGAGTGAGTTTCTGGGATCCAGACAGACTCTTGCATCTTTCCTCCAGCCACTGATGTTTCTGGATTGTGAACGGATCTACGGGAAAAGGTAGTTGAACTGTATAAAACAGGAAAGGGATACAAAAGCATATCCAAAGAATTGATAATGCCAGTCAGCAGATTTCAAACTGTGATTAACAAATGGAAAATCAGGGGCTCTATAAAAACAAAACCAAGGTCAGGTAGACATTGGTGTATATATAGGTGATCCAATAGATGCTACTGTGCATGCGCTGGCGGTGCCATCTAGGTACAGAAAAAAAATTTCTCCAAGATGGCGCTGCCTATGCAGTAGCAGCTATCGGCGATAGTAGATATAAATATGCCCCTGCTGTGTTCTGTGTAATGGCTGTGTCTGACCGTACAGTGACATGGTCTGAACATACCACTGCTCCTGGGCAGGGTAGTAAGCAAAAGAGTATAAAGACAGGACAGCACGGCATAACAGCTGATTCTTTTTGCAAAACATTTCACTGCCTGTTTGTAAGCAATGTTTACCTCCAAAGAAGCAATCAGCTGTGATCCCGTGCTGTCCTGTCTGTATACTCTCTTGTTTCCTCCCCTGCCCAGGAGCTGTAGTATGACCAGACTATGTTTCTGCACAGTAAGATACAGCCAATACACAGTACACAGCATAAGATTATCTCAGCACAGGAGAAATTTTTTTTAACACATCCGATTGTGGAAATTTTTGTTCTTCAATGATATATTGATTTAAAAGGTTTATAAAAAATAACTTTATTCATGGTTAAACCCCTTTAAACCTCAAGTTCAGTGATTCAGAACCATAAATACCCTTTTTTTCAATACAACTGTAATTTTTACGGATACATTGCAATTCTATAACAAAGGTAAATGGTCCTGTAAATTATATGCTGCTGCAAAAAAGCAAAAAAGCAGATTTTACACGATGACAAGCGAGAAAAACGTCATCACATATTCTGGATGAAACTGACCAATTTTTATATGGTTGTGTGAAATTACTCTTATGGGGTGTTCATGCGGCGTGTTGGGAAAAAATCAACTGTGAATTCTGTATCACATTTGTTATGAATCTTCCCCAAAATTTCAGATGTTACCTGCAGATTTAGGTTTGGATTTGGTGTGGCTTTCACTTTATGCATTACAGTGCATAGAAACCTTTGTGAAAATATGTAAATTTGTGCCAATTTTCTATGTTTCTTTCACTTTAAAGCTACTGTAATACAAAGCAGATTTTCCATCAGCAAATCTGAAATGAAAATACTAAGTAAATCCACAAAATGTGAATAAGCTTTTAACCCCTTCACCCCCAAGGGTGGTTTGCACGTTAATGACCGGGCCAATTTTTACAATTCTGACCACTGTCTCTTTATGAGGTTATAACTCTGGAACGCTTCAACGGATATTCGCGATTCTGAGATTGTTTTCTCGTGACATATTGTACATTTTGTCCGCTCCCTGCACATGCGCACTACCCACTTCACCCTTCTAGCCCAACCCGGAAGTTCTCCGGTGCGGCGTCTCTCGGACACTTGCATAAAAAGCACGCTAGCCATAGCACATCAGCTCACTACCACATCACAAGCCGCCGGATGCTGTTCTTATTTGGTTCTTATAAGGTATGTTCGTTGGCATTTAGTCTCTGAATCCTTTTTCAGAGGTTTCTCCTGTTTTCAGCATTCATCTATGCAGCATAGGTATCTGCTCTCTTACAAATATCCCCGCTATAGCTGGATTACTGGCATCATGTCTTGTATTGCATTAAGATGCATATATTGGTCACTTTTCCATTAGATTATCTTTGTATATCCGATCTTTACTTGCACACATACAGCTATATGACTATGTGTGCGTATATATATATATATATGTCTTGATTTTTTCTTTTTTCCTTAGTTTACATTAATTTTCATTGTCTCATCCTATGTACATATGAATTGCGTTGTTACAGTTTTTTCTGTCTCTTTTTGTTATCAGTAAATTGCAATATTTTGTGTATTTTGTGCTCCAATTGTATGTGCTAAGGCACATACTTCATTTTATGGCTCATTCCTAGACTCATTTACATGAATATATGTCGAACTCTTCTGTTATATATATATACATAAGCTATGATTTTTTTCTTACATTTTTTTGAATATTGTTTTTGTATTTAAGGTACTTCTTGAAAAAGGCAGACCATGCCGAAACGTTGTAATAATGTACCTATGATCATGTACTTGTATTCATGAATATTTCCCGGAATTTTCATCAAATGAGCTGTAATTGTCTGGAATAAAGACTGATCTTTTTTTGACACATCATCATCTATTGTGTGCCGGAGTTTATTTTGGAACTATTAGTCATTTTTCTCCTGAGCACCGTCTTACTAAGTGAGCATCCCCTCTATTTCCCACAATATTGTACTTCACGTTAGAAGTAAAATTTCTTCGATATACCTTGCGTTTATTTTTGAAAAAAACGCAAATGTGGCGAAAATTTTTTAAATTTTGCAATTTTCAAACTTTGAATTTTTATTCCCTTAAAACAGAGAAATATATCACACAAAATAGTTAAGAAATAACATTTTCCACATGTCTACTTTACATCAGCACAATTTTGGAACCAAAATTTTTTTTTGTTAGGAAGTTATAAGGGTTAAAAGTTGACCAGCGATTTCTCATTTTTACAACAAAATTTACAAAGCCATTTTTTTTAGGGACCACCTCACATTTGAAGTCACTTTGAGGGGTCTATATGGCAGAAAATACCCAAAAGTGACAGCATTCTAAAAACTGCACCCCTCAAGGTACTCAAAACCACATTCAAGAAGTTTATTAACCCTTCAGGTGCTTCACAGGAACTAAAGAAACGTGGAAGGAAAAAATGAATATTTAACTTTTTAGCCACAAAAATGATCTTTTACAAACTTTTTTTTTATTTTCACAAGGGTAAAAGGAGAAAATGGACAGATAAGGTTGTTATGCAATTTCTCTTGAGTATGCCAATACCCAATATGTGGGGGAAAACCACTGTTTGGGCACACGGCAGAGCTCGTAAGGGAAGGAGCGCCGTTTGACTTTTTCAAACTAAAATTGGCTGGAATTGAGATTGGACGCCATGTCGCGTTTGGAAAACCTCTGATGCGCCTAAACAGTGGAAACCCCCACAAGTGACACCATTTTGGAAACTAGACCCCCTGAGGTACTTATCTAGATCTGTTGTGAGCACTTTGAACCCCCAAGTGTTTCACAAAAGTTTATAATGCCTGGGTGTGAAAACAAAAAAAACTATTTTCCACAAAAATGATTTTTTAGTCCCAAATTTTTGAATTTTCCCAAGGAAATTGGACCCCAAAAGTTGTTGTCCAATTTGTCCTGAGTACGCTGATACCCCATATGTGGGGGGGGGAAACTGTTTGGGCGCACGGCAGGGCTTGGAAAGGAAGTAGTAACGTTTTGGAATGCAGACGTTGATGGGGCTCATGTTCCGTTTGCAGTGCCCCAGATGAGCCTAAACAGTGGAAACCCCCCACAAGTGACCCCATTTTGGAAGCTAGATCCCCTAAGGAACTTATCTAGATCTTTGGTGAGCACTTTGAACCCCCAAGTGCTTCACACAAGTTTATAATGCCCGGGCATGAAAATAAAAAATCCTATTTTTTTCCCACAAAAATTATGTTTTAGTCACTAATTTTTTATTTTCCCAAGGGTATCAGGAGAAATTGGACACCATAAGTTGTTGTCCAATTTGTCCTGAGTACGCTGATACCCCATATGTGGGGGAACCACTGTTTGGGCGCACGGCAGAGCTCGGAAGGGAAGGAGCACCATTTGACTTTTTCCAACCAAAATTGGCTGGAATTGAGATTGGATGCCATGTTGCATTTGGAGAGCCCCTGATGTGCCTAAACAGTGGAAACCCCCCACAAATGACCCCATTTGGGTGACTAGACCCCCTAAGGAACTTATCTAGATCTTTGGTGAGCAATTTGAACCCCCAAGTGCTTCACACAAGTTTATAACGTAGAGCCGTAAAATTTAAAAATCATATTTTTTCCACAAAAATGATCTTTTCACCCCAATTTTTATTTTTCCAAGGGTAACAAGACTCCAAAAGTTATTGTGCAATTTGTCCTGAGTGCGCTGATACCCCATATGTGGGAGTAAACCACTGTTTGGGTGCATGGCAGAGTTTGGAAGGGAAGGAGCGCCGTGTGACTTTTTCAACGCAGAATTGGCTGGACGCCATGTCGTGTTTGGAGAGCTCCTGATCTGCCTAAACAGTGAAAACCCCCATAAATGACACCATTTTGGAAACTAGACCCCTCAAGGAACTTATCTAGATGTGTCGTGAGAGCTTTGAACCCCCAGGTGTTTCACTAAAGTTTATAACGTACAGCCGTAAAATAAAAAAATTTTTTTTTTTTTTTTACAAAAATGATTTTTTCGCCCCCAATATTTTATTTTCACAAGGGTAACAGAAGAAATTGGAACCCAAAAGTTGTTGTCCAATTTGTGCTGAGTACGCTGATACCCAATATGTGGGCGAAAACTACTGTATGGGCACACGTCGGGGCTCGGAAGGGAAGTAGTGACGTTTTGGATTGCAGACTTTGATGGAATGGTCTGGGGGCGTCATGTCGCATTTGGAGAGCCCCTGATGCACCTAAACAGTGGAAACCCCCCACAAGTGACCCCATTTTGGAAAATAGACCCCACAAGGAACTTATCTAGATGTGTGGTGAGCACTTTAAACCCCGAAGTGCTTCACAGAAGTTTATAACGCACAGCCGTAAAAATAAAAAATCTTTTTTTTTTTTGTTGCAAAAATGATTTTTTCGCCCCAATATTTTATTTTCACAAGGGTAACAGGAGAAATTGGACCCCAAAAGTTGTTGTCCAATTTGTCCTGAGTACGCTGATATCCAATATGTGGGAGAAACACTGTATGGGTACACGTTGGGACTCGGAAGGGAAGTAGTGACGTTTTGGATTGCAGACTTTGATGGAATGGTCTGGGGGCGTCATGTCGCATTTGGAGAGCCCCTGATGCGCCTAAACAGTGGATATCCCCAACAAGTGACCCCATTTTGGAAAATAGACCCCACAAGGAACTTATCTAGATGTGTGGTGAGCGCTATGAAGCCCCAATTGCTTCACAGAAGTTTATAATGTACAGCCGTAAAAACAAAAAAATAATTTTTTTTGCACAAAAATTATATTTTCGCCCCCAGTTTTTTATTTTCCCAAGGGTAACAGAAGAAATAGGACAAATTGCACAATAACGCATGGGGTACAGAGTACGCTGATACCCCATATGTGGGAATAAACTACTGTTTGGACGCATAGCAGAGCTCAGAAGTGAAGGAGCACCGTTTGACTTTTTCAACGCAGAATTGGCTGGAATTGAGATCAGACGCCATGTCACATTTGGAGAGCCCCTGATGTGCCTAAACAGCGGAAACCCCCAATTCTAACTCCAACCCTAACCCCAACACACCCCTAACCCTAGTCCCAACCCTAACCACAAACCTAACCCTAACACACCCCTAATCCCACCCCTAACCCTAATCCTAACTTTAGCGCCAACCCTAACCCTAACTTTAGCCGCAACCCTAACCCTAACCCTAATGGGAAAATGGAAATAAATACATTTTTTTAATTTTATTATTTTTCCCTAACTAAGGGGTGATAAAGGGGGTTTGATTTACCATTTATAGCGGGTTTTTATGATTGGCAGCTGTCACGCTAAAAGACGCTTTTTATTGCAAAAAATAGTTTTTTGCATCGCCACATTTTGAGAGCTATAATTTTTGCATATTTTGGCCCACAGAGTCATGTGAGGTCTTATTTTTTGTGGTACGAGTTGACGTTTTTATTGGTACCATTTTTGAGCATGTGACATTTTTTGATCGCTTTTTATTTCGATTTTTGGGAGGTTAGAATGAACAAAAATCAGCAATTCATGAATTTCTTTTGGGGGAGGCGTTTTTATCGTTCCGCGTGTGGTAAAATTGATAAAGCAGTTTTATTCTTCGGGTCAGTATGATTATGGCGATACCTCATTTATATAATTTTTTATGTTTTGGCGCTTTTATAGAATAAAAACAATTTTATATGAAAAATAATTATTTTTGCATCGCTTTATTCTGCGAGCTATAACTTTTTTATTTTTTCGCTTATGATGCTGTATGGCGGCTCTTTTTTTGCCGGACAAGATGACGTTTTCAGCGGTCCCATGATTATTTATATCGGTCTTTTTGATCGCGTGTTATTCCACTTTTTGTTCGGCGGTATGATGATAAAGCATTGATTTTTTGCTTTGTTTTTTTTTTTTAAGGGGTTCACTAAAGGGGTTAACTAGTGGGACAGTTTTATAGGGGGGTTCGTTAGGGACGTGGCGATACCACATATGTGTACTTTTATTGTTTTGTTTTTTTTATTTACAGGAAGAAATGAATTTATTGGGGAATATTTTTTTTTTTTTATTTATTTTGGATTTTTTTTTTAAAACATGTTTATTTTTATTTTTTTTACTTTTTTACTTTGTCCCAGGGTGGGACATCACTGTATTTTATCAGATCGCTGGTGTGACAGTGTTCACAGCACTCTGTCACACCAGCGATCGCACAGGCAGCGCTGCAGGCTTCTCAGTGCCTGCTCTCAGCAGGCACTGAGGAAGCCGCCTCCCTCCAGGACCCCGGCGCCATCTTGGATCCGGGTTCTGGGAGGGAGGAAGCCCTCAGAACAGCGCGATCACATCGCGCTGGTCTGAGGGTCTCAGGGGGGGCGCGCAGGGAGCCCCCTCCCTGCGCGATGCTTCCCTGTGCCCCCAGTACATCGCGATCATGTTTGATCGCGGTGTGCAAGGGGTTAATGTGCCGGGAGCGGTCCGTGACCGCTCCTGACACACAGTCACGGGTGTCAGCTGTGATAATAAGCTGACACCCGGCTGCGATTAGCTGCGCTCCCGGAGGGAGCGCAGCTAATCGCCTATGATGTACTATCCCGTCCATGGTCAGATTGTCACGGGTTTCATGGACGGGATAGTATGTCTAATGTCAGAGAGGGGTTAAACATTTGCTGTTCGTTCCTCCACTTATTGATCTAAGCATACTGAAATAAATCTGTATATACTATGGGGGAAATAAGTATTTGATCCCTTGCTGATTTTGTAAGTTTGCCCACTGACAAAGACATGAACAGTCTCTAATTTTAAAGGTAGGTTAATTTTAACATTGAGAGATAGAATATCAAAAATAAAATCCAGAAAATCACATTTTTTTAAATTATATAAATTTATTTGCATTTTGCAGTGAGAAATAAGTATTTGATTCCCTACCAACCATTAAGAGTTCTGTCTCCTACAGACCAGTCAGACGCTCCTAATCAACTCGTTACCTGCATTAAAGACAGCTGTCTTACATAGTCATCTTTATAAAAGACTCCTGTCCACAGACTCAATCAGTCAGACTCTAACCTCTACAACAAGGGCAAGACCAAACAGCTTTATAAGGATGTCAAGGACAAGATCATAGACCTGCACAAAGCTGGAATGGGCTACAAAATCATAAGTAAGAGACTGAGTGAGAAGGAGACATGTTGTGAATGTGTTAGAAATGAATTCTGAGCAGAAGCTCCCTCTGGTGGTTACAAACAGTACTGAACCATTCAATGAAGGAGTTACAGACTGGTCTTATATAAGGGAGGTTCCCTCCCATCATGTTTGCCGGTGATCAATTGTTCTTGTCTCAACTGTGGTTCCTGGTTCACTTAGAAGCTTGCTGAGTCTTGCCTGCATCTTCTGCTATCAGATAAGATATTTTCTGCTTTTATTTTTGTGCTTGCTTTTTGCATTGTTCTCTGCCCTTCTGTGGAGGTCAGCCAGGTCCCCTCCGGGGCTTGTGCTCCTCTCAGATTATCTGAGCCTCTGTTATTCGTTCATTTGCCTTTTCCAGTTTTTTCAGTGGCTGCGGCTTAGTTTTGTTACACCAGAGAACTAATTTAGGTGGTAGAGGTCGTGTGATCTCAGGTGTTTTTGCAATTAGTAGAGTTGGTATTTTTTAGGGTTTTTTGGATTGCAGTAAGTGTCCTTCCTATCCTTTTCTTTCTAGGAAGATTGGGCCCCAACGTTTGCTCATACTATTTTCTGTCTGTGTCTGTATTTCCTCTTGTCTAACCGCCATTACATGTTTGGGGGCTTCCTATGTTCTTTGGGGATCTGCTCCAGGGCAGATAGCTTTCCTCTTTCTATCTTTAGGTGTAGTTAACATCTCAGGCTGTGACGAGGTGTCTAGGACCAAGTTAGGAACGCTCCACGGCTGCCTTTAGTTGTGGTGGTTAGTCAGGGTACTGCAATCCAGTAAATACCAACCTCTCTGGTGTACTGCCGTTTTTGCCTGCTCTCCTCAGCTACCAAATCATAACAGTATCACCGGCTAAAACTGAAAATTATATGGTACTCACAGAAGGAAAAAATAGTGTAAAAAAAAAAAAAAAGTTGTCAGAGTTGTCAGAGATTTTTTTTTATTTCTGTTTGTTGCATTTTTTTTCCCTCTTTTTCTCTGGGTGCTGAGGATTTTTTTTTCTCTCAATGGAGTTTGCACAGTTGTCTGGCCGTGTGGATCAGCTTGCCACTGAAGTTCGGAGTATTGCTACCTATCTTGCAGGGTTGCCGGTTGTGGAACCTAGGATCCCCATGCCAGATTTGTTTTTAGGGGATCAAGCTAAATTTCTGAATTTCAAAAATAACTGTAAGTTGTTTTTTGCCTTAAAACCTAAGTCCTCAGGGAACGCAGCACAGCAGGTTCAAATTGTCATCTCTCTCCTGCGCGGCGATCCTCAGGATTGGGCTTTTTCCCTGACACCTGGGGACCCTGTTTTGAGTAATGTTGATGCATTTTTTCTGGCTCTGGGGTTATTGTACGATGAACCTAATGTCACTGATCAAGCTGAAAAAACCTTGTTGGCATTAAATCAGGGGCTTGAGGACGCTGAATTATACTGTCAGAAATTCCGAAAGTGGGCAGTCCTGACCAAATGGAATGATGATGCTTTGGCAGCCCTTTTTCGGAAGGGTCTGTCAGAGAATGTAAAAGATGTTATGGTGGGTTTCCCTGCTCCCTCTGGTCTCAATGATTCTATGTCATTAGCGATTCAAATTGACAGATGTTTGCGTGAGCGTAGAGGTATGCGTGGAATAGTGTTGCCTTGTGAACCAGCTTCTGAACCCATGCAGTGTGATAGAATGGCTTCTGGGGCACAGCGTCATGAGTTTCGAAAATGCAATGGGTTATGTTTCTACTGTGGTGACGCCTCTCATGCTATTTCAGTCTGCCCTAAGCGGGGAAGACGTTTTGCACGCTCAGTTGTCTTGGGTAGTGTTCAGACTAAATTTCTGTTGACTGTTACCCTGATTTGCTCCCTGTCCACATTTTCTGCTCAGGCTTTTGTTGATTCGGGAGCAGCTATTAACCTGATGGATTTTGATTTTGCTAAATGTTGTGGGTTTCACTTGATACCCCTACGGAAGTCTATTCCCCTACTGGGGATTGATTCTACCCCTTTGGCTGAGAATAAACCCCAGTTCTCTACTCAGGTGATAATGAGGGTTGAACCTGATCATCAGGAGAGTTGCAAATTTTTGGTGCTCTATAATCTGCATGACATTATTGTACTAGGTTTCCCTTGGTTACAGTCTCATAATCCTGTTTTGGATTGGAAATCTGTGTCTGTAACCAGTTGGGGCTGCCAATGTGTTAATGCCAACACTCCTGTTTTTTCTGCCTCTCCCCAGGCTCAGGATGTTCCTGACTTTTTGACTGATTTTTCTGATGTGTTTAGTGAAAGTAAATCTGCATCCTTGCCCCCCCCATAGGAGCTATGACTGCGCTATTGAATTAGTGCCTGGTAGTAAATTCCCTAAAGGTCGCCTTTTTAACTTGTCTGTACCTGAACATGACGCTATGCGATCTTATATCAAGGAGTCATTGGAGAAGGGTCATATCAGACCATCCTCTTCACCCTTGGGTGCCGGTTTTTTCTTTGTGGCCAAAAAGGATGGTTCATTAAGGCCGTGTATTGATTATCGTCTCTTGAACAATATCACTGTGAAATATCAATATCCGTTACCCTTGATTTCTGACCTGTTTTCCAGGGTGAAAAGTGCTACTTGGTTTACCAAGCTTGACCTCAGGGGGCGTATAACCTTATTCGCATTAAGCACGGGGATGAATGGAAGACGGCATTTAATACCCCAGAGGGGCATTTTGAGTACCTAGTGATGCCCTTTGGGCTCACTAATGCTCCTTCCGTCTTCCAGTCCTTCATGAATGACATTTTCAGGGATTTTGTGGATAAATTTCTGATTGTTTATTTGGATGATATCTTGATTTTTTCCAATGACTGGGACTCTCATGTGAAACATGTTCGGACTGTGTTCCAGATTTTGAGAGAGAATGCTCTGTATGTGAGAGGATCAAAGTGTATTTTTGGCGTACAGAGGATCTCATTTCTGGGATTCATTTTGTCCCCATCTGTTATTGAAATGGACCCGGTCAAGGTTCAGGCCATCTGTGATTGGGTCCAACCTACTTCATTAAAGGCTCTTCAGAGATTCTTTTGTTTTGCCAATTTTTATCGTAAATTTATTGGTAATTTCTCTGTTATTGTTAAACCATTGACTGATTTGACCAAAAAGGGTTCTGATGTGGTGAATTGGCCTCCCGAGGCAGTCTCTGCGTTTCAGGAACTTACGCAGAGATTCACTTCTGCTCCTGTTCTACGGCAGCCTGATGTTTCTCTGCCATTTCAGGTGGAGGTTGATGCCTCGGAAATTGGGGCAGGTGCCGTTTTGTCCCAAAGAGATTCAGAGACCTCTAAAAGTAAGCCTTGTGCCTTTTTCTCTCGAAAATTTTCTCCAACTGAACGTAATTATGACGTGGATATCGGGAGTTATTGGCCATGAAGTGGGCTTTTGAAGAGTGGAGACATTGGCTGGAGGGAGCCAAACATCAGGTGGTGGTCCTCACGGACCATAAGAATCTGGTTTATCTGGAATCAGCCAAGCGACTTAATCCTAGACAGGCCAGGTGGGCCTTGTTTTTCACACATTTTAATTTTGTGGTTTCCTTTCTTCCTGGCACTAAGAATGTTAAGGCGGATGCCCTCTCGAGGAGTTTCCTTGCGGACTCTCCTGAGTTATCTGATCCTGCTGTTATTTTCAAAGAGGGTGTAGTTCTTTCCGCCATCTCGCCCAATTTGAAACTGGCTCTGGAAGGGTGTCAGGAGGATAAACACGAGCGCTGCCCTATTGGGAAATTGTTTGTCCCAGACCGGTGGAAAAAGAGTGTGATGTCTGAGATTCATTGTTCCGCGTTGGCCGGTCATCATTTTGGTACCAGAGACTTGGTTAGTCGGTCCTTTTGGTGGCCTACTTTGTCTCGTGACGTCAGGGAATTTGTGCAGTCCTGCGGGACTTGCTCTCGCTCCAAGCCTTGCTCTCGCTCTAGTGGTTTGTTAATGCCATTGCCTGTGCCCAAGAGACCATGGACCCATATCTCTATGGATTTCATTTCTGACCTCCCTGTTTCTCAGAGAATGACCGTTATCTGGGTGATTTGTGATAGGTTTTCCAAAATGATACATCTTGTGCCATTACCTAAGTTGCCTTCCTCCTCCGAATTGGTGCATTTGTTCCTTCAGCACGTGGTTCGGTTACACGGCATTCCTGAGAACATTGTGTCTGACAGAAGAGTCCAGTTTGTTTCCAGATTTTGGAGGACTTTTTGTTCTAAACTTGGTGTTCAATTGTCTTTCTCCTCGACTTTTCATCCTCAGACCAATGGACAAACTGAGAGAACAAACCAGACATTGGAGACTTATCTGAGATGCTTTGTATCTGCTGATCAAGATGACTGGGTCTCTTTTTTGCCTTTGGCTGAGTTTGCTCTTAATAATAGGGCTAGCTCTGCCACTTTGATGTCTCCATTTTTCTGCAATTTTGGGTTTCACCCTCGATTTTCTTCAGGACAGATGGAGGCTTCTGTCTGTCCAGGTGTTGACTCTGTTGTGGAGCGTATGCAGCAGATTTGGGACCGGGTAGTGGAGAGGTTGTCCCTCTCTCAGGAGAGGGCCCAGCGGTTTGCCAACCGGCATAGGACTAATGGTCCTCGGTTTGAAGTGGGGGACTTGGTCTGGTTGTCCTCAAGAAATATCCCTATGAGAGTTGCATCTCCTAAGTTTAAGCCTAGGTTCATTGGACCTTATAAGATCATGGAGATTCTTAATCCTGTTTCCTTTCGTTTACTTCTTCCAGGGACATTTAAGATCCATAACGTGTTCCACAAGTCCTTATTGAAGAGGTTTGTCGAGCCAGTGGTTCCTATGGCTGCGCCTCCTGACCCTGTTTTGGTTGAGGGCAATCTGGAGTATGTGGTTGAGAAAATATTGGATTCTCGTTTTTCTAGACGGAAACTCCAGTATTTGGTTAAGTAGAGAGGTTATGGTCAGGAGGACAATTCTTGGGTGTTTGCTTCGGACATCCATGCTAGGAGACTGATTCGTGCGTATCACAGAGCTCATCCTGACCGACCTGGGTGCCCAAATGAGGGTTCGGTGACCCCTCCTCAAGGGGGGGTACTGTTGTGAATGTGTTAGAAATGAATTCTGAGCAGAAGCTCCCTCTGGTGGTTACAAACAGTACTGAACCATTCAATGAAGATTGTGAAGATTGGCAATCAGGAGTTACAGACTGGTCTTATATAAGGGAGGTTACCTCCCATCATGTTTGCCGGTGATCAATTGTACTTGTCTCAACTGTGGTTCCTGGTTCACTTAGAAGCTTGCTGAGTCTTGCCTGGATCTTCTGCTATCAGATAAGATATTTTCTGCTTTTATTTTTGTGCTTGCTTTTTGCATTGTTCTCTGCACTTCTGTGGAGGTCAGCCAGGTCCCCTCCGGGGGCTTGTGCTCCTCTCAGTTTATCTGAGCCTCTGTTATTTGTTCGTTTGCCTTTTCCAGTTTTTTCAGTGGCTGCGGCTTAGTTTTGTTACACCAGAGAACTAATTTAGTTGGTAGAGGTCGTGTGATCTCAGGTGTTTTTGCAATTAGTAGAGTTGGTATTTTTTAGGGTTTTTTGGATTGCAGTAAGTGTCCTTCCTATCCTTTTCTTTCTAGGAAGATTGGGCCCCAACGTTTGCTCATACTATTTTCTGTCTGTGTCTGTATTTCCTCTTGTCTAACCGCCATTACATGTTTGGGGGCTTCCTATGTTCTTTGGGGATCTGCCCCGGGGTAGATAGCTTTCCTCTTTCTATCTTTAGGTGTAGTTAACCTCTCAGGCTGTGACGAGGCGTCTAGGACCAACTTAGGAACGCTCCACGGCTGCCTTTAGTTGTGGTGGTTAGTCAGGGTACTGCAATCCAGTAGATTCCAACCTCTCTGGTGTATTGCCGTTTTTGCCTGCTCTCCTCAGCTACCAAATCATAACAGAGACAACTGTTGGTGCAATAATAAGAAAATGGAAGAAATACAAAATGACTGTCAATTGACATCGACCTGGGCACCATGCAAAATCTCACCTCGTGGGGTATCCTTGATCATGAGAAAGGTGAGAGATCAGCCTTAAACTAAACAGGGGGAACTTGTTAATGATCTCAAGGCAGCTGTGGCCACAGTTACCAAGAAAACCATTGGTAACACATTATGACATATAAGTTTATAATCCTGCAGTGCCCGCAAGATCCCCCTGCTCAAGAAGGCACATGTGCAGGCCTTCCTGAAGTTTGCCAGCGAACACCTAGATGATTCTGTGAGTGATTGGGAGAAGGTGCTGTGGTCAGATGAGACAAAAATTGAGGTCTTTGGCATTAACTCAACTTGCCGTGTTTGGAGGAAGAGAAATGTTGCCTATAACCCAAAGAACACCGTCCCCACTGTCAAGCATGGAGGTGGAAACATTATGTTTTGGGAGTGTTTCTCTGCTACGGGCACAGGACTACTTCACCGCATCAATGAGAGAATGGATGGAGCCATGTACCATAAAATCCTGAGTGACAGACTCCTTCCCTCTGCCAGAACATGGGTCGTGGCTGGGTCTTCCAGCAAGACAATGACCCAAAACATACAGCTAAGGCAACAAAGGAGTGGCTCAAAAAGAAGCACATTTAGGTCATGAAGTGGCCTAGAAAGTCTCCAGATGTTAATCCCATAGAAAACTTATGGAGGGAGTTGAAGCTCTGATTTGCCAAGCAACAGCCTCAAAATCTTAATGATTTAGAGATGATCTGCAAAGAGGGATGGACTAAAATTCCTCCTGACATGTGCGCAATCCTCATCATCAACTACAAAAAACGTCTGACTGCTGTGCTGCCAACAAGGGTTTTGCCACCAAGTATTAAGTCTTGTTTGCCAGAGGGATCAAATACTTATTTCTCACTGCAAAATGCAAATAAATTTATATAATTTATACAATGTGATTTTCTGGATTTTATTTTTAATATTCTATCTCTCAATGTTAAAATTAACCTACCCTTAATGATAGACTGTTCATGTCTTTGTCAATGGGAAAACTTACAAAATCAGCAAGGGATCAAATACTTATTTCTCCCACTGTATCCATTTTATATGTTAACACAGATTATTTTTTTTCATAACTATGGCATATACAGGAGGAACATGGACTGGAACCACCAACAAAATGGCAACATTAAAAAAGTATGCAATAAAAAACATGGCTATAAGGACATATTAGTAACAGCTGAATCCATGCCCTAGTGTCCCAAAGACCCCTTTGCCACATTGAGACATTTATAATTGGTGATATCTCTATGCAATTCTAGAATTTTTTTTCATCTTTATTTTTAGTCTGCGTAAGAGACTTGAACCTGTGATGTTTGATCTCTTTTTCTACACTCCTTAACAGTGAGATTGGAAAACCAAGAAGGAAAGTGTAGAATTATAGTAGGACCACTACCAGAATTGCACAGTTATCGCATATGGCCTTCCCTGGTTCCAGGCTCAGTGGAGACAGCCATTTCTCTAACTCGGCCTGGATAGTTGTCCACAACTCTTAGTCTTGAGCTGTTTGACTGCGATCTCCAAGGCATATTATTTTTAAACTGCCTGATTGTGATGAGCCCTGGCTCCACAGTACGGAGGTGGGTGTTTTTTTTTCTCTGCACTGTTGGAACACGTGTCTCATTAAGGGAGAGGGGTTGAAGGCACAGGTGGAGACCCCAGAGGAGGGGAGAAGCCAGAAGAAGGAGGAGCCAGAAGAAATGAAGGAAGTGTTAGATAGAGAGGTTTGTCCCACAAAACTTGGGACTCAAAGACTTGCTGCCCCTTTACTGCATGTCCCCACAACCTCCAGAGTCACTCAGTGCCCAGTCTGTGAGATGTAACGCCCCTGCTCATGTTTGCATGTCCAGATATCAGTGGTGAAATGCACCCTGGCAGAAATAGATTTATTTCAGGGAACAGGTGATGTTGTCTCTGACATGCTGGTGTAGCCCAGGCAATGCTTTATTAGAGTAGTAAAGGTGACTGGGTAATTGATACTGGGGGACTGAAACAGCCATCAACTTTCAGAAACCATCTGTATCATCTGTACCTACCAGGCAGCATTTCCGTGACCAACAGATTGGAGCGAGTGGAGTTCAAGCTATTAGCTTTGGCATGTGTAGGAGGAAACCTTCTTTTACATGATGACACAACTGTGGGACTGAGGGCTGGCTGCTCTGCTCGGAGAGGATGGAGTAGGGTGAATAGGGCAAACTGCTGGACTGTGAGTGAGGTGAGGGTGGAGATGTTATTGTGGATTGGAAAGATGTGTTCTGCTAAGTGACACAAAAACAGCAGACATGTCAACTTCCATAACAGCTGATGGTCTCTCACTTGCTCTGATTATAGGGGGTAAAAAAGTGGAATTTCGGCTTAAGATCTGTGTGAGAAAACTTGGCACAGTAACTGAAGATTCCCAAAGTCCTTATTGTGACAGCGGCCATAGTCAATTCAGTTCACATAATACACCAAATCAATTATGGAAGAGCCCATAAACGATATAAAGTCAGAAGAAACAAGAGTAATATTAAAATTAATATATTTATTTAACAATATTAAAAGAGTAGGAGAACAAAACATAAAAAACAGGACAAAGTGGACCTCCAAATAGATGAGAGAAAGGGGAGTTAGAAAAAGCCCCCATCCAAGGTAAAGTGGACAAATAAATTATTCCTAAATGACCAATAAATAATAATGTGCAAAGTTGCAAATTTTGCATCATATACAATAGTACATGGCTAGCTGGAAGTGCCAAAATGTTGTCCACAGCCCAGGATGGGTTAAATGCAGAAGAAAAAGGCACTGATGAGATTAACATAGAGAAAACACCCCTATGTAATAGGTGCCAGAACCATACTGAGGAGAAAATAAAAGTTTGGTCACTAGAAAATCACACACACAAGCATATAGTAGCAGCTAAATGGTTGTACGGCAATGTATTTTTGCTCATAAGAACACCGAATGCAAACAGTATTTTGCACATATGTGAAGGAAAATTAATAGGACCTGATATAGAAAGGTGCATCAGGCATAAGTTACCTCAGTAAGGAGAGGTAATGAGCACCAGGGCATAATTACCTTATCTTAGCAGGGAGTTGGAAAAGTCACAGAGCAGTGCACAGGAGTAGAGGCTGGAGCGCTCCCCACACAGCCCGACGAGCGCTGTTTCGCAAAGTGCTTCTTCCTGGAGCATATACAGACAAGGTGAATGGGAATGCATAACACTGTGAGGGTGGATGAACAGAGTGGAGCGAACAAAGAGAGGGGAAGGGACAGACAAAGACGGGGGGACAGAGGAGGATAACAACAAGGGGAAATAGGAACACGAGGAAGGGGGGAAAAAAAAAGGAGGGGTGGGGAGGGGAGAGTCAGGTTAGGACCAGAAAGGAATGGGGGAAGGATATAACTAGAGAGGCAAAAAGGAGTGTTAGGTCCCTAATACAAGTAGTGAGTTGCAAGTGCACAGTACCAATAAGGGGATAATGGAAGAAATCCAGATGTGAATATTAAAGGGATGAAAAATATATGGGTGTAATAGGGGGATAATGAGGAAAAAAACAATCATTAACAAAATAAAAAAAAAAAATTGTGATGGGGTAGGGGTGGTGTGGAGGTTAAAGGCATTAATAACCCAGAGAAGGCGCAATATGGTATTGTTAGCGTAATATTAAGTGTTTGAAAATTTGGAATGCGAATAAAGAAAATATGATTTGAATATATAAATAAAATACCAAATAAGGAGAGCATGGACTAACAACATGTATAAATAAATTGAGGGGAAAGTCAAGGCGAGAATCAGAAAAAGTCCCATATTGTCTATCAATTTTGAGTACGTTTCCCTACATCCGTGGTGGATTTCTCCAAGTCTGTAAGTGGATCCTCCGACCGTCAGGAAATAAATTTTTCTCCAGTCATCCAACCCATGAAGATGGAAATAAGTAACATCGAAATCACTGATTGGGCACCTAAATTATTAGTTTTTAAATAAAGACAAGGGTAAGTATCAAAATGACAAACACACAATAAAAACACCTAAAAAAGACACCTAAAAAAAACTGATAAAAATGATGCAATTATAGAAAGGAGCTAAAACCAAAATTTTCATTTAGACCATGTGGTGAAACGGTTTGGAGCCGATAGATCCATTTGCTCTCAAGTTGAGCTAGAGCTTTACCCAAATCCCCACCACGTATCCCTAAATTGCTTTCGTCGATTGCCTTTAGGGTTGGAGTTATGATGGATCTTGAAATTCCGCGGTAGGGTTTTTAACAGGGAAATTTCGTCAATGCTTTTAGCCTATTCGATAGCTCTCACGTGTTCACAAACTCGAATTTTTAATTCTCGAGTGGTCAAACCCACATATATCAATTTACACGGACAAGTGGCGTGATATATAACTCCTTGTGATGAACACGTGTTAGGGTCTGCGGAACGCACCAAATATATAGAGTGGAGAGGTGCGTTCGCAGCCCGGGGTCCACCGTGCAAGCAAAGCCTGCTGCTAGTAAGATGACGAAAGTAGCAAACTCTGTTATCCCGCAGAGTCGATAAAATAAACGCCGTAGCGCGTTGTGGCAGTAAGTGCAGACTCTGTTAATTCACAGAGCCGCTAACGGGATGCCACAGTGCTATATGGCGATATGTGCGAACTCACTTAGCTTCAGTGAGCCGCAAAGTAAAACGCTAGGGCGCTGTCTAGCGTCGAGAGCGAACCCTGTTACGTCACAGAGCCGCTGAGAACAAACACCGTGTCCTGTCAGGCTCTCAGGCACACGGTTAATTGCTAAGCGAGCATAATACGTGGTCATGCGCTAATGTCCTCGCGGGAGTCACCCGCAATCTATGGCGTCTGAACGCCAGACCCTGAATACGGCAATCAAACTCCTCACCGGTTATGCCGGTAATCTAGGGCATCTAGGACACCGACCCTGACCAGCTAGCACACTAAACTCCTCACCGATTAAGTCGGTATTCTAGTGGCTTATTTCAGCCGGGTCCCTAACCACACACACGCATGACCACACTGGCGCATAGCATACAATGGTTGATATTAGCGCATGGCGGCCCAGCCATGCTACCCTTTTATAGCAACAGCCACAGGACCTTCCAGGAACAAGGACCAATGAGAACCTGTTCAGAAGACTAGTAGTAACAGGGCCTTCCTGGCGGGCCAATAGGAGCCGCTGCAGTACCTGAGCATGTGACCCCTGATCTCCAATGAGAGATCTCACTCTGGGCACGCTCAGAAGGGAAAATGCAGGACTTTATCCCAAAGACGTCTGCTCCAGAACTGGCTACAATAGCAGATCCAGGAAAGGCAGCAGCAAGTCACTGCCCAGTAGTGGAGTGGGCAAGACGCCTGGAACGACGTCTCTGCTGAGCAGGCTCCACTGCGGCCGGAGACGAATGGGAGACCGCAGCGGCACTGGTTCGAGACTCCCCTTGTGCAGGAGCGGGAACTCGAACCCTAACATTACCCCCCCTCCTAGGGCCCCCCCTTCTCTGGGCCTCGCTGCGTTCAAAGGCAGCGATGAGCTGCGGAGCGTGAACATGCTCGGCAGGCTCCCAAGACCTATCCTCAGGCCCATAGCCCCTCCAGTCCACCAAATAAAACTTTTTGCCCCGTACCACCTTACACCCCACGATGGCGTTCACCTCATGGTCATCCGCAGATGAACCCGATGTCCCGGCAGATGACTCAGAAAACCGGGACATGAGCACGGGTTTCAGGAGGGACACGTGAAAGGTGTCGGAGATACCCAGGCGTGGTGGAAGAGCTAAACGGTATACCACAGGGTTAACCTGCTCGAGGACCTTGAAAGGACCCAGGTAGCGGGGTGCCAACTTAGTGGACTCAACTCGCAGCCTGATGTTACGGGCGGAGAGCCACACCAAATCCCCAGGAGCAAATGTAGGAGCGGGGCGCCGATGGGCATCGGCCGAAGACCTCATCCTCTCTTTGGAGGCCTGAATGGCATCCTGCGTGCGGTCCCAAATGTCCCGTGCCTCCACAGCCCAGTCTGCCACCCTGGAATCGGCGGAAGACACGGGCATAGGCACTGGTACCCGCGGATGCTGACCGTAGTTCAGGAGGAATGGGGTCTGTCCGGTGGAATCAGCCACAGCATTGTTTAATGCAAACTCAGCCCACGGCAGCAAGGATGCCCAGTCATCCTGCCTGGCCGAGACAAAATGTCGTAGATAGGTGACCAAGGTCTGGTTGGCCCTCTCTACCAACCCATTCGTCTCAGGATGGTACGCTGAAGAGAGATTTAACTCAATACTGAGTAGACGACAAAGCTCTCTCCAGAACCGAGACGCAAACTGGGGACCTCGGTCACTGACAATCTTGTCCGGCATGCCGTGTAAACGGAAGATGTGCCTAACAAACAACGCTGCCAGAGCCCGTGCAGAAGGTAACCGTGGTAGTGGCACCAGATGCACCATTTTAGAGAAATGGTCGGTGATTACCCAAATGATGGTGCAACCCCGAGACTTGGGCAAGCCCACCACAAAGTCCATCCCAACCATCTCCCAGGGCCTGTCTGCCACCGGCAAAGGGTAAAGTAACCCAGCTGGCCGTTGTCGTGGAGACTTATTTTTGGCGCAGGAGACACACGCTCGAACATAGTCCCCAACATCACGGACCATATGCGGCCACCAATATGTCCTCGCCAGCAATTCAGATGTCCTCTTTGCCCCAAAGTGTCCACCCACCCTGGACGAATGTGCCCAAGAGAGTACCTCCGGTCGCAAATTAGTAGGCACAAAAGTCTTGCCCGGGGCACAGACTCTAGCGAAACCGGGGCCACTGTTCTCAGGCTCTCTGTGGGGACGATAAGCCGAGGCTCCTCCACCTCCTCCTCCGAGGACACCACAGAGCGAGAGAGAGCGTCGGCACGAATGTTCTTCTCTCCCGAGAGGAAATGCAGTGTGAAATGAAACCGGGAGAAGAACAAGGACCATCTGGCTTGGCGAGAATTAAGCCGCTGGGCTGTCTGAAGATATACCAGGTTTTTGTGATCCGTGAAGACTTGGAAGGGAAAGCGAGCTCCCTCCAACAGATGTCTCCACTCCGAGAAGGCCAACTTCATTGCTAGCAACTCCCTGTCCCCGATGGAATAATTCCTCTCTGCTGGTGTGAAGGTCTTGGAGAAAAAGAAGCATGGATGCTTCCGACCTTGAGCATCCTTTTGGAAGAGGACTGCTCCAGCACCAACGGACGAGGCATCCACCTCCAATATAAATGGCTTATCAACATCGGGGCGATGTAGGATGGGAGCTCTAGCAAAATGAGACTTAATAGACGTGAAGGCCTTGGAGACCTCTTCAGACCACAATTTGGGATTAGCTCCCTTTTTGGTAAGGGCAACCACGGGAGCTACCAAAGTTGAGAAGTGGGGAATGAACTGACGGTAGTAATTAATGAACCCCATAAAGCGCTGCACCACCTTTAGAGAGTGGGGTTCTTGCCAGTCCATCACCGCCTGTAGTTTGGCAGGATCCATAGCCAATCCCTGGGCGGAGATGATATAGCCCAGGAAAGGTAAGGACTCCTGCTCAAACACACATTTCTCCAACTTTGCGTAAAGGGAATTTGCCCGTAGGAGGTCGAAGACCCTGCCAACATCCCTCCGGTGGGAGTCAATATCTGGAGAGAAGATGAGTATATCATCCAGATAGACTACGACCGAGGTGGAGAGCATATCCCGGAAGATGTCATTGACAAAGTCTTGGAAAACGGCTGGAGCATTACAGAGCCCAAAGGGCATCACCAGATATTCGTAATGCCCATCCCTGGTATTAAAAGCCGTCTTCCATTCGTCCCCCTCACGGATGCGAATCAGGTTATAAGCACCGCGCAGATCTAGTTTAGTGAATACCCTTGCTCCCCGAAGCCTATCAAATAGCTCAGAGATCAGGGGCAACGGGTACTTGTTTTTAACGGTGATGGCGTTAAGACCCCTGTAATCAATACACGGACGCAATTCTCCGTTTTTCTTCTGCACGAAGAAAAATCCCGCCCCTGCCGGTGACACCGACTTCCTAATAAACCCTCTTGCCAGGTTCTCCTGAATATATTGCGACATGGCCTCTGTCTCAGGAAGAGAGAGGGGATAGACCCTTCCCCGAGGAGGTTCTGCGCCAGGCAAGAGGTCGATAGGACAGTCATAGGGGCGATGAGGCGGAAGAGTCTCCGCAGCCTTCTTGGAGAACACGTCTGCATATGACCAGTAGTGCTTGGGAAGTGGAGTAAGATCTGCGGGTAACTCAGTAATGGCAACCTGAACGCAACTTTTGACACATCTGCCTGTACATGCATCACTCCAACCCAGTATCCTACCCGAAGTCCACTCTATATGTGGGGAGTGGAAACGGAGCCAAGGTATACCTAGTAGGATCTCGTCTATTCCCTCGGGAAGGACGAGTAGGGAAATAAATTCCTGATGGGAAGGAGATACAGACAATGCAAGTGGGACAGTCTGGTGTGTAATTTGTGAGGGAAATGACGACCCATTCACTACCCGAACAGTCACTGATTTGTCAAGCGCCACCAGAGGTATTGCATGACGGTGAGCAAAGCTAGAGGACATGAAATTCCCCTCTGCTCCTGAGTCCACGCAAAGGTCGGCGGTGAGAATGGAAGTACCAACAGTGATTGTCCCTTTAAATGTTATCTTGGAGGAAAATGCCGCTGTCTCTAGTGAACCTCCTCCCAGGGCCACTAGACGCGATCGCTTCCCCGATCGCTGTGGACATCTGTTGGCATAGTGTCCTGTCTGCTGACAATGGTTACAAACCACGGATACTCGGACGGACCGAGACTTAGGTCCTGCATGAGGAACTTCTGTGGCCTTTTGAGGTTCGGACGCCAGATCGGGGAATTCGAGAGGTTTGGCAAAGGTAGGAGCCAACCGAAACCTCTGCCTACACTGGGCCCGCTCCAACCTCCGCTCGTGAAAACGGAGGTCAATGCGGGTAGATATGGAGATAAGCTTCTCCAGTGTGGCAGGAATCTCCCTGGTAGCCAAAGCGTCTTTAACATGGTCAGCCAGTCCCCGCCAGTAGATAGGAATAAGAACTTTATCAGACCAATCTAGCTCAGCAGCCAGAGTCCGAAACTGGACGGAAAACTGACTGACCAAAGACGAACCCTGTGTCAATGCCAGCAGTTGTAGCGCCGTATCGTGGGTGACCTGGGGTCCTAAAAAGACCTTTTTAAGAGCCTCCAAGAAACGAGGAGCACTCTGCACCACACGATCATCGCGCTCCCACAACGGCGTTGCCCACTCCAACGCTCTGCCCGAGAGTAGAGAAAGTACAAAACCCACTTGTGCGCCGATCCGTGGGAAAACGTGCAGCCAGAAGCTCGAGATGTATAGAGCACTGACTCACGAATCCCCGACATTGCTTGCTATCACCGGCAAACTTGTCAGGAAGCGGGAGGTGGGATAATGTAGGGGCAGAGGTGGCAGAGGACAAACTGGCTGCAGCCACGCTAGCAGCCTGAACAGCGACTGCGGTAACATCCACAGCTGAGGTTGTGCTCTCAAGAGCCTCCAACCTACCCTTCAGCTGCTGGATGTACTGCAATAGACGCTGTTCGTCCGCCATTTTACTAGCCAGACCCTGGCGCTAATATTATGTTAGGGTCTGCGGAACGCACCAAATATATAGAGTGGAGAGGTGCGTTCGCAGCCCGGGGTCCACCGTGCAAGCAAAGCCTGCTGCTAGTAAGATGACGAAAGTAGCGAACTCTGTTATCCCGCAGAGTCGCTAAAATAAACGCCGTAGCGCGTTGTGGCAGTAAGTGCAGACTCTGTTAATTCACAGAGCCGCTAACAGGATGCCACAGTGCTATATGGCGATATGTGCGAACTCACTTAGCTTCAGTGAGCCGCAAAGTAAAACGCTAGGGCGCTGTCTAGCGTCGAGAGCGAACCCTGTTACGTCACAGAGCCGCTGAGAACAAACACCGTGTCCTGTCAGGCTCTCAGGCACATGGTTAATTGCTAAGCGAGCATAATACGTGGTCATGCGCTAATGTCCTCGCGGGAGTCACCCGCAATCTATGGCGTCTGAACGCCAGACCCTGAATACGGCAATCAAACTCCTCACCGGTTATGCCGGTAATCTAGGGCATCTAGGACACCGACCCTGACCAGCTAGCACACTAAACTCCTCACCGATTAAGTCGGTATTCTAGTGGCTTATTTCAGCTGGGTCCCTTACCACACACACGCATGACCACACTGGCGCATAGCATACAATGGTTGATATTAGCGCATGGCGGCCCAGCCATGCTACCCTTTTATAGCAACAGCCACAGGACCTTCCAGGAACAAGGACCAATGAGAACCTGTTCAGAAGACTAGTAGTAACAGGGCCTTCCTGGCGGGCCAATAGGAGCCGCTGCAGTACCTGAGCATGTGACCCCTGATCTCCAATGAGAGATCTCACTCTGGGCACGCTCAGAAGGGAAAATGCAGGACTTTATCCCAAAGACGTCTGCTCCAGAACTGGCTACAATAGCAGATCCAGGAAAGGCAGCAGCAAGTCACTGCCCAGTAGTGGAGTGGGCAAGACGCCTGGAACGACGTCTCTGCTGAGCAGGCTCCACTGCGGCCGGAGACGAATGGGAGACCGCAGCGGCACTGGTTCGAGACTCCCCTTGTGCAGGAGCGGGAACTCGAACCCTAACAACACGTTAGATGTTTCCTGATTTCATGTTTTCTGGTCCAGTCTGCGTTAGTAAAGAAAAAAGACTTTTTCATGTTTGTACAAGCTTTGCAATTACCACATGTAAAAAATCTCTTGGATAAATCTTTATATCCGGGATCAGGAGTGGGATCATAATGGCTATGTACCAACAAATCTCTCAAATTGCAGCTTCGTCGTGCTGATGGAAGAATTTTTCTTAGCGTGGGATCAGTCATCAGGATATTCCAGTGTTTTTTGAATAATGACTTGATATCTTTCCACTGTTTATTAAATGTTGATATAAATCTAATTTCGTCATGATTTTTACTGTCCGGTCTGTTGGAATTTGAATAAAGAAGTTGTTCTCTGGGTGTTCTTGCGGCTCTCCTATAACCCTTTCTAATACTAAGCTTGCTATAGCCACAGTTTAGAAATCTTTTAGTTAAATCAGCCGCCTGATGCTCAAAGTCCTGATTTGCAGAGCAAATACGGTTGGCCCTTAAGAAATGTCCTATTGGAATGGATTAACAATTGACGGTGGATGTGCTGATGTGGCGTGTAGGAAGGAATTGGTAGCCGTGGGTTTTCTGTATAGATTTGTCGTAATCAAGCCCTCATTGAACACCTGAATTTTGAGATCGAGGAATTCAAGATCCCTTCCGGTCTTGTAGGTTAGATTAATATTCAAATTGTTGTTATTTAAATTGGCCATTAGATTATAAAGCTTATCGCTTGGTCCATCCCATATAAACCACAAGTCATCTATGTATCTCATCCAACCTTGTACGAATTGAATATCTGGTATAGAGTCCCCTTGGAAAATTTCTCTCAACCATGACCCCAAAAAAAGATTAGCATAAGAGGGGGCACAGAAGGCACCCATAGAAGTCCTTGGGTTTGGAGATAGGTATGTCCTTTGAATGTAAACGCATTGTGCTTTAAAACAAATTCCAGGAGTAGAAGAATCAAATCAGCCATTGCAGGGTCCAAAGTACTTGATTGTAAGTACCAGGTAACTGCCCTAAGTCCATCCTCATGTTTGATGGAGGTATATAATGCTTCTATATCTGCAGTCACCATGGCCATATGGTCATCAATGTACAAATGATTTAGTGTTTGCAAAACGGCGGTAGTATCCTGAATATAAGACGGAAGTGTGTGCACTAATGGCTTCAGGTAGAAATCTATAAATCTAGAGATAATTTCACATAGGCTTCCATTCCCAGAGATGATAGTTCTACCGGGAGGATCCATGGGGTCCTTATGAAGTTTTGGAATAAGATATAGAGTTGGCAGTTTCGGATGTAAGTTGGATATAGTGTCCACCATTTTTTTGGTAATAATTCCCTGCTCGAAGGCCCTTTGAAGGATTGTTACCAGATCAGATTGAAATTTCAAAAGGGGGTTAAAAGATAATTTCCGGTAGCAATGAGAAGCCTCCAAGAGTTTGAAAGCTTGTTTTTCATACATAGTTGTTGGCCATACTACTAAATTACTCCCTTTATCAGCTGGTTTAAATACTACGTCTTTTAATGACTTTAGATGGGCCAGTGTTATGTTTTGGTAGCTGAGGAGAAAAAGCAAATACGGCAATACACCAGAGAGGCTGGAACCTATTGAATTGCAGTAACCTGAACTAACCACACAACTAGAGGTAGCCGTGGAGTGTTCCTACGTTGATCCTAGACGCCTCGTCACAGCCTGAGAGATAACTACACCTAAAGGCAGAAGGAGGAAAGCTATCTGCCCCGGAGCAGATCCCCAAAGAAAATAGGAAGCCCCCAAATATGTAATGGTGGTTAGACAAGAAGAAGCACGGACACAGACAGAAAATAGAATGAGCAAACGCTGGGGCCCAATCTGTCTAGACAGAAAAGTACAGGAAAGGATGCTCACTGCAATTCTAAAAAAAACCTAAAAAATACCAACTCTTCTGATTGCAAAAACACCTGAGATCACACGATCTCTACCACCTAAATCAGATCTCTGTTGTAACAAAACTAATCCGCAGCCACTGAAAAAAACAGGAAAAAGCAAATGAACAAATAACAGTGGCTTCAGATAAACTGAGAGGAGCACAAGCCCCCGGAGGGGACCTGGCTGACCTCCACAGAAGTGCAGGGAACTATGCAAAAATCAAGCACAAAAATAAAAGCAGAAAATATCTTATCTGATAGCAGAAGATGCAGGCAAGACTCAGCAAACTTCCAAATTAACCAGGAACCACAATTGAGACAAGAACAATTGATCACCGGCAACCATCATGGGAGGGAACCTCTCTTATATCAGACCAGTCAGTGATCCCAGATTGCCATTCCTCGCTGAAATGTTCAGTACTGATTGTAACCACCAGAGGGAGCTTCTGCTCAGAAACCATCTCTAGCACATTCACAACAGTACCCCCCCTTAAGGAGGGGTCACTGAACCCTCACTTGTGCAACCAGGCCGATCAGGATGAGCTCGGTGATAGGCACGGTTCAGTCTCCTAGCATGGATGTGCGAAGCAAACACCCAAGAATTGTCCTCCAAAATCTGGAAACAAACTGGACTCCTCTGTCAGACACAATGTTCTCCGGAATGCCATGTAACCGAACCACGTGCTGAAGGAACAAAGGCACCAATTCGGAGGAGGAAGGTAACTTTAGGTAATGGCACAAGATGTATCATCTTGGAAAACCTATCACAGATTACCCAGATAACGGTCATTCTCTAACAAACAGTGAGGTCGGAAATAAAATCCATAGAGATATGGGTCCATGGCCTCTTGGGCACAGGTAATGGCATTAACAAACCACTAGAGCGAGAGCAAGACTTGGAGCGAGAGCAAGTCCCACAGGACTGCACAAATTCCCTGACGTCACGAGACAAAGTAGGCCACCAAAAGGACCGACTCACCAAGTCTCTGGTACCAAAAATCCCGGGATGACCAGCCAACGCGGAACAATGAATCTCAGACATCACACTCTTCTTCCACTGGTCTGGGACAAACAATTTCCCAATAGGGCAGCGCTCAGGTTTATCCTCCTGACACCCTTCCAGAGCCTGTCTCAAATTGGGCGAGATGGCGGAAAGAACTACACCCTCTTTCAAAATAACAGTAGAATCAGATAACTCAGGAGAGTCCGCAAAGAAACTCCTCGAGAGGGCATCCGCCTTAACATTCTTAGTGCCAGGAAGAAAAGAAACCACAAAATTAAAACGTGTGAAACGTGTGTCTAGGATTAAGTCGCTTGGCTGATTCGAGATAAACCAGATTCTTATGGTCCGTGAGGACCACCACCTGATGTTTGGCTCCTTCCAGCCAATGTCTCCACTCTTCAAAGGCCCACTTCATGGCCAATAACTCCCGATTACCCACATCATAATTACGTTCAGTTGGAGAAAATTTTCGAGAGAAAAAGGCACAAGGGTTAATCTTAGAGGTCTCTGAATCTCTTTGGGACAAAACGGCACCTGCCCCAATTTCAGAGGCATCAACCTCCACCTGAAACGGTAGAGAAACATCAGGCTGCCGTAGAACAGGAGCAGAAGTGAATCTCTGCTTAAGTTCCTGAAACGCAGAAACTGCCTCAGGAGGCCAATTCACCACATCAGAACCCTTCTTGGTCAAATCAGTCAATGGTTTAACAATACCGGAGAAACTACCAATAAATTTACGATAAAAATTGACAAAACCAAAAATCTCTGAAGAGCCTTTAATGAAGTAGGTTGGACCCAATCACAGATGGCCTGAACCTTGACCGGGTCCATTTCAATAACAGACAGAGACAAAATGAATCCCAGAAATGAGACCTTCTGTACGCCAAAAAGACACTTTGATCCCTTCACATACAGTGCATTGTCTCTCAAAATCTGGAACACAGTCCGAACATGTTTCACATGAGAGTCCCAGTCATTGGAAAAAATCAAGATATCATCTAAATAAACAATCAGAAATTTATCCACAAAATCCCTGAAAATATCATTCATGAATAGTGTTGAGCGATAGTGCACGATATCTAAAAATATCGTATCGAAATTGTATCGCCGATAGCACTAAATATCGTCAATATCCGATTTCGATAGCGGAAGTCCCATGTAAGTCTATGGGAACAAAATATCGCAACAAAAAAAAACCCTTTCTTACGTTGTAAACACAAAATATACACACATAGAATACATATATATATATATATACATGTCATTGTGACATATATATACATATATTTATAGTTTATACACTTCTACATAGTAAAATAGACTCTGATTCAATTGCCGGGTAAAGCCGTGACATACCCCATAGAAGTCGACGGGCTCGGTGCCGAGTACCCCCAAAACCTCTGGCTCTGTGCGACTCAACTTGGGCGTCACGAACAGGATTCTGTAGCTCGCTATAAGCGAGTCCTGTGTGCCTGAATTGAACTGGTTTTGTGCTTGAGAATTGCTAAAATCATCAGAGAATGTAATTGCCATTTTTCCGCCATATCTGCGTCACGACGAGGCACTGGTGAAGAAGAAGGGCGTGCTCTTCATGGGTGTACTGTACACTCACTCAGTGACGCGAAAACGATGGCTCTAAATGGTACTGCAATGTAAGATCGTGCCCCACAGCTCTTCAGTTCCGCCTCCTCATCCTCCTCAGTGTGCGGAAACTAACACGAAGGTCCCGCCTCCCTACAAAAGAGGGACCCTCTCCAGGTGCTAATGACACATGTGACTTGGCAGAGATGGCTAATGGACACGAGCAGAAGTGTGAAGGGATGGAGCAGTCAGAGCTCTCCCCCCACGGAAGCGACCCGATCGCCACGGAACCACCGTTGGGCACCCGGCCTGGAAACCCTCCTACGCTGCAAGAAGCGGCGGATACCCTAAGAGGCCTGGCCCGGCACCGGGAGGAGGTCGCCAGGATGGAAGCGAGCTGGCGTGCCCTAAAACTAAACTTGGAGCGGCGCCAATCCCTCTTACCTGAAGTGTCTGTACCGGAAGGTGATGCACCCGTTCTAGTAGAGGAGTCCTTGCAATGTGATCCGGTTGACGTTGTCGCAGTGGAGGCACCCGTTCGTGCAAAAAACGCTGCACCGGCAGCACCCCAGATCCCGCTGTCTGCCCCCGTCGCTGAGACAGAAGAAGCGACACCCGTCCTCATGGAGGAGGCCGCGCAGGCACCAGAGCACTACCTGCCTGTACCGGAGCCCCGACTGTCATCTGATTTAGAGCCGTCTGCTTCCTCCGCAGGGGAGCGCCGCCAGGACTGGGGGGCGACAGGAGAGCTGCCGCAAACCGGACACTGTAAGCTGCAGTGGAGTGGTGGAGACATGGAGCAGCTGGTGGAGGAGAATTTCAACCGGCGTCAGGAGGAAGAGTGGAGACATTGGGAGCGGGAAGCAGAGCGACAAAGGGAGCAGCGAGAATCCCAAAAACTTCGACAATGTAACCTGGAGAAGGACCGGGCAGATAAGGACCGGA
Organism: Oophaga sylvatica; assembly: GCA_033576555.1. NCBI lineage: Eukaryota > Metazoa > Chordata > Amphibia > Anura > Dendrobatidae > Oophaga > Oophaga sylvatica. The sequence goes on along the minus strand of JARQOD010000004.1, from coordinate 552,117,195 downwards.
TGAGAAAGGATAAAGGAACCCTGTGTGAGCCGCGGCGTAAGGGTGCAGTACGGAGCTTTAAATTGAAAGGTGGTTGGGGCTTCATCAAGGAGCCTGGACTTTATTTAGAAGTTTTTGTGAACCGGCGGGACGTGGAGGCTCACCTCCCAGAAGGACACCCAGGGAGGGACCTGTTGCCAGGAGACTTGGTGACTTACACCCGACACTGGGGTTACAATGGATGGTACGCCCTAAATGTTACCAGGTGCGACCCCTACTCCCCAGTGTGTCAGGAACCTGTGAGACCCTCGGAGCCTTCAGCCTCCCACATCCAGGCCTCTGCAAAAGTGCCCACCCCACGCCGTAAATCTCCCAAGCCTCCCTCAGTGGTCTCCTCAGCAGCCCCAGCTATGGACATGATAAGTATAGCTGGCCCGTACCCGGCGCCTGTTAGGCCCCCTGGGGTTCGTTCAGTCCGGGACATAGGGTTCCAGACCCGGAGGGAGATGAAAGAGGTGGCCACACAGACCCAGATAGCGGGTCACGACTTGACTGTACAGGCCACACGACGTCATCAGGTCCTGGTGGTCCTTGGTGCCTCGGATGTTTGGCAAGCATCAGAAGAATACCAGGTGGTACCTGGAACACCCCTGCCAAAGAATTATAAATAACCCGGACAGGGTCCCTGTATGTAAATAGTTAAATTGTTTATGTACCCGGACGGGTGAATGTTTATAAAAAAGTTTTTTAATTTAATAAAAAAAAAAAAAACACAGTTTTCATTACTTTTATTACAGTCTCATCCTGCGACGCCATCGATCTCCTATAAAAAAATGAAAAAAAAAAAAAAGTATACCACCTGACCGACGCAGTCCATAGTAACGAGTGTCCCACGACGATCCAGCTCTGCTACATCAGAATCCCGGCGCAGCACAGCTGATTACCTGCTTCCCCGGCGGTGACGTCATCGGACTGGTTTACGGCCGGGATTACCCTGCAGTCACTGCAGTTATCGCGAAAAACTGCATGTGACCGCCAGGGAGAAGATAATGGCGGCCATCAAGCAGTCCAGGACGTGACCGCCGGAGATCTTCTGCCAGGTAAGTGCCGCTGACTCCTGACAGACCCGACCGACGGACACTCACAGTGACAGTGACAAATCCGATTCCGGTATTCGATAAGACGAAAATATCGAAACGAATTATCGAAAGGCCGATAGAGCTAATATCGGCCGATAGCCGATATTTGCATTATCGTATCGCTCAACACTATTCATGAAGGATTGGAAGACGGAAGGAGCATTAGTGAGCCCAAAGGGCATCACTAGGTACTCAAAATGCCCCTCTGGGGTATTAAACGCCGTCTTCCATTCATCCCCATGCTTAATGCGAATAAGGTTATACGCCCCCCTGAGGTCAAGCTTGGTAAACCAACTAGCACTTTTCACCCTGGAAAACAGGTCAGCAATCAAGGGTAACGGATACTGATACTTCACAGTGATCTTTTTCAAGAGACGATAATCAATACACGGCATCAATGAACCATCCTTTTTGGCCACAAAGAAAAAAACGGCACCCAAGGGTGAAGAGGATGGTCTGATATGACTAGTGTCGAGCATTCCGATACCGCAAGTATCGGGTATCGGCCGATATTCGCTGTATCGGAATTCCGATACTTAGTTCCGATATTTTTCCAATATCGTATACCGGAATCGGAAGTTCCCATAATTCTTTGAGAGGCAATGTGATTTTAGTCAGCCAATGAGGAATCTTATGAAGTGTGGGCACATCCTGTAATGCTGCGGTCATCTTAACTAATGGCATGGCTGTGATTGGCTGCTGAAATGATGTCAGAATGCACTATAAAAGGCGCCGCCGCCATTTTAGCGTCACTGTGCTGTGAACTCAGTTAGGGACAGAACGCTGTTCTGCTGACTTTGAGGGACAGTTAGACATTGCGATTTTGTGTACTGTGCTTTAGGCAGGCTAGTTTACCAACCGCTGTGTAAAGCTTCCTTTTGCCAGTGTTGTTTTAACAGCTCTGTGCAAGGTGTGTGTGAGAGTGCAGGTGACGCTGCAGTTTGCTCTGCATCCACCGCTGTTTGTAGGCATCTGCACGTGTCACTCACTGACTCTTTTTTTTATTTTATTTTGTGGAATTGGTGCAGCTCCATTATATTTGAAAAAAATCTAATCTATTAGTGTGACGCGCTTCCATCCGTATACAATACATTGGTTGCAAACACTATAGAAGTACAGAAAGGAGCCTTTCACAGATAGTGAACAGTTGTGTTTCAGTGTTCACTGCAGTCTGTGAGGTTTTTTATTTTTTGAGTGCAGATCACGCTCCAGTTAGTTCTTCAACCACTGCTGGTTGTAGTCTGCTGAGCGTGTGTCACTGCCTCATCCTTCACATTTTTCTCTAATTGGTGCTGCTCCATTATATTTGAAAAAAATCTAATCTATTAGTGTGACGCGCTTCCATCCGTATACAATACATTGGTTGCAAACACTATAGAAGTACAGAAAGGAGCCTTTCACAGATAGTGAACAGTTGTGTTTCAGTGTTCACTGCAGTCTGTGAGGTTTTGATTTTTTGAGTGCAGATCACGCTCCAGTTAGTTCTTCAACCACTGCTGGTTGTAGTCTGCTGAGCGTGTGTCACTGCCTCATCCTTCACATTTTTCTCTAATTGGTGCTGCTCCATTATATTTGAAAAAAATCTAATCTATTAGTGTGACGCGCTTCCATCCGTATACAATACATTGGTTGCAAACACTATAGAAGTACACAAAGGGGCCTTTCACAGCTACTGAACAGTTGTCTGCAGTGTTCACTGCAGTCTCTGAGGAATAACCACACTTAGGCCTTATAACTTTTCTGACTTTCTTTATCAATCTACCAAGATGAAGAAGGCAGGGAGTAAGGCACGTGGTCGTGGCCGTGGAGTTTCAGCAGGGAGAGGACGTGGGGATTCTGTGGCTGCTGCCGCACCCAGTGACACAGCATCCACCAGTTTTCCCCGTGAGCGTTCCTTTATGCGCACTTTTGTAGGAGCTCAGCGTACCCCCCTGCTGCGGGAAGAACAAATTGAAGCCGTTGTTGGTTGGATGGCAGCCAATGCATCGACTTCAATTGCTTCCACCTCCTCTCAGGACCACAGCACTGTTGAACAACCATCTGTCTCTTCACCGCCTGCCAAATTGCCCAGGCAGTCAGAGAGTTCTGAACTGGAGCCAGCTGAGTCTCTGCTTCTGTTCTCAGAATCTGTTGGCTTGCAAACAGGGGCCCAGCCAAGCAGCATTCTGGAATGTGAAGAAGAGGCAGTATGCAGTGATGCGCAACAGCTGTGTCTCTCTGAATGTGAAGAGGCGGGTGAGCCAGTGCCGATGGTCAGCACACCGCAGAACGCATCTGATGATGATGAGACTCAGGTGCCAGTTTCTGTTGAGCATGGTGCTGGCCAGACCACCCAACAGCAGCAGGTGTTGGAAGAGGGTAGTGGAGATGATGAGGTCCAAGACCCAACATGGCGTGAGGAACAGGAAGGTGGTGGTAGCAGCTCTGAGGAAGAGATTGCCCCAACGGTCCAAACAGTAGGGAGAGGTAGGCTGCAGACTCGGTTGCCTGTAGCCTCCAGTTTGGCACCCGTTTGTAGCAGTTCTCTTCCAACAGCCAAAACGGGTGCTCCCAGGACTTGCACTGCGTGGTCCTTTTTTGACACACTTGCAGATGATATTTGCTATGTCAAATGCAAGCTGTGTAATCAAAAAGTAAAAAGAGGTAAAAGTGTCAGTAACCTTAATACCACAAATATGTGGAAACATGTGCGGTCAAAGCACGTGGTTGAGTTACAAAGACACACTGGAGATGTAGGCCAACCTACAGCAGCACCTACATCTTCAGCTCGTGTTGGAGCCTCTTCCTCCAGCTCACACACAGCTGGTTCGGCTTCCTCACAGGATCGCCATGGAAGAACCTCTGTCACTGTTGTCCAGAGACCCAGTGTTATTCCACCCACAGCTGCAAGTTCCCTGTCATCCTCACACTCCCAGGCCACAAAACAGCCATCGGTAGCACAGGCATGGGATAAAAGACGGCCATACTCGGCAAACCATCCACGAGCACAGGCTCTGAATGCTGGCATTGCAAAACTCCTGTCCCTTGAAATGCTGTCATTCAGGCTGGTGGAGACTGACAGTTTCTGTAACTTAATGGCATTGGCAGTCCCACAATACAATGTGCCCAGCCGATTTTATTTCAGCAGGCAAGCCGTCCCTGGTCTGCAAAAGCATGTCGAGGGAAAAATTAAACATGCGCTACTAAACGCCGTCAGTAGCAAGGTCCACCTGACCACCGATGCGTGGACCAGTACCCATGGCCAGGGACGATACCTTTCCCTCACTGCCCATTGGGTCAATGTTGTGGAGCCGGGTACAGATCTTGCGAGTGGCGCTGTACGTGTACTGCCAACTCCAAGGATTGCAGGAATCAAGTCTGTCCACATTGACTCCTCCTCCTACTCCAGTTCCTCAGAATCATCGCTGCAGGAGCCGTCACGGTCTACCTCCACATGGACCCGTGAACGCTTACCTGATGCAACCGATATGAGCACAGCCGTGGCCAAACGTCAACAGGCCGTCCTGAAATTAATTTCCATGGGGAATCGAAGCCACACAGCGCAGGAGCTCTGGAATGCCATCAAGCAGGAGAGCGACGTGTGGTTTTTGCCAGCGAATCTCCAGCCAGGCTTGGTAGTGTGTGACAATGGCCGAAATCTGGTGGCAGCTCTGGGCCTTGGCAACCTCACTCACATACCATGTCTGACACATGTGCTCAACTTGGTCGTGCAGAGTTTTTTGAGGGACTATCCGGATCTTGATGCACTGCTGCACAAGGTCCGCCTAGAGTGCGCTCACTTGCGACGTTCCAGCATCGCCAGATCGCGCATTGCAGCTCCTCAACGCAGATTTCGCCTTCCTGAACATCGCATCATATGTGACGTACCCACCAGGTGGAATTCCACGTTACATATGTTGGAGCGGTTGTGTGAGCAGCAGCCAGCAGTAATGGAGTATCAGCTGCATCAGGCGCAATCAACTTGCAATTTGCGCCGTTCACACTTCACCACTACTGAGTGGGCCTCTATGAAGGACATCTGCCACGTTTTGCGTGCGTTTGATGAGTCAACACGGATGGCGAGTGCAGATGATGCACTAGTCAGCCTGACTGTCCCCCTTATCTGCCTGCTTCAAAAAACACTGCAAGCACTAAGGGATGAGGTTTTGGAAGAGGTGGAGGATGAGGAGTCACAAATTCCATCACCTTCTGGACAGTCAGCGCAACGTGGTTCCTCACAAAGGGCTGGGCAGGGCTCACTTTGTGAGGAGGATGAGGAGGAGTCAATGGAGGAGGAAGACATCGCTCCAGAGGGAGGTACACAACACTCTAGTCAGTATGTAGAGCGAGGGTGGGGTAATGCAGAGCAGGCAGAGATGACGCCTCTTGCAGGGGACAGCGTTTCTTGGCCAGTTGGGAGTCTGCAGCACATGGTTGATTTCATGCTTCAGTGCCTGAGAAACGACCGCCGCATCGCCCACATTCTCACCACGTCTGATTATTGGGTGTACATCCTCCTAGACCCTCGCTACCGGGACAACTTACAAAGCCTCATCACACCGTTGAACCGGGAGCATAAAATGCGGGAATACCAAGACACACTGGTGCAATCCATAATGTTCTCCATTCCAGCCGAGAGCACTGCTGCTGCTACTGCTTTACAAAGCAGCTCTGTGTGTCGAGGCAGTGGAGACAGCTCTGCAACAAGAGGGAGCACAAGCAGCGCCTCTTCAAAAGGCAAGACCAGTATGTTCCAAATGTGGCGAAGCTTTGTGGCAGCGCCACAAATGTCTACACCATCCGAGACGGCTCCAGTCAGCAGGAGGCAACGTTTCCGTAAGATGGTGACAGACTACATGTCTTTCCCTCTCAGTGTACTCCCAGATGGCTCTTCCCCATTCAAGTTTTGGGTCTCTAAGCTGGATACATGGCCAGAGCTTAGCCAGTATGCATTGGAGGTGCTGGCTTGCCCTGCTGCCAGTGTATTATCGGAGCGCGTCTTTAGTGCTGCAGGTGGTGTACTAACAGACCGTCGCATGCGACTATCCTCCGATAATGTAGACCGGCTTACTTTTCTGAAAATGAACAAGGCATGGATCTCACCAGAATTTGTCTGTCCGTTTTCAGATTAAATAACTGGTTCGCAACGTTATCCATGTCTCCTGTTATGTTCATCTTTCTACCACCTGAACTCTACTCCCTGGGCTACAACACTGCCAGTTGCTGCTCAGAAGTGTCGTGTCCACAGACCAATACACAAGCTATAGTGTTAGTGGGGTTCAGTAACGCCAGCTGTTCCCCTGCTGTGTGTCCGGCAAGAAGTCTCCTGTTCCCTACACATGCACAGAAAAACCCATGTCGAACATGCTCCAAATAGGGAAGAGCCGTCACCCTGATTGTTATGCTTAAAACATGAAATTGTGAAGTTTTCCAGGCCTAGAATGATAAATTTTTATGACAAATATGGACAAATAATAATTTGTCATCACAGCGCATATCTGCACATGTCTATTAGAAATGGTAACAAAAACTAAAACATAGTGTTCACTTTTTGAAATTAATGCATAAAAGTACATTTTGATACTTATCAATTAATGCTTTTTAAGGAACTTTATCTGTACCTGTAAGATAATGCAGTCAATGGATGTACGAATCATAAAATCCTCATCATCATCATCACGAGTTTTATTTATGACAGACATTATAAAATTCACATACTGATGCCAACTGTAACTTCACACACCATATATGAAATGGCCAGCATCTAAACCTGGTAATAATGTGCAATAATAAATTATTACATCTAGAAAGTGCATCATGCATACTGACAATAGGTAGTTATACCTGCAAGTGCTGTTGAAACAACCACAACAGATATAAATTAATAATGGTATATAGGTATCACAGTGCATAGTTACTCATGGACAATGTCGATGTAATACTGTACCTCAATAAAGTCAGCGTCAACCATTATGCTTGTTAGTCTTGTAGATTGTTAAAGAGGGAACGTTCTTTTTTTGTTGGTCATAGGTGGAGTATTAGACAGTAAATGATTACTGCTGTCGTATTTTGTGCGTCCCTAGGGCGCAATAACGCTGCGTAACGTCACATTTTATAGAGTCATCTAATTGACACACGCTACCCTACCCTACCCTACGCGTGACAGTAGGAAGGTAGTGTTGACGGATAAAGCCTTGCGCAACCAGACATGCTTTTACCCTCTTCAATACTGTACAAGCAAAAAATGCATGATTGCAGCCGCAGACTTTATTGACGTACAGTATAACATCGCCATTACCCATCAGAGGCTGTCCACTGTCTGATACAGACATAGAATATACCTTTGCTATCCGTAGCCTTTGTTTCACCTACACTTGCAGGCACACACTTAAATTGTGACAATGCATTATGTTTTTTTAAATGGTTATTTTTTATCGTACATTATTGTGTCATCACATTGATGAGTCCATGCTGGACATGTCATACATGCTGTACAAAGAACAATTTTATTAACTTAAATAATTGAAATGTCTGTGACTGTCACATCTAAATTGCAATGATGATGATGATGAGTGACTATTACAAAATCCATTGTCTTCACTATGTTATGGTTTAACATAGCGTTCCTTAAGCATTATTCATAAATACAAAAATGGACTTTTATTCTTAAATTTACAACACTATATTTTGTAACCAATTTTTTGAGTAGTGTGTTGTTCCATTTCTTGTTGGCATGTGCATATATGCGTTTATATTTGCAGTGTCTTTATTTTTATTCTTGAAGTTAGGAAACATGTGTATCTTCGTACCGTGTTAGCCAGTAGATAGAAAAATATTTAGACTTGAGAGTCCGCAGTGGTTGTTACCTTTTAATGGATAACTGAAAAGATAGTAACAAATTGCAAGCTTTCGAGGCTACTCACGTCTCTTCATCAGGCAAAGACTAAAACAAAAAATGAAGCATCACATATTTCTATACACAACAGGACACAGGAATAGTGAAATAGGTAAGACAAGTAAGTGACGTGTAGCAGAACTGTCATTATCACAGAGGGATGAACATAAATATTGGAACAGTTCCTAGAATCACCTGCTACATTACAAAACTAAAGAAGAAAATAACCGGGTGCCTCTAGTGGTCACCTACAATCCAAATCTGGAGATGCTAAGGGGAGCTGCACGGAAACTACAACCTTTACTACAAAAAGATGCCCGATTACAATCCATATTTCCAGACCCCCCACTACTATGTTTTAGGCAGCCCCCAAATCTAAGAAGCATCATTGTCAGAAGCTCCCTGTCCTCCCCAACAGCTGCAGGAACCTTTCCTTGCAAACAGAAGAAGTGTAAAACATGTGCATCTATAATGACCACGGACAAGATAAAGATACCCAACTCCCATCAGGACTACAAGATCCCAGGTACTTTCAGCTGCATCACATCTAATGTGGTGTACCTAATTATATGTACTAAATGTCCAACTGGGGGTCTGTATGTGGGGAGACCGGGCAAAAACTGAGAACAAGGATGAATTCTCATCGCCACACGATAAGAGAAAAAAGAATGGATTTACCTGTGGCAAAACACTTTTGTATGCCCGGTCATAGCATAATGGATATGGAATTACTGGTATTAAAATCTAACTTCAAATCTGAGAAAGATAGAAAGGTTTGGGAATACAAACTTATGATGACCTTTGACACTCTTAGTGCTGGAATGAACGTGTCACATGGATTCATGTCATTCTATATCAATTAAGGAATCTGCGTCTCTGACCTTCTAGGGGCATCAAAACACAACACCAGACCCCAATCAGAGGGTAATAAAACTCTCTCCTTATCTATGATCTGTTCCAATATTTATGTTCATTCCTCTGCCATAATGACAGTTCTGCTTCACGTCACTTGCCTTACCTATTGCATTATTCCTGTGTCCTCTTGTGTTATATATATATATGTGATTCTTCAGTTTTTGTTTTAGTCTTTGCCTGATGAAGAGACCGGAGTAGTCTCGAAAGCTTGCAATTTTTTACCATCTTTTCAGTTAGCCATTAAAAGGTATCAACCACTGAGGACTCTCAAGTCTAAATATTTTTCTATCTACTGGCTAACACGGTACGAAGATACACATCTTTCCTATATCAAAATGGAGGATACCAGAATGTACCGCATCTTTATGGAACTAAAACCACTTCTGAAGAAACGCGCACAAATGGACAGCGACATTTTTTTCTTATCTAAATGCAAAAAGGAGAATCTAATTCCCAAAGGACTCTGGATTACAAACCCAATTCTTCACACCTACAATACCCATTATGCACAAAACCTTTGTCACAGGACTTCTGAAAGACTAAGGAACCATCTTTTACATGTCTGCTACAGCATAAGGAGTAAAGTCCAAGGGCAATTTGAAACTCTGAGGAAAACACTTACAGAAAGCACAGAGCAAAAATTACAACAATACTATAACAAACTACGGACCTTTCTGATTCATAACAAGGAAAAGAAACTACACAGATTGCGCCTCCATTCCGGACTCTATACAAACAGATACAAAACAAAACCTGACAACTCTGACAACCACTCCATTCCAGACACAAAAGCATCTAACTGTGTCATCAATCTCTCAGATTACAAACCCAACAAAGTGGAGCTTGCCGTGCTTTCTAGAGGACTCTCATTTTGTCCTACTAAGGCCCTGGATAAAACTGAACTCTGCAGTGATAAGGAACATTTTTTCAGGAGACTGCGCCTGAGGGAATACTTCAATGATACAGAAGATCCAGAAAACACTTGGACTGAAGGAAAAGGGATCCCAACAACCAAGAAGAGGTCAGACTGGACACCTCCACCTGGACGTAACCCCCATTTGGATAAATATATAGACTCATTCAGACATTTGATAAAATCCACCATCATAGCCACCAACAAGAGACAAGCATCCAACATCAGTGCCCAGGAGAGAAAGGCCATACAGTCTCTGAAAACCAACAAAGAAATCTTCATTAAACCTGCTGACAAGGGAGGTGCAATAGTCATGATGAACACATCAGACTATATTAAGGAAGCAAACAGACAACTTACGGACACACGCTACTACAGAAAACTGGAGTCGGACCCTACACAGGACTATTACAAGGAACTAAGCAAGTTGGTATCTTGTCTGTCTGACAAATCCATAAGAGCTGATGACCTGATACCAGAAAGTCCAAGAACAGGGACATTTTACATGCTTCCCAAAATCCACAAAGCTGGGAATCCAGGGAGGCCGATTATTTCATGTGTGGACACCCTTACTGAGCAGGTATCTGGATGGGTAGAGGGCATTCTTAAACCCCTGGTAAAGGATACACCCAGCTACATTCAGGACACAACTGACCTACTGAATAAACTAGCAGCAATAGGTCCCCTACCAGAAGGATCCATCCTGGCCACCATGGACGTGGAATCTTTGTACTCTAATATCCCACACCAGGATGGATTAAATGCCTGCAAAGTCTTCATGGGAAACACCGGGAATGATGCTGATTCTGTGGTGAAACTCACAAAATTTATCCTCACCCACAATTACTTTGAATTTGACAACAAGATCTATCTTCAGGAGACTGGCACAGCTATGGGAAGTAAAATGGCTCCACAGTATGCAAATCTTTTCATGGCCAAGCTTGAAAGCGACTTTTTGTCCTCATGTCCCATCAGGCCTCGGGCCTACTACCGCTACATTGATGACATTTTAATCCTCTGGACGGAGTCTGAACAACAGCTAAAGACGTTCCATGAACAGTTCAACCAATTTCATCCAACCATCAACTTAACACTCAACTACTCCAGCACTGAAATTAACTTTTTAGACACCACCATTAAGCTAAAGAACAATGAAATAGAGACATCCCTGTATCAGAAGCCAATCGACCGTCCAACATACCTTAAATGGGACAGTTTCCATCCAAAACACATAAAAAACTCTATAGTCTACAGCCAAGCCATCAGATACAACCGTATATGTTCCAACCCCATGGATAGAGATGAACACCTTGGTCGCCTCAGAAAGACTTTTTTGAACCAGGGCTACCATCCAAGAACAATTGAAAACCAAATTACAAGAGCCACCAGAATATCAAGGAATCACCTGCTACATTACAAAACTAAAGAAGAAAATAACCGGGTGCCTCTAGTGGTCACCTACAATCCAAATCTGGAGATGCTAAGGGGAGCTGCACGGAAACTACAACCTTTACTACAAAAAGATGCCCGATTACAATCCATATTTCCAGACCCCCCACTACTATGTTTTAGGCAGCCCCCAAATCTAAGAAGCATCATTGTCAGAAGCTCCCTGTCCTCCCCAACAGCTGCAGGAACCTTTCCTTGCAAACAGAAGAAGTGTAAAACATGTGCATCTATAATGACCACGGACAAGATAAAGATACCCAACTCCCATCAGGACTACAAGATCCCAGGTACTTTCAGCTGCATCACATCTAATGTGGTGTACCTAATTATATGTACTAAATGTCCAACTGGGGGTCTGTATGTGGGGGAGACCGGGCAAAAACTGAGAACAAGGATGAATTCTCATCGCCACACGATAAGAGAAAAAAGAATGGATTTACCTGTGGCAAAACACTTTTGTATGCCCGGTCATAGCATAATGGATATGGAATTACTGGTATTAAAATCTAACTTCAAATCTGAGAAAGATAGAAAGGTTTGGGAATACAAACTTATGATGACCTTTGACACTCTTAGTGCTGGAATGAACGTGTCACATGGATTCATGTCATTCTATATCAATTAAGGAATCTGCGTCTCTGACCTTCTAGGGGCATCAAAACACAACACCAGACCCCAATCAGAGGGTAATAAAACTCTCTCCTTATCTATGATCTGTTCCAATATTTATGTTCATTCCTCTGCCATAATGACAGTTCTGCTTCACGTCACTTGTCTTACCTATTGCACTATTCCTGTGTCCTCTTGTGTATATATATATATGTGATTCTTCAGTTTTTGTTTTAGTCTTTGCCTGATGAAGAGACCGAAGTAGTCTCGAAAGCTTGCAATTTGTTACCATCTTTTCAGTTAGCCATTAAAAGGTATCAACCACTGAGGACTCTCAAGTCTAAATATTTTTCTATCTACTGGCTAACACGGTACGAAGATACACATCTTTCCTTTATAGATAAGGATAGAAAGTTTTATTGCCCTCTGATTGGGGTCTGGTTTTGTGTTTTCATGCCCCTGGAAGGGCAGAGATGCAGATTCCTTAATTGATATAGAATGACATAAATCCGTGTGATCTATTCATTCCATCACTAACAGTGTCAAAGGTCATGATGAGCTTATATTCTGAAACCTTTGTATTTTTCTCATATTTGAAGTTATATTTTAATACCAGTAATTCCATATCCATCATGCTATGACCGGGCATACAAAATTGTTTTGCCACAGGTAAATCCATTATTTTTTCTCTTATTGTGTGGCGCTGATAATTCATCCTTGTTCTCATTTTTTGGCCGGTCTCCCCTCACTTGTCCCTCCCTCACTTGTCTTACCTATTCCTGTGTCCTGTTGTGTGTAGAAATATGTGATTCTTCATTTTTTGTTTTAGTCTTAGCCTGATGAAGAGACCTGAGTAGTCTCGAAAGCTTGGAATTTGTTACCATATTTTCAGTTAGCCATTAAACGGTATCAACCACAGAGGACTCTCAAGTATAAATATTTTTCTATTCTTGGAATTGAAATTCATCATTTTATTGTCCTAGTAAAACTTCATTTATTCTTGTTTGAAGTACATACATTTGCAATGGCCACGTAACAAGGCAATAACTCAATATTTTATGCCTACACCCTCCTTGACCCTGGGCTTCAACACCGCCAGTTGCTGCTCAGAAGTGTTAGATGCACAGATGAAAACAATCGCTGATGTGTTTGTGGGGTTCAGTAACGCCTGCTGTTCCCCTGCTGTGTGAACGGCAAAAAGTCCTGCTGCCTCCACCATGTTTGCTTCTCATTCCTGGGCTACAACACCGCCAGTTGTTGCTCGGAAGTGCTTTTAGCAAAGTCAACACTTGCTCCTGTGTTACTGGGGTTCAGTAATGTCAGCTGTTCCCCTGCTGTGTGAACGGCAAAAAGTCCTGCTGCCTCCACCATGTTCTCTTCTCATCCCTGGGCTACAACACCGCCAGTTGTTGCTCGGAAGTGCTGTTAGCACAGTGAACACTTGCTCCTGTGTTACTGGGGTTCAGTAATGTCAGCTGTTCCCCTGCTGTGTGAACGGCAAAAAGTCCTGCTTCCTCCACCATGTTCTCTTCTCATCCCTGGGCTACAACACCGCCAGTTGTTGCTCGGAAGTGCTGTTAGCACAGTGAACACTTGCTCCTGTGTTACTGGGGTTCAGTAATGTCAGCTGTTCCCCTGCTGTGTGAACGGCAAAAAGTCCTGCTGCCTCCACCATGTTCTCTTCTCATCCCTGGGCTACAACACCGCCAGTTGTTGCTCGGAAGTGCTGTTAGCACAGTGAACACTTGCTCCTGTGTTACTGGGGTTCAGTAATGTCAGCTGTTCCCCTGCTGTGTGAACGGCAAAAAGTCCTGCTGCCTCCACTATGTTCTCTTCTCATCCCTGGGCTACAACACTGCCAGTTATTGCTCGGAAGTGCTGTTAGCACAGTGAACACTTGCTCCTGTGTTACTGGGGTTCAGTAATGTCAGCTGTTCCCCTGCTGTGTGAACGGCAAAAAGTCCTGCTGCCTCCACTATGTTCTCTTCTCATCCCTGGGCTACAACACCGCCAGTTGTTCCTCGGAAGTGCTGTTAGCACAGTGAACACTTGCTCCTGTGTTACTGGGGTTCAGTAATGTCAGCTGTTCCCCTGCTGTGTGAACGGCAAAAAGTCCTGCTGCCTCCACTATGTTCTCTTCTCATCCCTGGGCTACAACACCGCCAGTTGTTGCTCGGAAGTGCTGTTAGCACAGTGAACACTTGCTCCTGTGTTACTGGGGTTCAGTAATGTCAGCTGTTCCCCTGCTGTGTGAACGGCAAAAAGTCCTGATGCCTCCACCATGTTCTCTTCTCATCCCTGGGCTACAACACCGCCAGTTGTTGCTCGGAAGTGCTGTTAGCACAGTCAACACTTGCTCCTGTGTTACTGGGGTTCAGTAATGTCAGCTGTTCCCCTGCTGTGTGAACGGCAAAAAGTCCTGCTGCCTCCACCATGTTCTCTTCTCATCCCTGGGCTACAACACCGCCAGTTGTTGCTCGGAAGTGCTGTTAGCACATTGAACACTTGCTCCTGTGTTACTGGGGTTAAGTAATGTCAGCTGTTCCCCTGCTGTGTGAACGGCAAAAAGTCCTGCTGCCTCCACCATGTTCTCTTCTCATCCCTGGGCTACAACACCGCCAGTTGTTGCTCGGAAGTGCTGTTAGCACAGTGAACACTTGCTCCTGTGTTACTGGGGTTCAGTAATGTCAGCTGTTCCCCTGCTGTGTGAATGGCAAAAAGTCCTGCTGCCTCCACTATGTTCTCTTCTCATCCCTGGGCTACAACACCGCCAGTTGTTGCTCGGAAGTGCTGTTAGCACAGTGAACACTTGCTCCTGTGTTACTGGGGTTCAGTAATGTCAGCTGTTCCCCTGCTGTGTGAACGGCAAAAAGTCCTGCTGCCTCCACCATGTTCTCTTCTCATCCCTGGGCTACAACACCGCCAGTTGTTGCTCGGAAGTGCTGTTAGCACAGTGAACACTTGCTCCTGTGTTACTGGGGTTCAGTAATGTCAGCTGTTCCCCTGCTGTGTGTACGGCAAAAAGTCTTGCTGCCTCCACCATGTTCTCTTCTCATTCCTGGGCTCCAACACAGCCAGTTGTTGCTCGGAAGTGCTGTTAGCACAGTCAACACTTGCTCCTGTGTTACTGGGGTTCAGTAATGTCAGCTGTTCCCCTGCTGTGTGTACGGCAAAAAGTCCTGCTGCCTCCACCTTGTTCTCTTCTCATCCCTGGGCTCCAACACCGCCAGTTGTTGCTCGGAAGTGCTGTTAGCACAGTCAACACTTGCTCCTGTGTTACTGGGGTTCAGTAATGTCAGCTGTTCCCCTGCTGTGTGAACGGCAAAAAGTCATGCTGCCTCCACCCTGTTCTCTTCTCATCCCTGGGCTACAACACCGCCAGTTGTTGCTCGGAAGTGTCATTGGCACGGGTACTCACTCCTGCCCAGACTGGTTACAGCACGCCATCTGTTTCCTGTCAGTGTAAACGTCACTTAGCCTCCAATAAGTTGTCTTGTCGTGTTGCGGTCGGGTTAGCTGACTCTATGTTGCTTGGAGTTTAGGTGCTTCCTATGTGTGCTGCGGGATATGCAAATAAAGGCTGTTTCCGTTGTGACAATAGGACAATCACCCACTGTAGTACTGTGGGATTCGGTAACTGCGGCCGGCTCGCGGCCTGTCAACTTAAATTTCCATGGGTACCTTCTGCTACCCGTCCGGGTTCCAGTACCGTCAGCTGGTTCTCCGCAGTGTCTTTGGCCTAGGTGCCTCCATCTCGGTATCCGAGTTCCAGCAACGTCTGCTGGTCCTTGGTAGTGCTTTGGAGCACAGGTACCTCCTGCTTAGTAACCGTGTCCCAGTAACGTCAGCTGGTCCTCGGTTGTGCCATTGGCTCTTTTCCTTCTGCTGCCCCTCCGGGTTCCAGCACAGTCAGCTGGTCCTCGTTACTTGCATTGGCTCTTGTACCTTCTGCTACCCGTCCGGGTTCCAGTACCGTCAGCTGGTTCTCCGCAGTGCCTTTGGCCTAGGTGCCTCCATCTCGGTATCCGAGTTCCAGCAACGTCTGCTGGTCCTTGGTAGTGCTTTGGAGCACAGGTACCTCCTGCTTAGTAACCATGTCCCAGTAACGTCAGCTGGTCCTCGGTTGTGCCATTGGCTCTTTTCCTTCTGCTGCCCCTCCGGGTTCCAGCACAGTCAGCTGGTCCTCGTTACTTGCATTGGCTCTTGTACCTTCTGCTACCCGTCCGGGTTCCAGTACCGTCAGCTGGTTCTCCGCAGTGCCTTTGGCCTAGGTGCTTCCATCTCGGTATCCGAGTTCCAGCAACGTCTGCTGGTCCTTGGTAGTGCTTTGGAGCACAGGTACCTCCTGCTTAGTAACCGTGTCCCAGTAACGTCAGCTGGTCCTCGGTTGTGCCATTGGCTCTTTTCCTTCTGCTGCCCCTCCGGGTTCCAGCACAGTCAGCTGGTCCTCGTTACTTGCATTGGTTCTTGTACCTTCTGCTACCCGTCCGGGTTCCAGTACCGTCAGCTGGTTCTCCGCAGTGCCTTTGGCCTAGGTGCCTCCATCTCGGTATCCGAGTTCCAGCAACGTCTGCTGGTCCTTGGTAGTGCTTTGGAGCACACGTACCTCCTGCTTAGTAACCGTGTCCCAGTAACGTCAGCTGGTCCTCGGTTGTGCCATTGGCTCTTTTCCTTCTGCTGCCCCTCCGGGTTCCAGCACAGTCAGCTGGTCCTCGTTACTTGCATTGACTCTTGTACCTTCTGCTACATTTACAAATTGAAGATTTTTTCAATGCTTTTTTGGGTAATCACTCTGGATCTCCAACAATTAAGACGACGACCCTGATGACCACCCCGAAGAAGATGACGACCACAAGGACGACGAGCATCAAGCCAACCAGCCTAAACACCATCACAAAGAAGAAATAAAAGATTACCAAACAGGACTAAGAAAGTTAAGACAAACTACAAGATACAGAACAAGAGACTTAAGAACAATAAGCAGAAGATGAAAAAGCAGAAGAACATGAAGTATAAGACCAAAATGAAGAGCAAAATATATGCTCTAAATTATAAGCAGAAGAAGACTAAGCAGTGTATGGGGGTGAGTCCGATCCTCCTCGTGGTGCCCCTGGAAAATGCCTGCTGCTGCAGGCTAAACTGAACACGGACAAATACTGTTGTAATTTAAATCTTTTGTGACAGCAAGAACGGAAGGATGAAAAATTCATACTTTGACAGATTACAAGTACAGGATTCTCTGTCACAAATAAGAATATGATGAAGAAGATGAAGTACAATATGAATAAGAATAATAGTTTAATAAGAAGAATATGAGTAATGTTAACAAAAAGATGAATAGCAAGAAGTTTAAGAAGAAGATAAAGAAGGTGAAGATGAAGAATAATTTGATGAAAAAGATGATGCTGCTGAAGATTATGAAGGAGAAAGTGTGTCAAAAGTTAAAAAGGTGAAGAGCATGGAAGTTGTGAAATATACATATTTGCCAAAATAGAAAAAACGTTAACAACATTGTCAATTTCTTCGTCAATCCGAACATCTTTAAAAAAAAAATATTTATGCTATTCCATTTGATTGGGTTAAACATCTATGCCTTTAATGTCTCCTCAACCTTCCCCAATACATTCTACATTACTCTTTGTTGTTTTCCTTCATGTACAATTAACCAACAAGGCAAGAATGGGGTTTTTTTAATTCCGATATTTTGTTCCCATAGACTTACATTGGATTTCCGGTATCGGTATCGGGTATCGCCGATATTTTTTGGGTATCGGCGATACCATTCCGATTCCGATACTTTTGGATATCGGAAAGTATCGCTCAACTCTAGCTATGACCCTTCTCCGATGACTCCTTGATATAAGATCGCATAGCATCGTGTTCAGGTACAGACAAATTAAAAAGGCGACCTTTAGGAAATTTACCACCAGGCACTAATTCAATAGCGCAATCATAGCTCCTGTGAGGGGGCAAGAATGCAGATTTACTTTCACTAAATACATCCGAAAAATCAGTCAAAAAGTCAGGAAAATCCTGAGACTGGGGAGAGGCAGAAAAAACAGGAGTGTCGGCATTAACACATTGGCAGCCCCAACTGGTCACAGACACAGATTTCCAATCCAAAACAGGATTATGAGACTGTAACCAAGGGAAACCTAGTACAATAATGTCATGCAGATTATACAGCACCATAAATTTGCAACTCTCCTGATGATCTGGTTCAACCCTCATTATCACCTGAGTAGAAAACTGGGGTTTATTCTCCACCAAAGGGGTAGAATCAATGGCCAGTAGGGGAATAGACTTCCGCAGGGGTATCATGGGAAACCCACAACGTTTGGCAAAGTCAAAATCCATCAGGTTAATAGCTGCTCTTGAATCAACAAAAGCCTGAGCAGAAAATGTGGACAGGGAGCAAATCAGGGTAACAGTCAACAGAAATTTAGTCTGAACACTACCCAAGACAACTGAGCGTGCAAAACGTCTTCCCCGCTTAGGGCAGACTGAAATAGCATGAGAGGCGTCACCACAGTAGAAACATAACCCATTGCGCTTTCGAAACTCATGATGCTGTGCCCCAGAAGTCACTCTATCACACTACATGGGCTCAGAAGCTGGCTCACAAGGCAACACTATCTCACACATACCTCTTCGCTCACACAAACGTCTGTCAATTTGAATAGCCAATGACAAAGAATCATTGAGACCAGAGGGAGCAGGGAATCCCACCATAACATCCTTTACATTCTCTGACAGCCCCTTCCGAAAAAGGGCTGCCATAGCATCATCATTCCATTTGGTCAGGACTGCCCACTTTCGGAATTTCTGACAGTACAACTCAGCATCTTCAAGACCCTGATTTAATGCCAACAAGGTTTTTTCAGCTTGATCAGTGACATTAGGTTCATCGTACAATAACCCCAGAGCCAGAAAAAATACATCAATATTATTCAAAACAGGATCCCCAGGTGTCAGGGAAAAAGCCCAATCCTGAGGGTCGCCGCGCAGGAGAGAGATGACAATTTGAACCTGCTGTGCTGTGTTCCCTGAGGACTTAGGCTTTAAGGCAAAAAACAACTTACAGTTATTTTTGAAATTCAGAAATTTAGCCCGATCCCCCAAAAACAAATCTGGCATGTGAATCCTAGGTTCCACAACCGGCAACCTAGCAAGATAGGTAGCAATACTCCGAACCTCAGTGGCAAGCTGATCCACACGGCCAGACAACTGTGCAAGCTCCATTGAGAGAAAAAAAAATCCTCCTCAGCACCCAGAGAAAAAGAGGGAAAAAATGCAACAAACAGGAAAAAAAAAATCTCTGACAACTCTGACAACTTTTTTTTTTGCTTTCCACACTATTTTTCCCTTCTGTGAGTACCATATAATATTCAGTTTGGGCCGGTGATACTGTTATGTTTTGGTAGCTGAGGAGAAAAAGCAAATACGGCAATACACCAGAGAGGCTGGAACCGATTGAATTGCAGTAACCTGAACTAACCACACAGCTAGAGGTAGCCGTGGAGCGTTCCTACGTTGATCCTAGACGCCTCGTCACAGCCTGAGAGATAACTACATCTAATGGCAGAAAGAGGAAAGCTATCTGCCCCGGAGCAGATCCCCAAGGAAAATACGAAGCCCCCAAACATGTAATGGTGGTTAGACAAGAAGAAGCACGGACACAGACAGAAAATAGAATGAGCAAACGCTGGGGCCCAATCTGTCTAGACAGAAAAGTACAGGAAAGGATACTCACTGCAATTCAAAAAAAACCCTAAAAAATACCAACTCTTCTGATTGCAAAAACACCTGAGATCACACGATCTCTACCACCTAAATCAGATCTCTGGTGTAACAAAACTAAGCCGCAGCCACTGAAAAAAACAGGAAAAAGCAAATGAACAAATAACAGTGGCTTCAGATAAACTGAGAGGAGCACAAGCCCCCGGAGGGGACCTGGCTGACCTCCACAGAAGTGCAGGGTACTATGCAAAAAGCAAGCACAAAAATAAAAGCAGAAAATATCTTATCTGATAGCAGAAGATGCAGGCAAGAGTCAGCAAACTTCCAAATGAACCAGGAACCACAATTGAGACAAGAACAATTGATCACCGGCAACCATCATGGGAGGGAACCTCCCTTATATCAGACCAGTCAGTGATCCCAGATTGCCATTCCTCGCTGAAAGGTTCAGTACTGACTGTAACCACCAGAGGGAGCTTCTGCTCAGAAACCATCTCTAGCACATTCATAATAGGCCAGAGCTTGTTTTTCCTCCCTATTTATATTAGAGTTAAAAGGGGGCTTATGTGGTAAATATTCAATTTCCGTGGTCAGAATTTTGGTAAAAATTTCTATATCTGGGCAGGTGTTCATAGCTGGAAATTTCCGTGATTTATTAAACAAATTATGTGGAAATGGGCTTACCTGAGATGAAGTATTTTCCTGTAAAAGTTCTTCCAAATCCCTTAGCGCTTCCCTCTCTTCCACTGTTGATTATCATTCATATGGTTCTTAGAGTGGAATTTTTTGAGGAGGAGTTTTCTAGAGAAGAGGTGTAAGTCTCTCACCACAGTGAACGGGTCCAAAGGACTTGAAGGGGAGAATGTTAGACCTCTCTCCAGGAGACTCAATTCTGTTATAGATAATTGATGTTGAGACAGGTTAATTACCTTAAATTGGTCCCCCTGATTTCGGAGGGCTTTGGATCTTGTGAAGATATCCGGGAGTCTTGCGTCAGTCCTAGGGATCAACTGTCTTCCTGATGTTTCACTGTTGTTACATTCTCCATCACTCATTGAGGTATTGTTATCAGAGGTTGATGGAACTGAGCTTTCTGATAAACTTCTATTATGAGAGGCTTTAGTAGCTTTTTTATTATTGGTGGTATTAACTTTTCCTTTTTTATGGGGGTTGGTTTTCTTGCTTTGCCAGCCATAAATTTTGTTTATATCTTAATCATTAAGATCGCGTTGAAATTTTTTGATCTTATTTTCGCATACTTCAGCTTCCCATTTGTCAACGTCCTTATTGACCTCCATGAGTACTTTGTCAAAATTTTCCATCGGAACATCCTTAAGGAGTAGTTTGTCCATTTCCTCAATCTCTGCGTCAATAGTTTGCAGTGACATGGTATTTTTGTCTTTTATGATTTGAATAAACTCTAAGGAACAGGTGGTTGCCGCAGAAACCCATCTTTTGATGAGGACATCATCCTCCAATTCAAAAGAGGGGTAAAGTTGAACCGTGCCCTCTGACTTCCGGAAGCACTCCATCATGTGACCATAGTGTATTCCACCAGAGTCACGAAGCGGTTTTCAGAAGTCCCTTAAGCTAATGGGGGGGCGGTACTCGGCGATGTGCGCTCACGAACATCCAATGACCTGTGCACCTTTTAATTATCCACTCTTGGCACTAGTATATAATACTACCTCCTAGCACCTTACCTGTATACGCCCCAGAAAGAAGCACTTTGCGAAACAACGCTCGTCGGGCTGTGTGGGGAGCGCTCCAGCCTCTACCCCTGTGCACTGCTCTGTGACTTTTCCAACTCCCTGCTAAGATAAGATAATTATGCCCTGGTGCTCATTACCTCTCCCTACTGAGGCAACCTATGCCTGATGCACCTTTCTATACCAGGTCCTATTAATTTTCCTTCATGCAAATACTGTTTGCATTTGGTGTTCTTATGAGCAAAAATACATTACCTTAGAACCTTTTAGCTGCTACTATATGCTTGTGTGTGTGATTTTCTAGTGACCAAACTATTACTTTCTCCTCAGTATGGTTCTGGCACCTATTTAGTAGGGGTGTTTTCTCTATGTTTACTTCATCAGTGCCTTTTTCTTCTGCATTTAACCCATCCTGGGTTGTGGACAACCCATTCCTCCCTCCATTTTTTTGCACTGTCTTGCTTTTGACATTTTGCACTTATGCACTTTATGCATCTATGATTATTGGATATGAGACATTTTGGCTCTTCCAGCTAGCCATAGGCTATTGTACATGATGCAGAATTTGAAACTTTGCACATTATTACTTATTGGTCATTTAGGAAAAATTTATTTGTCCACTTTACCTTGGATGGGGGCTCGTGCTAGCTCCCCTTTTTCTCATCTATTGGGAGGTCCACTTTGTCCTGTTTTTTATGTTTTGTTCTCCTACTCTTTTAATATTGTTAAATAAATATATTAATCTTAATATTACTCTTGTTTCTTCTCACTTCATATCATTTATGGGCTCTCCATAATTGATTTGGTGTATTACAGTAACTGAGGAGGAAGAAGCAGATGTGGTTGATGGGCTGGCTAGTGATTGGTGAGGCACGCAAGTCCGCATTTTAGCGCAGTGAGATTCCCAGACTTAGGCATGGTGATCATGCAAGTGCCAATTCATGCATGTAGTTGTCAAATTATTGCAATTTTTGCCTCTACTGAGTTTTTTTTTTGCAAATTTGGCGGGTAGCGTTAGTTGTGTCATCCATTGCAATCTCAAAAAAGGCTCAGTCTAGGAAACTCTTGACACCCATGTGAACTGCAAATTCATGACAGCTGTTGGCCACAGCCAGAGTCAGGGCTGAGGTTACAGTGCTTGTCATGGTTGCATCATTTTGTGTCTGTGCGGGAAGCCACAACGTAACATCCTCGTCTTACTCCTCCTTCACGCAGCTGTGTACCTCTGAGTTCACACCAAGCTGGATCTACAACCTCTTCCTTTTCTGCTCTCCCAATCCTCACCCTTAAACATCCTCCTCATCCTGCCCTGACACCACAGTACAGTCAGTGTGTGAATCTGGCATGAGTCTCATCTGGATCACCTCCTCCCCCAGTGGTTAACGTCTGGTGATAAGGGTCTGGATTCTGCTTAGACCCTACTTCGTTCGGCCCCGGATCCAACATGAAAACATTTTGGGCATTGGTGCAGATGCTTTCCTCCTCTGGATTCTGTGAATCTTTGTAGCAGACCTCTGATGCCAATGGAATAGAATGTGTGAACAGCTCTGCAGAATGACGCATCTGTGGTTCCCCACAGACAGTTAGGCATTTGGAAATTTGTGACGCGGCGGGAAAAAAGGGTGATTGGGGTTCCACCTCTGAGGATTGTGCTGTGTGTGAGTGAATATAAGGAGAGGCCACTTGATGCAGTGCTTGTCATCCACTGGAGCACATGTTCTTTCTGGCCCTCAACTGCAAGGCGTATGACTGTGCGGCTGCCAAAGAAAGGGAGAGGAGTAGCTTGTCCAGTAACAGATGTTGTCAGTGGTCTTTGGATAGGACTAGACAGTGTTTGTTCAGTTGAGCTTTCAGCATTAACATTAACACCTATTCCATTTACACATCGAACACCAAGCCTATTCCCTCTTTCACCATGCAGTGCAAAATAAAAGTGTGGTCCTGGTCAAGTTATTTGACCAAGGCAATGTTTAGATAAACCTATTAAGGGCTTTTATTTTTGGAGCGAACTACAGGATGGTAGTAGGGTAGTTTGCTTCCTCCAGACTGAGCCTTACAAATGGCCCATGGCCACAGATTCCATTTATACCATGCAGCAAAGGGTTTGGTATGTCAGTCTTGGTTTGCAAAGCTCAGCCTGTGTGAGTTAACACAGAGCCAAGCAGAGCCAAAAGGCCTGACACCCCTCAAACATAGCATGGTGGTGCAATCGCCCACGGCAACCGGTCTCGGATACAGACTGTCTTGATGCCCCGGCCGGCTGTGATCCGAATGTTTCTTTTGTGAGTTTTTGGACATTAAAAGATATTTGCTTTGAACTTTCCTGTGGTCCCTGCCAATCTGTTACACTGCACCTATCCCGCTGCACTACAGCAGCAAAACAAGATGTCTGCTTTTTATATGGACAGGGACATGTCACTTGGGAAGCCAATCAAAGAAGACCTTGTGTCATGATGTTTTGGATCTGCTCCCTGATTGGTTTCCGGAATGTACACACATTAAGTTACTACAGAACAAAAAAAAGGAAAATTACACTACGCGGTCCTCTGACCTATATACACCTCCTCCCCACATCAAACACTTCACCCATGACCCCCGCTCATCATACAGCACCACTATCCTAGACAAAGTCAAAACAAAAGCTTTAGTCTAAACACGATCATTTACTGATATGTGACTGAATTTTGCTGACTTTGAGGAAAAATGCTGTGTAAACCGAACACGAATCTGAATGTTCTACCTTGGTACCGAATTTGAGATTGGAGAACATTTAACGAATATATTCCCTCATCTCTACTTAACCCCTTAATGTCCACTGACGTGCAGAGTCCGTCATGGCAAGGTGCCAGTTCCGGCACCAGGACGGACTCTGCACGTCATGCCTTTGATCTACCACTGCGTGTAAACACGCAGTGGTAGATCAGTGCCGACAGCTGTCACAGACAGCTGACAGGCACGGCAAGCGGTGCGGGGACCTTTGCCGTCGGTCCCCGCACCCACAGCGCTGTGCTTGGTCAGTCAATCTGACTGACCAAACACAGCAGCGATCGCGCAGGAGAAGCTGAAATTTCAGCTTCCCCAGCGCGATCAGTGCAGGAGCCGGCGCTGCAGTGGCCAGGCTTCCTGCACTGACAGCCAGGAGCTGTCACCGCCCCTGGCTGTTAACCCCCTGACTGCTGCGATCCAGCGCGATCGCAGAGCTCAGGGGGGGAGGCAGAGGGTTGGGAGCTCCCTCTGCCTCAGATCAGCGTCCCAGCGATGTAATCGCAGGGCCCGATCTCTGCCTTGATGACCCGGGGGTTGTCATGACAACCTCCGGGTCATTTAGCTACGGGAAGCTGCTGTGATCAAGTCACAGCAGCTTCCACTATAGTTGCAATGCATTGCAATGCCAGAGCATTGCAATGCATTGTAACTGCAATCAAAAGTAAAAAAGTGAAAGTCCCATAAAGGGACAAGTTGAAAAAAATCATTTTTTAAAAAAAATTGTAAAAAAAATATTAAAAAATAATTTTAAAAAAATCCCCTAAAAAATACACATTTTTATGTAATAAAAAAAATAAAAAACAAAAAAAATACACATGTTAGGTATCGCCATGTCCGTAAAAATCCCATCTATAAAAGCATAACCCTAGTTAACCCCTTCAGTGAAAGCCGTAAAAAAAAAACACAAAAAAGTAGTAAATTATACTTTTTCCAAGCGGTATCATTATACCGCTTGGAAAAAGTGCAATAACACGCGATCAAAAAGTCAGATATAAATAATCATGGTACCGCTGAAAACGTCATCTTGTCCCGCAAAAAACAAGCCACTATATAGCATCATCAGCGAAAAAATAAAAAAGTTATAGCTCGCGGAATAAACTGATGCAAAAATAATTATTTTTTCTATAAAATTCTTTATTGTGTAAAAAACGCCAAAACATAAAAAAAATATATAAATGAGGTATCACTGTAATCATAGTGACCCGAAGAATAAAGCTGCTTTATCAATTTTACCACACGCGGAACGGGGGAAAAAAAATAAAAAAAAAACCAATTCCTGAATTGCTGGTTTTTGTTCATTCTGCTTCCACAAAAATCGGAATAGGAAGCGATCAAAAAACGTTATGTGCCCGAATATGGTACCAATAAATACGTCAGCTCGTCCCGCAAAAAATAAGCCCACAGATAACTCTGTCGGCCGAAATATGGAAAAATTATAGCTCTCAAAATACGGCGATGCAAAAAATTCTTACAAAAAATTATTCCAAAAAAAAGCATCTTTTAGAGTGTGACAGAAGCTAAACATGAAAAAAGGGTGTAAATCTGGTATCGCTGTAATCTCACCGATCCGAGGAATAAAGTCGCCTAATCACTAATATCGCATGAGGAACGGCGTAAAAAAGAAAACCAATTCTTCACCTTTGGTAGATTTGTTCATTGTGCCTCCCAAAGATCGCAGTAAGGAGATCACAGTGGTTCCCCCCGCATATGTGATATCAGCGTACTCAGGACAAAATGCACAATAGCTTTTGGGGTCCTATTTCTCCTGTTACCCTTATAAAAATAAAAATTTGGGGGCAAAAAGGTCATTTTTGTGGAAAAAAATATGATTTTTTTTTATTTTCACGGCTCTACATTATAAACTTCTGTGAAGCCCTTGGGGGTTCAAAGTGCTCACCACACATCTAGATAAGTTCCTTGGGGGGTCTAGTTTGCAAAATGGGGTCATTTGTGGGGGGTTTCTACTGTTTAGGCACATCAGGGGCTCTCCAAGCGCGACATGACACCCGCAGACCATTCCATCAAAGTCTGCATTTAAAAACGGTGCTCCTTCCCTTCCGATCTCTGCCATGCGTCAAAATAGTGGTTCCCCCCCACATATGGGATATCAGCATACTCAGGACAAATTGCAAAATAGCTTTTGGGGTCCTATTTCTCCTGTTACCATTATAAAAATAAAAATTTGGGGCAAAAAGATTATTTTTGTGGAAAAAAATATGATTTTTTTATTTTCACGGCTCTACGTTATAAACTTCTGTGAAGCACTTGGGGGTTCAAAGTGCTCACCACACATCTAGAAAAGTTCCTTGGGGGGTCTAGTTTCCAAAATGGAGTCACTTGTGGGGGGTTTCTACTGTTTAGGCACATCAGGGGCTATCCAAACGTGACATGACACCCACAGACCATTCCATCAAAGTCTGCATTTGAAAAAGGCGCTACTTCCCTTTCGAGCTCTGCCATGCGTCAAAATAGTGGTTCCCCCCCACATATGGGATATCAGCGTACTCAGGACAAATTGCACAATAGCTTTTGGGGTCCTATTTCTCCTGTTACCATTATAAAAATAAAAATTTGGGGCAAAAAGATTATTTTTGTGGAAAAAAATATGATTTTTTTATTTTCACGGCTCTACGTTATAAACTTCTGTGAAGCACTTGGGGGTTCAAAGTGCTCACCACACATCTAGAAAAGTTCCTTGGGGGGTCTAGTTTCCAAAATGGAGTCACTTGTGGGGGGTTTCTACTGTTTAGGCACATCAGGGGCTATCCAAACGTGACATGACACCCACAGACCATTCCATCAAAGTCTGCATTTGAAAAAGGCGCTACTTCCCTTTCGAGCTCTGCCATGCGTCAAAATAGTGGTTTCCCCCCACATATGGGGTATCAGCGTACTCAGGACAAATTGCA
This sequence comes from Oophaga sylvatica, assembly GCA_033576555.1. Lineage (NCBI taxonomy): Eukaryota > Metazoa > Chordata > Amphibia > Anura > Dendrobatidae > Oophaga > Oophaga sylvatica. Next base: position 552,090,193 of record JARQOD010000004.1, on the reverse strand, counting down.
CAATAACTTTTGGGGTCCTGTTACCCTTTGGAAAATAACAATTGGGGGTGGAAAGATCATTTTTGTGGAAAAGATATGATTTTTTAATTTTACTGCTCTACGTTATAACCTTCTGTGAAGCCCTTTGGGGTTCAAAGCTCTCACCACACATCTAGATAAGTTCCTTGGGGGGTCTAGTTTCCAAAATGGGGTCACTTGTGGGGGTTTCCACTGTTTAGGCACACAGGGACTCTCCAAATACGACATGGCATCCAATCTCAATTCCAGCCAATAAAGTCAAATGGCGCTGCTTCCCTTCCGAGCTCTGCCATGCGCCCAAATAGTGGTTTACCCCCACCTATGGGGTATCAGCGTACTCAGGACTAATTGCACAATAAATTTTGGGGTCCTTTTATCCTTTGGAAAATAAAAATTGGGATGAAAAGATCATTTTTGTGGAAAAAATATGATTTTTTAATTTACGGCTCTACGTTATAACCTTCTGTGAAGCGCTTGGGGGTTAAAAGATCTCACAACACATTTAGATAAGTTCCTTGGGGGGTCTAGTTTCCAAAATGGGGTCACTTGTGGGGGGTTTCCACTGTTTAGGCACACAGGGACTCTCCAAATGCGACATGGCGTCCAATCTCAATTCCAGCAAAAAAAGTCAAATGGCGCTGCTTCCCTTCCGAGCTCTGCCATGCGCCCAAATAGTGGTTTACCCCCACATATGGGGTATCAGCGTACTCAGGACTAATTGCCCAATAACTTTTGGGGTCCTTTTATCCTTTGGAAAATAATAATTGGGATGAAAAGATCATTTTTGTGGAAAAAATATGATTTTTTAATTTTACGGCTCTACGTTATAACCTTCTGTGAAGCCCTTGGGGGTTAAAAGCTCTCACAACACATTTAGATGAGTTCCTTGAGGGGTCCAGTTTCCAAAATGGGGTCACTTGTGGGGGGTTTCCACTGTTTAGGCACACAGGGACTCTCCAAATGCGACATGGCGTCCAATCTCAATTCCAGCCAAAAAAGTCAAATGGCGCTGCTTCCATTCTGAGCTCTGCCATGCGCCCAAATAGTGGTTTACCCCCACACATGGTATATCGGTGTACTCTGGAGAAATTGTACAACAAATATTGTGGTTCATTTTCTCCTGATACCCTTGACAAAATTTAAAAAAATTGTGTCGAAAGAAAAATTTTGGGAAAAAAAGTTAAATGTTCATTTTTTCCTTCCACATTGCTTCAATTCTTGTGAAGTACCTAAAGGGTTAATAAACTTCTTGAATGTGGCTTTGAACACGTTGAGGGGTGCAGTTTTTAGAATGGTGTCACTTTTGGGTATTTTCTGTCATATTGACCCCTAAATTCACTTCAAATGTGAGGTGGTCCCTAAAAAAATGGTTTTGTAAATTTTGTTGGAAAAATGAGAAATTGCTGGTCAACTTTTAACACTTATAACTTCGTAACAAAAAAAAATTTTGGTTCCAAAATTGTGCTGATGTAAAGTAGACATGTAGAAAATGTTATTTATTATCTAATTTTTGTGACATATCTCTCTGATTTAATGGCATAAAAATTAAAAGTTTGAAAATTGCAAAATTTTCAAAATTTTTGCCATATTTCCATTTTTTTCATAAAAAAACGCAAGTTATATTGAAGAAATTTTACCACTATCATGAAGTACAATATGTCACGAGAAAACAATCTCAGAATCGCCAAGATCCGTAGAAGCGTTCCAGAGTTATAACCTCATAAAGAGACAGTGGTCAGAATTGTAAAAATTGGCCTGGTCTTTAACCTACAAAATGGCTTGGTCATTAAGGGGTTAATACAAGAAGAGAAGTAGTGTGGTGGCATCTGAACAAATGAAATAATGACAAAACCCCAGAGCAGATGGCATTCATTCATGGGTATTGAGGGTATTGAGCTCAGTAAATGAGAGACTGCTCTACCTCACTTTCTTGTAATAGGGTCTGTCACAAGTTTAGAAGATGGCTGATGTGATAGCGATATTTAAGTGGGAGTATGAAGGTGGATCCATGCAACTACCATCTGATAAGTTTTGTAACATTTTATAAGAGATATCCTTCATGAATCTAATCTGCTTGTCAGTTATAATATTCTCTTCCGGTTAAGTCATATCTAACCAACATGCTGGATTTCTGTGAGGAGATAAATACAAATCTGGATGTTGGTCATGTGACTGATCTAATATATCAGAACTTTGTAAAGGTATTTGATACTGTACCACGCAGCAGCCTTGTACTGAAGCTCCAGAAGCATGGACTAGGGGACACTATATGCACATTGGTACAAATTGGCTAAGAGACAGGAAAGAAAAAGTCATTGTAAATGGTATACCGTAATCTCTAAATAGGATAGTCAGCAGTAGTGACCACAAAGACCAGCAGTGAGGACTACAACGATCTGTAAAGGGAGCAACAGAGACCACAAGGATTATAACTGGGGACCACAAGGATCTGTGTTAGGGCCAATTGTTTTTACTTTCTACATGAATGACCTTGTTGAATGGATTGAGAGTAAAGTATCAGTCTTTGCTGATAACACAAAACATTGTAGATTGGCAGTGATGTTTAACATTGAAAAATGTAGAGTAAAGCACCGCGACCAGAGTAATCATATTGCTGCAATTATATTAAATGGAAATATACTCGGGACTACAGAACAGGATAACGACTTGGGTATTCTGGTTACAAGTAAGCTGAGCAGCAGTACTCAATGTCAAGCAGCAGCTGCACAAGCAAGCAAGATTTTAGGGTGTATAAAAAGAGAGATAAAATCCTGTGACCCCCCAATGAATTATTGATCCCCTAAAAATCACTTGTAAATCACATGAAGAATATGGGATCTAGTTTTGGTCTCCACATTTCAAGAAGGACAATGGAAAGTGAGAATCAGTTCAAAGGCGGCAGCTAGATTATTACATGGGATGGAAGATGAGATGATGACGATAAAAGGTTGGAAAACATGGGCTTGTTTAGCTTATAAATGAAATCTGTCCTGAGACATCTTTTTTTTTTCAATGTATGAATACATGTCTGGTCAGTACAAAGGAATGGCACATAATTTATTTCTTCCAAAGACTTTACAGGGGACATTCATTATGTGTGGAAGAAAGGCAATAGTGATATCTAGGTAGGAATGGGTTCTTTACAATTAGAGCAGTCAGACTGTGGAATGGCCAACCACAAGAGCTAGTAATGGCAGATATTATATCAGCATTTATAGAATTGTCAGATGCTTTTCTCACAACAAATGGCTTAGTGGGTTATAAATCATCTAGCGATGGAAAATTTATAATTGATTGAGAACAGTTGAACTTAATAGACCTGTGACTTTTTTCAACATATGTAAGTTAGCAGACCTTTTTTTTTTTTATCCTGGACAACCCCTTTAACTATCACTATTGTCTTCCACTGGTTGCTACACCACACATTAATATTTCGGTTTATGTGTGGTATAGCAGTGTTTTATCTGGGACCTTGTAACAAAACAATTTTCAGGTCTACAATGTTGAAAACCTCAGTGACACAGATTTGTCGTCTGACTAATTACAGCAATAGCTAAGGTACAATCCCTCTTCTATTGTGGTCCTGTCCTCCGGTTGTCAGGATGTCTGATTCTTTTATCAGATAATGGAAAACAAGAAGCCGCGTTCGCTATTGTGCAGACAACATTGTCATTGAGTCACCTTGATGCTCCGTGGGACTAACCAGGAAATCCATATAGATATTAGATTGTCATTGTGCTTCAGTAGACAACATATTTATTCTATCTCTTGCTTTCGATTTTATGTTTGCTGAAAATATAAGATAAATTATACACCGTATATTTAGTCAGATTCATGCAAATTGACAATATTTCCAGTCCATTTCTAGGGTAAAGGTCATTTGACTTGGGCAGAAAAACTGATAATAGGAGCTCGTTTACAAACTTGGTGATATTATAATAGCCTGTTAACACCGGTTGACCCCCTGAACGATCTGTAAATCTTCTCATCCGCTCAATTCCGGTTTACATACAAAAATGTGCTGCCAAAAACGATGATCTTTCATGCCGCACAAGAATAATTTCTTCTGTCGATGATTGGCAGCGTGTTTAGGCTGCACAGTTTTCATGAAATGTTCGTGAAAGTCCACATGCATGATGGGGTCTGGTGTTCTTAGCGGGACCGGCTGACTCTTTCCTAGCAGATATTATCAAGGTCAATATGGATTGGGCTTCTTGAATTCCATCGTTCTACCAGGAGATGAACCATTGCCAAAGATGTCTAGCAGCTGCGTACTGCACGTTATCCATGCAGATCACATCCACACTCGGCCAAACCTATCGAGTGGCAGGTCATGAGAGAGCAGTTGGCTAAACAGGCATTCAGAGGACAACGAGGTATAGGAGTACCACTACTCTTTTATGCAACCAAGTACCAATCCTCAACATTTTTAAAGAATTTTCCTGTCTTTATCTGTAGAACAATATCAATACATTTCATTCATATTGTGTAGTCTGCTGTGTAAGAAAGGCAAAGTACACCATGCTATCTGTACACACCAGTATAAATTCTCAGCCAATCTCAACTACCTGGTCAGACATAGAGGAGTGAGATGTAGGCTAGGAAAAGGACAGGTAAGAAATAATGAAATACCGTTAGGCCAATTTTGAGTCCTCTCTATATTGGCACAATGGGTTCTCCTGATGCTTGTGTGACACTACTGAAAGGGGAATATGTTCTGGATAGGTGGTCATGATTAGAGACGAGCGAATTTGTTTGGATTCGGTTCCGAACATGATTGGAATCGAATATTGTTTTTGCAATATTCATCGATCACAGCCAAACGTCATTAGAGTCAATTGGAGTAGAAATTACCGAATATGTTCGTAACCGATCATAAGACAAACATTCGGCACGAATAATGTTCGAAAATGGTCAAATAATCAGATTCGGGACAAAATCTGAACAAATTCGCTCATCTCTAGTCATTATTAAATGCAGCTATTGTCATTGTAGTGTATGACAATAATGAAATTTAGCACTTCACATAAGCTATAAAGGAAAGAGTTGGGAAGAGAAAAGGACACCATATCCCCTGAAAAATGGGGATGCTGACAATGTGGCCCTCAGACCAGAAAAAGTTTTGCGTTTCTGGTCTAAATGAATGAAACAACAGCCTAGAATGCAATCTAATATCTATGTTTGGTATTTTAAAGCCATAATTGGGTTTTCCATCACATTGATTGTTTTTTCAGTCATGCACGAAATGGTGTCTGTCATGTCTTTGTATATTTGCAAATACTGCCTGGACTGCTGAAAACTGCCCACAATGAAGTGATTGTCTGCATCAGGGCTCCCATCGGAATCTTGTTTTTTGGATATTCTGACAAAAAAAATCTGACATGGTGTTTAGTGAGAAGATTAAAGGGGTTGTCCACTACTCGGACAACCCCTTCAGAATATTTATATTTCCCACCAATAAAATAATAAAACTTACTCCCTTCTGGTGGTGATGCCATTCCAATGGTATTGGCACTGGCCCTCCCTGGGCTTCCATGACAACAATCAGTGGTGGCTTCACTCTGCCATCCTTCGAACGTAATTAATGACAGGAGGAACAGAAGGTTGCGGATGCTCTCTAATTTCCACCAGATTCTTGAGGAGGGCAGAGTGAAGCCAGCATTGATTGGCTGCAGGAATTGCATGACATTACAATACTATGAGAGCCACAGCTGACACCGCTGGAACGGCTCTGGTACCAGAGGTGAGTATAGGTATAATTATTTTACCGGTGGGAATTATAGGGATACAGAAGAGGTTGTCTGAGTAGTGGACTCCATCTTTAATGAAAATAGATTACTGCTCTAGTGGCTCTATGAATTCTTTGGTAATTCTAAAGTAGACATTAGAGATCAGCAAATCAAATTCGACTACAATGTTTTTGCAATTCACCAATGAATCTAACAAAATGGTGGAAAGATTATAGAGGGCCAAAAGGAGGTTAAAAAATATATACTCCTCCTTCCATCACATGTCCCACAGCACAGCTCTGCTCCAATGATTTCTTCCATTCAATGTGGTCTTTAGGGGTCTCTGCCGGCCCTGTCTACAGTATGTGCAGGGACGTTATGGCACACATCGAGCTGCAATATCAATATGATGTTGCTAATCTGAGTCAGCTCTGGAGATGCCGAAGAGGTTACTGAAGACCGGATAGAAGATGACCAGGGCTATGAGGCCAGACAGCTGATGGCATGGAAGGCATCATTTTTCTTATTTCTGGGATCTAGAGAGAGCTCTGAACATAATTAACGCATTTGATGTCATATCAAATAATTTCACTGCAAATTAAATTTACAGACGAAATTCAAGCATATTCATTAAAATTGAATTTGGGCAGATTCAATCATTATTGATCAACAGTCTTCACTCTTGAAAGATACTTTGTAGCCACAGAGGTGACACACTGGGGCAGATTTATTAGTGTTGTCCCTATTTTGACAGTGCAAACTTTGCTTAGATAATCTGAATATGAACTATCTTCGTTTTTTTACAGTGCCTTTTACTATTTGATAGTGCTGTTATGTAAAAATGGCGAATTAAATTTTGTTTTGTGTCTCCATTTTCTAAGACCCACAATTTTTATTTTACCTTTCTTCCTTTTTCCTGTACAGTGGAATGTAAAAGTTTGTGCCCCCCTGGTCAAAATTACTATTATTGTGACAATGACAAAATGCAAATTGACAAACACAGCCAAACACGAAGAGAACAGAGAAATAGTCTGTGGTCACCCCCTGCAGAACCAGTCATTTATAGCGGTTGTCTTGATAATTGCCGATCATTTCTACCTGCAGGAGATATTGATTCACAATCAGTGTAGCTTCATAACTAGACAGATTGATTTCATAGATGTGTGATTGACTTGGAGTTACATTGTGTTAAGTGTTCTCTTTGTTTCAGAGCAGTGTGTGTGTATATATATTATATATACATAATATGTATCAGTTGAAACCAGAAGTTTACATGCACTAATAAAACGACAGATCTACATGTTTTTCTTAATACCTGACATGAAATCAGAATAAACCTTTCCTGTTTGAGGTCAGTTAGGATTACCATAATTATTAATATTTGCCAAATGCTTTAAGGCATTTTTATTACTTACTGCAAAGTCAAAGTTTACATACACTAAGATTACTATGCCGTTTGGAGGAAAAAGGGAAAAGCTTGGAAGCCTAAAACACCATCCCGACTGTGAAACACGGGGTGGCAGCATCATGTTGTTGGTTGTTTTGCTGCAGGAGGAACTTGAACACTTCACAAAATACAGTAGATGGCATCATGAGAAAAGAATATTATGTGGCAATACTGAAGCAACATCTAAAGACATCAGCCAGGAAGTTAAAGCTTGGGCGGTAAATGAGTCTTCCAAATGGACAATGACTCGAAGCATACTACCAAAATGGTAACAAAGTGGCTTAAGGATAACAAAGTCAAAGTATTGGAGTGGCCATCACAAAGCCCTGAGCTCAATCCTATTGAAAATGTATGGGTAAAGCTGAAAAGGCCGGTGAGAGCAATGCGACCTACAAACCCGGATCAGTTACACCAAATTCTGACCAACTATTGTGAGAAGCTTGTGGAAGGATATCCCAAATGGTTGACCAAAATCATTCAGTTTAAGGACAATGGAACCAAATACTAATGAAATGTATGTTAACTTTTGACTTTGCAGTTAGTAATTTTCTGATATATATACTGTATATATTGTAAGACATCGCTTACTGAACGTGTTGGGGGACACTCGCTTGGCCACAGGATTCAGTCACACAGGAACAATTTATTGCTTAAACAGTCTATTTCAGTTTATTTAGACTCATATACCGCACCACGAACAGATCATTAACACTTTATAGTATACGGCTTCTCTTCATTTGACAAACACTAAACCCAACTGTACTCCTCTGACTAGTTCCCAGGGGTTTCCTTGCGCCGTATCAATGTCTTTACTCATACAACATTAGATCGCAGTCTCTAATCACGCTGGACCTCACTTCGTCCAGTTACCGTGGGTCACGGCACAGTTCATAGTAACCCCTTTTGTTCGAGGTTCCAGGAGCTCCGCTCCATACACTGACTTCCTGTCAGTCCTGGTTCCCAGGGAAGCTGCCTAACTGGGATCCATGTCCCGGACAATGCCTTGTTCACCAGGCAACCCCACAGTTCCAAACCCTCAGAAGAACTGTAGCTTCCCCAACACAGAATCGTCACAGGCTCTGCCTGTCCATGGTCTTACCACATGCTCTTCAGGAAGTCCATCCACTCCCGGGACCTTCCAACACAAAGACGTTTCAGGACCTTAGAACAACCACGACCATGTTACCAGACCTCAGTCACATTATAACACCGTAGCCACTCCCATAGGTAGGATGTGTGTGAGGTTAGCCTGTCCTGCCCAGCTCACCAACTAACCCTGTAAGCCACCCTTAAAACTAAACAAACACTTGTGGTCCCAGAACAACAACATTTTCTGGCTTACAGCGCAGAGGACATCCTCCGTCTCTGCAACACATACCGGTCATTCACAATGACACAAGTCACTGTCTCACCATCACAGTAAACACCTGCGACTGCCATGCACTCCCATGGCCTTAATACGCCTCCGTGCGTAACCTGAGGAGAACATACAGCACCCCCTAGCTGTAACAACAGGGATCACTGCCTCACATATCTCTCCCTCTGTTCAATCTTGTGGGGTTGAACACTTGCCATAAACCAGAGGCCTCGAGACCGGGCACCCATGTCACCTTGCCCTATCAGTCGAGAGTGCTCTCTCAGTCGTCTTTAAGCATCAGCTCTTAAGACGTAGTCCATGACTGTCATTTTATTAAACCTCCCCTGCCCCCAGTGGTCCGTAAGTAGGCCTTGAGCTTTGGCCCTTGAGTCACAGTCTGTCTGTGTCATCAGACCCTTTTAAGTCACCACATTTTTAAGTGTTCTCCTTCACCCGACCTCTCTCTCCGTGGCAGCCTCCCATGGTCGGTGCGGTCATAAGACCCACTTACAGTCGAGCCTACAGTCTGGTCTAAGTCTGACCCTTTGTCACTACATCCGCTGCAGGGTCTCCTGCCTATGCTACTCAGCACTGAGTTAACAGAGGAGTCACTACTTCTACCCATTTTAGTCTCAGATTGCGTACTGTTATTCTTTAGAGAACCCCTTCGTCTCTCTATACCTCGGGTTGGAAGTGGTCGCCATCTTTTTCCCAATTCCTGTACCTGTACCTTAATGTGCAGCTTTTCCTGTCTCAGCTGCTCTACCTCTCGTAGGTACGTCACCAGATATTCAAGGAGCATTCGAATATTTTTAAGGCTTTACAGTGAGCCGACAATGATGAATAGAACCATCCAATCCTCATCCACTACCTGGGCTGTGTCATCAGCTGGAATTCTCACTCTCACACACACCGGACTTATTCACCATTTCCAGCATCACTTTCCAAGTTTGCCCATGACTTTCCTCACCAGATTTCTTGGTACTTGAATGATGTCTTCCACAAAGCTCAGATGACTTTGAGCTTTCCTGGCATGCTCCAAACGTCGAGCGGCTTCCTAATTCCTCGACAGGATTGTGAAGGACTAAATTAAGAAAGATCAAAATTGAATGTTCCATTTTGTGTTTGTAACTCCATCTTGTCTTTATGAGATAAATTCTGTTACTAGGCAATAGTTTCTGGCCGTTGTAGAGAAGTAGAGTAAAAGTTATGGGCTGTGATAAAACCAGACTGCTCCAGTTTGGACAAGATATGAGACCTTGGGATTTATCACTGCGGAATGCTTTGAGAAATGAGTATGTTATTGTTCGCTTCTATGGTCACGTGGATATGACCATATATGTAGTTTCCTATTCTCTTGTATTCTTAAAGGTCAATTTTCTTGTATTTTCATTGGTTAAATGTTGTAGGTGTGGTTTTATACTATTGGTTGAAGTACAAGCTCACTAAATACTATAAAAGATGATGATATAATATATGGGATAGGAATCTTGCTTAATCCTCCCAGACGGAAACACACGTGTCTGTTTGGTTATTTATGTTGCTAGCAACGTTCTATGAATTAATTTGGAAATCACTAGGTCAACCGTGAAGGGTCACTTAGATCCTACCTTAACAGGATCATCTGTTTCGTGCGGAGGCAGTGTAGGCGCATATCCCACAGGATAGCCACCTGCTTCACTGTGACTTCCCTAGTCGACAGTATCACCAACTGTTTCGTCTCTGGATGACAAAATCAGCTTTTGCTTGTTGAAAAACTCCTTGAATAAGCCAAGAAATTGCAAAGATTATTTTTAGTTCACAAGAGAAAAAAACACCAAAGAATAAAAGCATGTAAAAGCGTGCACGTTTTACTTACCTTAGCTCAATTTTGAAACACTTCAAAGAACATTACTGGCATTAAAGTAGTACAGACTAAATAGTTCTGAAAATTGCAATGTTAATTATTCCCCATGGGTGAAAATGTCTCAAATGCAACATTTCTTATTCATTTGCAATATAGTCAATTTTGAAACAAAATTGAAAAACGATATTTCAGCAAAGATAAACCTGAGAAGAAGCTGCATTGCTATTTAAACACTCTGGTCTTTGGAAACTACAACCTGTTGTGAATCAAGGTTTTTTGTGCACCACAATGCAAAGGAAGGCCAGGATTTTTCTCTTCAGCTGAACATTCATCTCCATGGTGAGCAGCGTTCTGATTTGCTTCCCTGTAAACTTTCCTTTTAGTGGTGCCATTAAAAGGGTCAGCCTCACTCCACTCATCTGCTGCTCCCTCATGCCAGCAGAGCTACAGAAATCTTCACTTCAACGCCCACTTCACTCCACCCATCTGCTCCTTTCCCATGCCAGCAGAGCCACAAGTCTGCAATCCTAGATTTTGTCATTCTTAACTTCTGCCTTTTAAAGGGGCTAAATTCTGCTCATTTAGTACTGAGGACTTTGTAGTCAAGCATGCCAGGCAAACATGACCCATGTGCTAGTGGTGTGTCATGGATTTCCACCGGATTCAGTCACACAGGAACAATTTCTTGCTTAAACAGTCTATTTCGATTATTTAGACTCATATACCGCACCACGAACAGATCATTAACACTTTATAGTATACGGCTTCCTTCATTTGACAAACACTAAACCCGCCTGTACTCCTCTGACTAGTTCCCGGGAGTTTCCTTGCGCCGTATCAATGTCTTTACTAATACAACATTAGATCGCAGTCTCTAATCACGCTGGACCTCACTTCGTCCAGTTACCGTGGGTCACCGCATAGTTCATAGTAACCCCTTTTGTTCGAGGTTCCAGGAGCTCCGCTCCATACACTGACTTCCTGTCAGTCCTGGTTCCCAGGGAAGCTGCCTAACTGGGATCACTGTCCCGGACAATGCCTTGTTCACCAGGCAACCCCACAGTTCTAGACCCTCAGAAGGACGGTAGCTACCCCAACACAGAATCGTCACAGGCTCTGCCTGTCCATGGTCTTACCACGTGCTCTTCAGGAAGTCCATCCACTCCCCGGACCTTCCAACACAAAGACGTTTCAGGACCTTAGAACAACCACGACCATGTTACCAGACCTCAGTCACATTATAACACCGTAGCCACCCCCATAGGTAGGATGTGTGTGAGGTTAGCCAGTCCTGCCGAGCTCACCAACTAACCCTGTAAGCCAGCCTTAAAACTAAACAAACACTTGTGGGACTACAGGTCCCAGAACAACAACATTTTCTGGCTTACAGCGCAGAGGACATCCTCCGTCTCTGCAACACATACCAGCCATTCACAATGACACCAGTCACTGTCTCACATCACAGTTACTCCTGCGGCTGCCATGCACTCCCATGGCCTTAATACGACTCTGTGCGTAACCTGAGGAGAACATACAGCGCCCCCTAGCTGTAACAACGGGGGTCACTGCCTCACATATCTCTCCCTCTGTTCAATCTTGTGGGGTTGAACACTTGCCATAAACCAGGGGCCTCGAGACCGGGCACCCATGTCACCTTGCCCATCAGTCGAGAGTGCTCTCTCAGTCGTCTTTGAGCATCAGCTCTTGAGACGTAGACTATGACTGTCACTTTGTTAAACCTCCCCCGCCCCCAGCGGTCAGTATGTAGGCATTGAGCTTTAGCCCTTGAGTCATAGTCTTTTTAGTCACCACATTTTTCAAGTGTTCCCCTTCACCTGACCTCTTTCTCCATGGCCGTCTCCCATGGTCGGTGCGGTCATAAGACCCACTTACAGTCGAGCCTACAGTCTGGTCTGAGTCTGACCCTTTGTCACTACATCCGCTGCAGGGTCTCCTGCCTATGCTACTCAGCACTGAGGTAACTACTGAGTCACTACTTCTATCCGTTTTAGTCTCAGATTGCGTACTGTTATTCTTTAGAGAACCCCTTCGTCTCTCTATACCTCGGGTTGGAAGTGGTCGCCATCTTTTTCCCAATTCCTGTACCTGTACCTTAATGTGCAGCTTTTCCTGTCTCAGCTGCTCTACCTCTCGTAGGTACGTCACCAGATATTCAAGGAGCATTCAGATATTTTTAAGGCTTTACAGTGAGCCGACAATGATGAATGGAACCATCTAATCCTCATCCACTACCTGGGCTTCGTCATCAGCTGGAATTTTCACTCTCACCACACCGGACTTATTCACCATTTCCAGCATCACTTTTCCAAGTCTTCCCATGACTTTCCTCACCAGATTTCTTGGTACTTGAATGATGTCTTCCACAAAGCCCAGACGACTTTGAGCTTTCCTGGCATGCTCCAAACGTCGAGCGGCTTCCTTATTCCTTGACAGGAACATCTGTTTCGTGCGGAGGCAGTGTAGGTGCAAATTCCTCAGGATAGCCACCCGCTTCACTGTGACTTCCCTAGTCGACAGTATCACCAACCGTTTCGTCTCTGGACGATAAAATCAGCTTTTGCTTGTTGAAAAACTCCTTAAATAAGCCAGGAAATTGCAAAGATTATTTTTAGTTCACAAGAGAAAAAAACACCAAAGAATAATAGCATTTAAAAGCGTGCACGTTTTACTTACCTTAGCTCAATTTTGAAACACTTCTAAGAACATTACTGGCATTAAAGTAGTGCAGACTAAATAGTTCTGAAAAGTGCAATGTTAATTATTCCCCAAGGAAGGCCAGGATTTTTCTCTTCAGCTGAACATTCCTCTCCATGGTGAGTAGGGTTCTGATTTGCTTCCCTGTAAACTTTACTTTTAGTGGTGCCATTAAAAGGGTCAACCTCACTCCACTCATCATGCCAGCAGAGCTACAGAAATCTTCACTTCAAGGCCCACTTCACTCCACCCATCTGCTCCTCACCCATGCCAGCAGAGCTACAAGTCTCCAATCCTAGCTTTTGTCATTCTTAACTTCTGCCTTTTAAAGGGGCTAAATTAAGCTCATTTAGTACTGAGGACTTTGTAGTCAAGCATGCCAGGCAAACATGACCCATGTGCTAGTGGTGTGTCATGGATTTCCAACTTCAGCTGTGGATTATCATATACATTAGGACTTGCTAGTTCTGTCTAATTTTTAGTCAGCGTACACTTTGACAAAACTTGCCAACATTGTCCCAAAATTCTGCCCAAGAACACTCCTAAACCAGTCATCTGTCCACTTTTTTAGTGTAGAACAGCTCCATTTAACTGGGATAATATCGGAAAAATGTGGACAATTTGGGAAAATTTGGTACAGATGGCAAATGTTTTACACTAGATAATCTGAAAATGTTCCACATTTATTGAACTGGCTCCTGCAGGTTGATAAGTTTTTAGATTTAGTGATACTTTAGACATCTTTTGTCTACCTTTACACCATCCAATAATTGGGTACGTTGCATCAACATTTTGGCACACATTGTGGAAGACAATTTATGTGATGCGCCCTTATGAATAATGAAAAAATAAATCTGTTGCAAGTCGTCTTCTCCAAGTTACCCCATTATTCTGATGCTTTTATCTTCGTACGTCTCCCCATAAGGCTAAAATGTTATCGCATCCATTGCAAACCAAAATTATCCGCCCCCTATCTAATATCTACGTTGCCCTTTCTGTGCCCTTTGCTCTGTCATTTTCTGAAAGAAATCTCAGTTTTCAGCAATGGAAATAGAAATAACAGTGCAATCATACACAACATTATGAGTCATAAGATAAAGTGATGTCCAGAATGTAGCTACACAGAAAGCGGAATCGTCTGATGGTATCTCCGTCCCACGCTCACCATATATATAATAGCTATAAACTTCAGAATTGCAGCTATTTCCTGGAAATGCAATTGCTGTGTATGTGATCCGTGTGTACATTGATATTGTTGCGCTGATGCGGAATCTATTATCGTTGCTGATTGTAAATTCCAATCATGCATCTGTTAAGCACATCTATCATTCACATCCTACTGCTCCATCCAATTGACTCTCCATTTAACAAGCCACAGAACCTGAACCGCTGCCCTTTCCCGAACGGCACCTCCAATTATCATGTGACCGTTAGAAAGAGCTGAGAGATATATTAATGGTTATTGGTTTTGCCTTTCTGAATCTCAGTCTGTGACTTCTCAGAGAGAATCAGAATTCTGCCCTCGTCTACGGCTGGAGTGAGTCAGGAGAAGCTGAGAGGCAGAAGACGAATGGCTTTCAATCTACCAATTGAATTGTCATATTCCCATAGGGGGGCCAGGAAAAGCCAGAGACGAGCTGGTATATATTAGAGCAGCTGTTGATCTGGGGACTTGTAACATTGTGTGTGTGATATCTATCATTCACAATGCATCCGAGAGCAGCGTATGGGGAAACTGTGTGCGTGCCGGGGGAACCTGATCTAATTTACAGTTAAAGTGAAGAATGTGGGGGTGGGAAAGAGTACCATTTTATTACTTCAAGGTATAGAATAAAAGTATGTTCTTCCTCTAAATGCCAGTGATAGATGAAGCCACAACACTTGTCACTTGCAACATTTGATGGCAAGCAAATATTTTTTTTCGAGCAAATCCACGCTTCTTCTGACTAAATATACAGTATAGCCACTCTTGGACCCCAAAAGAGTAGGGTTTTCTTGAGTATTCATTGGGAGTCCGGTGATGGCTGGCCAGGGATATTTACCCTGATGCTTATACAGTAGTCTATATGTAAGTTCTAGTAGTGAGCAAATTTCCAAAATTTTAATTTGGCAGTTGGCCTGAATTTTGAGAAAAAAAATTGCATAGAATTTATTCTATATGGATGAAATGTATCTTATCACAATACCCCAGAACGTAATAAATGTAGAGGAAACAAAGCAAAGAAGCTCTTACTTCAATTCTCACCCATCCTGCTGCCATAATCCCCAATGTACTGTAAAGTCCTTCACACAGTTCTCTCCAGCCATTTTTTTTTCTCACCACAGAATGACTTTCTGTTCCTCCATCTTCACTCTGCTCCAGGTTTTCTGGCTCCGACTTGGACACTGACGTCACAATGTGTATCTCCTGAGGCTTAGTTGGTGTGGTGTGATGTTAAAGGCCCACTGAGTGCTGAAATCCCTGCTGCAGAGTGAAAATGGAGGAAAAGAACATAGCATGCTGTGGAGAAGAGGCCAGAGGGAGCTGTGTGGAAGACCGGAATGGTATGTGCGGCTGCGAGGGGGGGCGACTCTTTTTTTGAAAAGAAAAAACCTTTTCCCCGCTCTCTACAGAACACTAAAATGGCAATAGGATTTACACAAAATGGGTTAGAAAAAGTTTGGATTGGAGAGATTCTGAAATTAATTTACATTGAAGTAAGTCGCTCATCTCTAGCACTTACGGGACATACAGGTGCCATAATTATCAACATTAACAGAAATAAACACTTGAAATAGATCACTTTCTAATGACTCTATATTATGAGATTCACTTTTTGCATTGAAATAAATTAACTTTTTGATTTTCTAATTTTGTGAGAAGCACCTGTATACAGCACTTGAGCATGAATGCATGCACAAGTATACACCCACTTATGAAAAAGTCAAGTTTTAAAGTGTTGTTTGTTCAAATTCTTTCATAAGCACCATGGTGGCTCAGTGGTTAGCTAGTTGCTTTACAGGGTTGGGTTCCTTGGTTCAAATCCCACCAAGTACAACCTCTGCAAAGAGTTTGTATGTTCTCCCTGTGTTTGTGTGGCTTTCCTCTGTGTTCTCCGGTGTCCTCCCATACTCCAAAGACATACTGATAGGGAATTTAGATCGTGGGCTCCATATTTTTTTTTAAGAAACCGGCTTAACAAGACGGATGGAGATGTTGCATTGTATGTTAGGAAAGCATATATCTCCACAGAGATCCAATCTTCAGAGAACAGTAGCTCTGCAGAAACTGTTTGCAAGGAGAGAAGAGCAGGACATTATTGCAGGTGTTTACTATAGACCACCTGGACAGACTGAAGATATGGATGAATGCTTTTTTACATCAGATGTCTGTGTGTCGACCCGCCACCACAATTGTGGGTTACCAGGGCAATGGGGTACTCAGAGCCGAGCCCATGGAAGTCTATGGGATTTGTCACAGGTAGCTGTGGCTCGGTCTGTGGCCCTGGCGGTCTGGCGTATGTTGGGGATATATTTACAGGGATTGATTTATGTACAGTTCGTGACGCCACCTGTAGTCTTCTGGTAATTTATACCAGCGCTGCTGTAGATCTCTGAGGGGATGGTGAGGCAGCTAGATGTCGGGTCCCCTACAGGTGGGACTCTTCCCTCAGGTCGGTAGTTAGGTAGGGATTGTGCAGGCATGCAATAATAACTCAGTCTCACACGATCAGCGTCTTTCTATACCTTTACTTGCAAGATGATAAGGCAGGTCCCAGGGAGGCTGATGGGGTTGATGGAGGATGAGCTTTGAGGCAACAGCTAAGCAAGTTAGGGGCCTCCTTTACTGTCCAATGAAGATGAGTACGACCAGCCTGAAGCGTAGTCCCCTCTATGATTCCAGCTTATCCAAAGCTGTGCTTCCCAGTCAGTTTAGTGTTAGGAGCCTTTCTATGAGGGAGCTGAATTCTTATTTTGTCCTGCAGAGACTCAAAGTCTTCACTTCCCCTGACCCCAGTTACGTACTGACTATAAGGGGGTGTTTGCCGCGACCTAGGGTCCGGTAAATCTCTGGTTTTCTCTTCACTATGCTTGTAGCTAATAGTGATCCTTCGGTCCCCAGTAACCGGTAGCAATGTGCAGGACTCTTCCAAGCCAAACGCACTTTTCCAATAATCTTCCTTCCACTTTGCCCTTCGATTTGCTCAACTCTTAATAGCTAGTTCAGTCTTTCTTCCAGTGGGGCACAGCTCTGACTAGGCTAAGGTGAATTAGACCACCTGTACCAGCCTCCACTTTCTTAACTGCTGACAGGCTCAAACTGGACACGTCTACTCTGTCCAAGGACAGGAAACTGACTGACTAGAAAATCACTCCCTTCCACACCCCTGCTGGGTGTGTCAGAAGTGTACATGATGTCATGAAGAGACCTTAACTGTTACCTCTCCACTCATCCTCCTGGTATTGTGTACCAGGGCTACACATTCCCCCATGGTAAACGACAGCACTCCCGGGCTGTAAAATATAAAGAGACATTTTTGTTTATGCATGAAAACATTAAACAGTAAACAGTAATTCGTCCCATCCGGGAGGTGAGGATATCTTGAACGTTGCAAACATTAACATTTTATATAGAAATACAAAAGTATTAAATAGCATTCAATAAATATACGGTATACTTGTGAAGGACCCGCACCAAACCTTCAACGTAGGTCCTGGGTGGGCTGCAGGACATCCAATTGCAGACCTCACTCAGTGCCACACCGCACGGGTTTTTGGTTCAGAGGTAAGTCAAGGTTTCATGTGAAACCATTAAGAAGGCACTTTAGTGCAACTATTTACAGGATACAGTTTTTGGGCTGGCTCAGTCCTCAGCCTCTGAGTCCATTGTTAAACGAAGACATAATAGGGAAAAAACACATATATATATATATAGACTTTTTACAATATTCACATGAATTCGTTATAACTACTGCTGATATCTACTGGGTAACTTCCCTTTTGTGATTCTCTCTGATCTACGTGGTGTAGTTTCAGGTATAGCAAGTTGCGATCTGTCTGCACTGCGTAACGGCAAACTATAGAACTGCCTTAATCTTTCTATGGATCTGGCAAGCGTACTGATGGCTGGACGGTGTGAGTCAGCTTCACCAGGAGATCCCATAGTATGGGGCGCTGCTTCAGATGATCCATCTTGAGGTTCCACAGGTTGAGGTGTTGCTGGGATGGGTAACTCCTGAGCGGGCTCAACTGGCACCACAGGCACAACTGGAGGTAAAACTTCCTCTTGTGGCTGATAAAACTGCAACACTGGAATTATCACAGCATCTCCCAGTCGGGGCCAATCCGCAGGAAAATCTCCCAGATCGGTGTGTATGACCTCTTCCTTTCTTTCTCCTTGATTGAGGACGGGGTTCTTTTCACAACTCTTTAAGTGTTCTGGACACAACTTCAAATGATCTCTGGACACAGTAGTTGTTGTTCTTCCTCCGTCTTTACTGACGACACAAACTTTTCTGTTGTCATATTTAGAATCTTGTATGACGTAGGGTTCTTGCTCCCACTGATTATCCAATTTGTGCACCTTCCTTTTTCTTTTTAATACTACCTCTCCAGGCATCAAAGGCTTGGCAGGAGCATTTCGGTTGTAAACATCTTCCTGTTTCTCCCGTGCCTTATTGAGACTTTCCTCCACACAGATTTGTACTCTTCTGTATTGCTCTTGCCGATTGATGTCCCAGTTTTCAACAGCGTCGTCTGCCTCCGGTTCTACCACTCCAAGTTCTAAATCCATTGGTAGTTTTCCGGGCCTTGCTCGCATAAGATAAGCTGGAGTGCAGTTAGTTGAGCTTACAGGTATATGGTTGTACAAATCAACCAAATCAGGTAGTAAATCCGGCCATCGATTCCTGTCTTCCAACGGTATGGATCTCAACAAGTCAAGGACAATATGGTTCATCTTTTCACAAAGACCGTTGGTTTGAGGGTGGTATGGTGTCGTTCTAATTTTCTTGCACCCGTACATATGACAGAATTCCTTGAATAAATCGGCTTCAAAAGCAGGTCCCTGATCGGTTAAGACTTGCTCCGGATACCCATGCGGTCTGCAGAAGCTTGCTTGAAAGGTTTTCGCGGCCGTCACTGCGGTCTGGTCCTTAACTGGAACAACTACCAGAAATCTGGAGTAATGGTCCACCATGGTCAAGGCGTATGAGTATCCAGATCTACTTGGCGACAATTTGACGTGGTCCAGGGCCACAATCTCCAGAGGACGAGTCGTCCGGATAGGTTGCAGGGGTGCCTTCTGACTACCGTAGTCCTTTCTTCTGAGACCACAGGGTCCACAGTTCCGACACCACCTCTCGATGGAGCTGCGCATCCCTACCCAGTAGAACCGGCATCTCAACAGGGTCTCCAGCTTCCTCCAGCCAAAGTGTCCTGCTTGATCGTGGTACGCTTCCAACACCATTGGGACGTCTGCCTTGGGGACCACGATTTGCCAGACCATTTCATGGGTTCTGGGGTTGACGTATCTTCTGCACAACTTCTCACGGTATAGGAACAACCTGCTTTTCTCGTTCCACAGGAGCTTGGCTGACATAGGTGCATCCTTTTCCAAGGAGGAACCTTCCTGTTTTAACAACTCCTTGATGCGGCTGACCACTGGATCACTGTCCTGAGTCTCTTTCCAGCTGTGATGGGGTAAAGGATTTAATGTTGCACCATGCTGCTTTCTGTGAACTCGATGCTCGTGGACTACCCCATTTCGATGGAACGCGGGTAGCTCAATTTCTTCCAGGTCGTCCGATTCTTCTTCCGTATCAGAGTCATGCGGCATTCGGGACAACGCATCAGCATTAGCATTCTTTCGACCTGCCCGGTACTTGATAGTAAACTGGTAATTGGACAACCGAGCCATCCATCGCTGCTCCATGGCACCCAGCTTGGCGGTTTCCAGGTGCGTTAACGGGTTGTTGTCTGTGTACGCCGTGAACTTATTGGAGGCCAGATAGTGCTTAAATCTTTCAGTAATGGCCCAGACCAGCGCCAGAAACTCCAGCTTGAAGCTGCTATAATTTTCCGGATTCCTCTCCGTTGGCCTGAGTTTTCTGCTAGCATAAGCGATGACTTTTTCTTGGCCATTCTGCTTCTGACTGAGAACTGCTCCCAGCCCTTCATTACTGGCGTCGGTGTACAACAGGAACGGTTGGCTGTAATCAGGATAGGTTAAGATCTCATCACCTGTCAGGATCTCTTTCATCTTTTGGAATGCTTCAGCCTGTTCTTTACCCCAATTAAAGGGAGGGTTTCTGCTCTTTAAGGATTGTCCTACCAGGAGGTCCTGTAAAGGAGCTGCCTTCTTCGTGTAATCTTTCACGAATCTCCTGTAGTAACCCGTTAGTCCCAGGAACTGTCGCACTTCCTTAAGGTTCTTCGGCTCCGGCCACTTCTGGATGGCAGTGACTTTCTCTGGGTCCGGCGCTACTCCTTCCGAACTGACGATGTGCCCCAAGTATTGTACCTTCTGTTTGAGTAGATGGCATTTTGAGGGTTTTAATTTCATCCCGTACCTGGACAGGGACTCGAATACTTCTGCCAGGTGTTTCAGATGGTCCTCATAAGTCTTGGAATACACGATGACGTCGTCTAGGTATAGCAGCACGGTTTCAAAATTGAGATGTCCCAGACAGTTTTCCATCACTCTCTGAAATGTTCCTGGGGCACTACTGAGCCCAAACGGCATTCTGTCGAACTCACAGAGCCCATTGGGGTGGTGAAAGCCGTTTTCTCACGATCCTCCTCAGCCACAGCCACTTGCCAGTAACCACTAGTCAGATCGAGGGTAGAAAAGTAGTTAGCCGTTTTCAGAGCAGCTAATGATTCCTCTATACGTGGTAGCGGGTATGCATCCTTGTGTGTTATGCGGTTCACCTGCCTGTAATCCACACACATTCTCATACTACCATCTTTCTTTTTAACCAGAACTAGAGGTGCTGCCCAGGGGCTACAACTATCCCTTATCACCCCAGCTTTCTTCATATCATTCAACATTTCTTTAGCCTTCTGATAATGAGCTGGAGGTATGGGCCTATACCGCTCTTTGATGGGAGGATGACTGCCTGTAGGGATATGATGTTGTACTCCCTTAATTGTCCCAAAATCAAGTGGATTTTTGCTAAACACTTGGGCGTACTCTTGCACCACCCGTAATATCCCTTGCTTCTGGTGAGCGGGAGTGGTGTCCGTCCCAACATGGAGTTGCTGACACCATTCCGCCACCTGGGTTGCTGGGTCATTGTCCTCCTCTATTTGACAGGAGTCTAAGGACTCAGCCGGGAGAATAGAATTATTATCAACAGCATGAAGTTTAGCAATGGTTGCATAACGGGGTAAATTTACCTCATCATCTCCCCAATTGAGAAGCCGTACCGGTACTCTTCCATTCACCACTTCTACTACTCCTCTAGCAGTCATAAGTGTAGGTCTATGTTCTGAATGGTGGGGTTCTACTACAGCTTGGTAATTCTGTCCTCTCAGACCTATGGCTGCCCTGCACCAAATGATCATTTCACTCATTGGGGGTATCACAATAGGATCTGAGTCAGTGACCCGTACATTACCAATTTCGCCGTCGGTAAGCTTCGCTTGCTGCTGACACACCAGGGCCCGGATCTCTCTTTGGATTACTCCTCTCTGCCTTGGTCGGGCAATCTCAGCGAGCTGTTGGAGTAAGAACACAACTTCTCCCAAACAATTACCGATAATGTTAGTACCCAAAATGATATTTAAACCGTTCTCCTCATTTACAGTCTTTACTACCAGAAGCCCTTGGTCTTTCAACTCCTCTCTGCCCACTTTTACATCTACACATTTTGTTCCGAGTACTTCTACAGGAAGACCATTCGAAGCATACACAGTAAAGTCAAGGCTCGGAGGTTTAAGACTGTCCATTGACCAGTACTTGGTATATAGAGCATCAGGTATTAGGGTCACCTGGCACCCAGTGTCTAACAATGCTGGAACAGCAATACCATCTAGAATAATAGACAGGTAGGGTCGCCCGCCCACATACCTGCGGTTCCAGTCTAGGGGGCCTGACGGGTATTCTCCTGGGTGTTGGCCCTTGGACCCAGGTTCTGCCCGTTTAAAGGACACTGTGTAGACAGATGACCTTTCCGGTTGCAGCGATAACAGATGATCTCTCGACGAGGAGGGTGTTGATCAGAGGTTGCTCCTGGGGGTGGCGTTGTCCTCCTCCGGGGGGGCGACGTCTTCTTTCTTCTCCGGTGCATCCACGGGACGTCTTCTGGGCAGTCAGCTAACAAGATCTTCCCTTCCTCCTCTTTCCGCAGCTGCAGGGCACTCATTACAGCAGCCAGATTTTTAGTCAGCTGGCGCACCTCTGAGCGCAGACAGTCCAATTCACTAGGAGGTGTCACCTGCGTTTTGGTTTCTGCCACTAGCGGGGAACAGGGGGTTACTGCCGGTTCCAGAGTGACTTCACCCTGATGATGTTGGGTGGCCACCTCAGGTTTGCCCAGGGGCCGCAGCCCTTTTATTGCCATGTCCTTTAGGGCATCAAAGGTAGCATCCGGATGATCTAAGGACCACCAATTTACAGTTCTGCGTTCCTCTGGGGATCTCAATCCCTGTATAAATTGTTCTTTCAGCATTCTATTCTCGTCGATAGCATTTAAATTGTTAATTTGCTTGAGGGCTCTCAGGGCTCCCTGTAGTCGGCAAGCATAGTCCCGGATGCTGTCACCTGGCTGTTGTGAACAGTGATAGAAGGCCATCCGGAGATCCGTTTCTGTGCGGTCTTCAAATATGGCATGCAGCTTCAGGAAGATCGCAGGTACCGACTCCTGATCAACGGTATCCCAAGTCTCCGCTTCCCTCTCAGCAGCGCCAGTTAGCTGCCCTATTAGCACAGCAGCTTTTTGTCTCTCAGGCATGGAGTACATTTCTAGGATGCTGCATAACTTCCGCTTGAAGCCTGCTAAAGTGCCTGGCTCACCGCTGTATTGGGGAAGCCATTTCGCCCCAGGCATATATGGGAGCGTTAGTGGCATGATCGGGACTACCGGACTGGGTGCAGGGCCTGCGCCCCCATCTGGCGCTACAATACCAGACGGTGCGGGATTGGGGCCTCCGGCTGGGGCCGCACTGTCAGCCGGTTGTTGTGACATCTTAGCGCCCCCTTGGTTAAACGGAGCCTACCGGTTTCAGACGCTGCTACTTCACAGGCACCGCAGTGGGAACAGGACCTTCGTCGCAGGCGCTCTGATGTCAGAGCGTTCACTTCCTGTTGCAGGACCTGCCGCTGAGTCAGAGCCGGGGGCGTGTCCAAGACTCTGCGCGCTCTTTCAGGTACGCCCACCTTCTTCTCCAACGCCTTAGGGCGCGAATCTGGCGGCAAATATGGCGGTATTTGGCGCCAAACAACAGCAACAGTCTTTTTCGCCAAAACACTCCACAGGCACACAGGGCTCGCAATGCTGCAAGTTTCGGATCCTGTTCGTGACGCCAAGTTTTTTGTGTCGACCCGCCACCACAATTGTGGGTTACCAGGGCAATGGGGTACTCAGAGCCGAGCCCATGGAAGTCTATGGGATTTGTCACAGGTAGCTGTGGCTCGGTCTGTGGCCCTGGCGGTCTGGCGTATGTTGGGGATATATTTACAGGGGATTGATTTATGTACAGTTCGTGACGCCACCTGTAGTCTTCTGGTAATTTATACCAGCGCTGCTGTAGATCTCTGAGGGGATGGTGAGGCAGCTAGATGTCGGGTCCCCTACAGGTGGGACTCTTCCCTCAGGTCGGTAGTTAGGTAGGGATTGTGCAGGCATGCAATAATAACTCAGTCTCACACGATCAGCGTCTTTCCATACCTTTACTTGCAAGATGATAAGGCAGGTCCCAGGGAGGCTGATGGGGTTGATGGAGGATGAGCTTTGAGGCAACAGCTAAGCAAGTTAGGGGCCTCCTTTACTGTCCAATGAAGATGAGTACGACCAGCCTGAAGCGTAGTCCCCTCTATGATTCCAGCTTATCCAAAGCTGTGCTTCCCAGTCAGTTTAGTGTTAGGAGCCTTTCTATGAGGGAGCTGAATTCTTATTTTGTCCTGCAGAGACTCAAAGTCTTCACTTCCCCTGACCCCAGTTACGTACTGACTATAAGGGGTGTTTGCCGCGACCTAGGGTCCGGTAAATCTCTGGTTTTCTCTTCACTATGCTTGTAGCTAATAGTGATCCTTCGGTCCCCAGTAACCGGTAGCAATGTGCAGGACTCTTCCAAGCCAAACGCACTTTTCCAATAATCTTCCTTCCACTTTGCCCTTCGATTTGCTCAACTCTTAATAGCTAGTTCAGTCTTTCTTCCAGTGGGGCACAGCTCTGACTAGGCTAAGGTGAATTAGACCACCTGTACCAGCCTCCACTTTCTTAACTGCTGACAGGCTCAAACTGGACACGTCTACTCTGTCCAAGGACAGGAAACTGACTGACTAGAAAATCACTCCCTTCCACACCCCTGCTGGGTGTGTCAGAAGTGTACATGATGTCATGAAGAGACCTTAACTGTTACCTCTCCACTCATCCTCCTGGTATTGTGTACCAGGGCTACACATTTGTTTCAAAAAAATAAGACATAGTGATCATGGAGATATTAACTATCCAGATATTTGTTGGGAATCTCTCTCAGGCTAAAGTAATTGGTCCAGAAAATTCTTATCTTTTCTCGCTGACAACTTTATCTTTCAAAAGGTAGAAAAGAGAACAAGATAATCTGCCATCCTGGATCAAACTTTTATCAACAAAGAGCAAATGATTGAGGAATTAAAAGGCCAGGAAATTAGGAGGCAGCGATCAAGAGAGGTTGTACTGGGTCTCTGGCTTTAAAGGGAGGCCGACATGACGGGGCTAAAGTGGGAACAGAGGGAGCTGTATCGTTACTGGGAAGCTTGGGGTTGTTGAGGAACAGAGCTGGAGTTGGGTTACAACAAGGTAGAGAAGGGTCAGAGTTGTGTGTGGGGAATATATAAGGGTTGGCCATTTCCCTAGTGACAACCATTTTAGGTGCCTATCAGCTAGTGAAAGAAGCTCCCAACCACCCTCCCTATATATATATTTATGTTTGATATTTTTTTGGGGGGGTTGGTAGAGATGGGTAATAAGTTTAGATTTGTGGGTTCATTTCAAAATATCATATAAAATGTCATAGCAATAGGGCATGGGGGCAGAGCTTCGAAGTTGATGGACTTGGTTAATGGCAGATTGGTGGTGGGTTTCTCAAACAGTTCTGGATCCTCCCCAGGTGGTTTTAAGTGGACGGGTGTTTTAAATAATCCTGGGAAGGGATTTAAGGGCCCATGGCTAATGGTTATGGATATTGGCCAGGTTAGTTAACAGGTGCCTCTGAGCTGGTGCAAAGCGGCTAGAGGTAAGACTCGACCTGGGGCCAAGGTTGGCTTATTAGACCTGCGGTTTATAGTTGTGGGGCTTCGAGAACCACCCCTGTGGGTGGTTGTTGTTTTACAATGTTTGTTAATAACTGTTATTAAAAGGCTGCTGTGGCCAATTAATCCAACTCGAGTGTAGTGAGATTTATTTTATGGTTTGTAAAGTAGGAAAAAGGAGGGAAATAGGAGGGAGAGGTTTAATCAAAAGCTCACATAACTCACAAATATCATGCTATCCTCCAATTTTGGATTACAAGCGGCAGAAGACCAGCGAAGGCTCAAACTTTAAGGTTGGACTTCAGGCAGATTTTAATGGACTCATAAAAAGGAAATGATAGGTTGAATGGGTGGATGTTCTGAAGGATAGATATGTCCAAGAAGGATGGGGCTTTTTGCTGAAAGAAATTCTCACTGCACAATCAGTAACAATCCTGAAAAGAAGGAAGAAATGGAAGCATATCAAGAGACCAAGATTGATGAATACAGAACTTAAACACTTGTTAAAAAGGAAAAAGTTTAAATGGAAAGAGGGGGGCATATCTAAAGAAGAATATAATGCGGTCTGCAGGGAATTAGAGCTGAAGCCAGTAATGAAGTGACGCTTGCAAGGGAGACCAAAATCAATACAAAGGGTATGTGATTACAAGGGTATGTTATTATTTTAATACCTTAGCTTTACCAAATTGCTGTGTGTGTGTCTTTGAACTGCTTAATTTTGCATGGTATGAAGCAAATATCTCCAGCTTTACCAAATTGCTGTGTGTGTGTCTTTGAACTGCTTAACTTTGCATGGTATGAAGCAAATATCTCCAGCTTTACCAAATTGCTGTGTGTGTGTCTTTGAACTGCTTAATTTTGCATGGTGTGCAATCATCTATGCAGCTTTTTCTCTGTTTTTGACTGTTTAATAAGTGCATATAATATCCCTGGCATTTCACTTACCCATCCTCCTGTATTCACAATTGCATTCATTCCCCTTGTGTCCTCCATGCATACCTGAGCTGCCAGCCCCTTCCCCCTCTTTATTAGCTTTGCTTATCTGTGACCATGTGGTCTGGGTAATCACGCCCACATCCCCCCTCACAGCTGATCCACCTCAGTCCTAGATATATTCAGAGCCATGCGTCTGCACAGACGTAGTCTGCACAGGATTACTATTTCAAATTCCATATTTCAAATTACAGATTTCTAATTACTATACTATGAATTAGACTAGAATTGGACTGAAATTTGACTGTAAGTTGACCAATATATTAATCAGGACTGGAATCAGGTATCCCACACTTTGCTTCTTTTAATTATGTATTTTATCCCTATCCTCCTGTGTTCCCTTGCCATCCACATTCACCGCCCCATCCCCCCTCCATCACGACTCATACACATCAGCCCCTCTATCCTTCCCTCTCCCATGTACAGCTCCCATGCACTCCTCATCTTCCTGAAAAACCTCAGCCCATCTTGCCCAAACACATCACAGAAAAAACCTACTTACAATTCCAAAAACTACCTGCTCTTTATCTTCCTACTCCTACTGATTTCAGGGGACATCTCCCCCAACCCTGGTCCACCATTCCCCAACCTCAATCCCTACCCTACCTCATTCCGAAACCATAATAATCTTATTAATATTACTTGCACTCCCTCATCTCCTTCTTTCAATTGTGCCCTCTGGAATCCACGGTCTGCATGCAACAAGCTACCCTTCCTGCACAACTACTTTCTGAACCACTCTCTTAATCTGTTGGCACTCACTGAAACCTGGATTCAGGATTCTGACACGGTCTCCCCTGCCGCCATTTCCTATGGTGGTTTACAGTTCTCCCATTCCCCAAGAACCGCAAACAGACATGGTGGTGGAGTTGGCATACTCCTGTCCCCACAATGCACTTTCCAGGTCATCCCCCCAATTCCATCACTCTCATTCCCTTCTTTTGAGGTCCACACCATCAGGCTCTTCCATCCCCTCTCCCTCAGAGTAGCGGTCATATATCGGCCCCCAGGCTCACCCACCCAGTTCCTCGACCACTTCTCAGCCTGGCTGCCGCACTTCATGTCCTCAGAACTACCAACCCTTATCCTTGGAGACTTCAACATCCCCATTAACAGCCCTACTTCCACATCTGCATCTCAGCTTCTATCACTAACCACTTCTCTAGGCCTCTCACAGCTTTCAACCTCTGAGACACACAAGGATGGCAACACCCTTGACCTGGTCTTTGTCCGCCTCTGTTCAATCTCCCACCTAAATAACTCACCGCTTCCACTCTCTGACCACAACATTCTCTCCTTCACGCTCACAAATCCTCCACCACCCCAGCGCACTCCCACCTACCACACATTCAGAAATCTACAAGCCATTAACCCTCAGACACTTTCAGACTCCCTACACTTATCGCTGTCCCCAATCTCCTCTTTTTCCTGTACTGATCTGGCTGTTCATCACTACAATGACACTCTTAGAAACACCCTTGACCAAGTAGCACCGCTCACCCTCAGAACCTCCAAACACACAGTAAAACAGCCCTGGCTCACATTGCAAACTCGACTTCTTCAGCGATGCTCTAGGAGTGCTGAACGCCTCTGGAGAAAAACCTGCACACCAGAAGACTTCATCCACTTTAAATTCATGTTAAGAACTTATAATGCTGCCCTTCACCTCGCCAAACAGACCTACTTCACCACACTGATCTCCTCACTAGCCAACAACCCCAAGAAACTCTTTGACACTTTTCACTCCCTCCTCAGGCCAAAAGCACAAGCCCCTATCACAGACATTTGTGCTGACGACCTGGCCTCCCACTTTATAGAAAAAATAGATACTATCCGTCAGGAAATCTGCTCTCAACCACCAAGTGCTGTGACCCCCATCCCACCCTGCATTTCCCCTGGCTCACTTTCCACATTTGATACCATCACAGAAGAAGAAGTCTCCAGACTCCTCTCTTCCTCTCGTCCGACTACATGCACTACCGACCCCATCCCCTCACATCTCCTCCAGTCTCTCTCTCCAGTTGTCACAACTCACCTAACTACAATCTTTAATCTCTCCCTCTCCTCTGGCATTTTCCCATCCTCCTTCAAACACTCCATCGCTACTCCACTACTAAAGAAACCCACTCTTGACCCTTCCTGCACAAACAACTACAGACCGGTCTCCAATCTCCCCTTCATCTCTAAACTTTTGGAGCGCCTAGTATACTCCCGCCTCACCCGTTACCTCTCCACTCACTCCCTCCTAGACCCTTCACAGTCCGGCTTCCGACCCCTACATTCGACTGAAACTGCACTCATCAAAGTGACCAATGACCTTCTTACAGCAAAACGTAACGGTGACCACTCTCTGCTCATTCTACTCGACCTTTCTGCAGCTTTTGACACGGTTGACCACCGTCTCCTACTGTCTAGGCTCCAGTCACTAGGTATTAAGGACACTGTTCTCTCCTGGTTCTCCTCCTATCTTTCTGACCGCTCCTTCAGTGTCTCGTTCTCTGGCTCCACGTCATCTCCTCTTCCGCTCACTGTCGGTGTACCCCAGGGCTCAGTCCTTGGCCCCCTTCTCTTCTCTCTCTACACGGCCCCAATTGGACAGACCATCAGCAGATTTGGCTTTCAGTACCATCTTTATGCCGATGACACACAACTATACACGTCATCCCCCGACCTTACCCCCGCTGTTCTACAGAACACCACCGACTGTCTGTCCGCAGTCTCCAACATCATGTCCGCTCTCTATCTGAAACTTAACCTTTCCAAGACTGAACTGCTTCTGCTCCCGCCATCTAATAACCTCCCTAAATCTGACATTTCCCTCTCTGTGGGCGGCACCATAATAACACCCCGGCAGCAGGCTCGCTGTCTGGGTGTTATGTTTGACACCAATCTCTCCTTCACCTCCCATATACAATCTATTGCCCGCTCTTGCCGTCTACACCTAAAGAACATCTCTAGAATCCGCCCTTTCCTCACAATGGAAACAACAAAAACCCTCACTGTAGCATTGATCCACTCCCGCCTGGACTACTGCAACGCATTATTACTTGGCCTCCCCATCACTCGACTATCCCCTCTCCAGTCCATCCTTAATGCAGCAGCCAGGGTCATCCATCTGGCTAATCGGTACTTGGACGCGTCCGCTCTTCGCCAGTCCTTACACTGGCTGCCCATTCATTATAGGATCCAATTCAAAGTACTGGTTCTCACCCACAAATCTCTCCACAGTGCAGCACCCCCCTACATCTCCTCCCTCATTTCTATCTATCGGCCTAACCGACTGCTGCGCTCTGCAAACGACGTTCGACTAACCTCTGCACTAATCCGTACCTCCCACTCCCGACTCCAAGACTTCTCCCGTGCTGCGCCAATCCTCTGGAATGCTCTACCCCAAGAAATTAGGACTATCCACAATTTGCATGGTTTCAGGCGCTCCCTCAAAACACATTTGTTCAGAGTGGCCTATCACATTCACTAACCAAAGTCATTCTATGTGTAAGTGTGTGTGTGTAGCCCATTCACTATCTCCATCCATCCCTCACTCCCTCAAGATGGCTGGACCATCATTGTAAATGCACCATTGTATATATACACCTGTACTTTGTATCTCCCCCACCTCATTGTAGATTGTAAGCTCTCACGAGCAGGGTCGGCTTATTTTGCTTTAATTATTGTATTGTTAACGTTGTTACCTATGACTTGTGTTTTGAAATTGTTAAACTGTAAAGCGCTGCGGAATATGTTGGCGCTATATAAATAAAGATTATTATTATTATTATTATTTATTATTATTATTTTAAGGGAATGTCAATAGCAAAAGAAAAGTCAAAGATGCTCTAGGATTATTATAGGATAAAAAGAGGTGAAGTGGTCAAAAATTAACTTTTTAAATTCCTATTTTGCATCTGTGTTCTCTAAGAAAGAAAATGTAACATCAACTGATCTTCAAGGTGCTATCGAAGGAATAAAAGAGATGGTGAGAGGGAACACTTACCTAATTTAAATTATTTGAAATCTCATGGCCCAGATGAATTACATCCTAAGGTACAGGAAGAGATGGCAGAGGATATTGCAGAACCAGTAGCCAGAATCTTTGAAAACTGTTGGAGAACAGAAGTCCCAGAAGATTGGAGAAAGGCAAATGTTGTCCCTATCGTCCAAAAAGTAAAGAATATGGAGACAGGAAATTACAGGCCAGTGAGCCTTACTTCTAAAGCCGGAAAGATCTTTGAACAAATTATTTAACAACATTTATGTAAGTACTTACATAAGAATATAGTAGTTAGCAAGAGTCAGCAGGGGTTGGTAGCAAACAACTCGTGCCAGACTAATCTAAATCCCAGCTATGATGTAGTACCTGACTTAAGGTCCCTTCACACATAGCGACGCACCAGTGATCACGATAACAATCTGACCAGTAGTGTTGAGCATTCCGATACTGCAAATATCGGGTATCGGCCGATATTAGCTGTATCGGAATTCCGATTCCGAGTTCCGATATTTTCGTCTTATCGGATACCGGAATCGGGATGTCACTGTCACTGTCAGTGTCCGTCTGTCGGGTCTGTCAGGAGTCAGCGGCACTTACCTGGCAGAAGATCTCCGGCGGTCACGTCCTGGACTGCTTCATGGCCGCCATCCTCTTCTCCCCGGCGGTCACATGCAGTTTCTCGCGATAACTGCAGTGACTGCTGGGTAATCCCGGCCGTAAAGCAGTCAGTCCGATGACGTCACCGCCGGGGAAGCAGGTAATCAGCTGTGCTGCGTTGCAATGACAGGCCCTGCCTGTCATTGCGATGTAGCAGAGTTGGATCGTCGTGGGACACTCGTTACTATGGACTGCGTCGGACAGGTGGTATACTGTTGGTTTGTTTTTTTTCTTTTTTTACAGGAGATCGATGGCGTCGCAGGAATGAGTGTATAATAAAAGAAATGAAAACTGTGTTGTCTCTTTTATTTCATTAAAATACTTTTTTCTTGCTTTGTCTTTTTTTTACACATTTAATAACTTTGGGATTAATAATGGATCGGTGTCTTATTGACACCTCTCCATTATTAACCGGGCTTATTGTCACCGTGCAATCAACGGTGACAATAACCCCTTATTACCCCGCTTGCCACCGCTACAGGGCAAGTGGGAAGAGCCGGGTAAAGTGCCACAATTGGCACATCTTTTGATGCGCCAAATGTGGGGCTGCTGTAGCCTGGTATTATCAGGCTGTTGAGGGCCAAAATCCATGGGCCTTGACAGTCTTTTAATACCAGGCCGCAGCAGTCTGCATTTTACTTGGCTGGTTAACAAAAATAGGGGGGATCCCCACGCCGTTTTTTTTTCGAGGGGATCCCCTATTTTTGTTAACCAGCCAAGCTAAGCAGACTGCTGTGGCCTGGTATTATCAGGCTTGCAAGGTCCATGGATATTGGATCCTTACCAGCCTGAAAAACCAGGCCTCAGCGGTCTGCTTCATCTGGCTGGTTAACAAAAATAGGGGGGACCCCACGCTAATTTTTTTCGAGGGGATCCCCTATTTTTGTTAATCAGCCAAGATATGCAGACTGCTGTGGCCTGGTATTATCAGGCTGGCAAGGTCCATGGATCTTGGCTCCTTAACAGCCTGAAAATCCAGGCCTCAGCGGTCTGCTTCATCTGGCTGGTTAACAAAAATAGGGGGGACCCCACGCCAATTTTTTTCGAGGGGATCCCCTATTTTTGTTAATCAGCCAAGATATGCAGACTGCTGTGGCCTGGTATTATCAGGCTGGCAAGGTCCATGGATCTTGGCTCCTTAACAGCCTGAAAATCCAGGCCTCAGCGGTCTGCTTCATCTGGCTGGTTAACAAAAATAGGGGGGACCCCACGCCAATTTTTTTCGAGGGGATCCCCTATTTTTGTTAATCAGCCAAGATATGCAGACTGCTGTGGCCTGGTATTATCAGGCTGGCAAGGTCCATGGATCTTGGCTCCTTAACAGCCTGAAAATCCAGGCCTCAGCGGTCTGCTTCATCTGGCTGGTTAACAAAAATAGGGGTGACCCCACGCCATTTTTTTTTCGAAGGGAACCCCTATTTTTGTTAATCAGTTCCCTCTGACGTCACTGATTGTGTCCCTGGCTGACCTGAAGTGAAAGTGGAAAGCAATCAATTAAGCTTTCCACTTAAGGGCCCGTCTCACATAGCGATATCGCTACCGAGATCGCTGCTGAGCCACTAGTTTTGTGACGCAGCAGCGAGCTCACCAGCGATATCGCTGTGTGTGACATTCAGCGACGATCAGCCCCCCTGCCGGGTATCGCTGATCGTCGCTGAAATGTCAGGACCTTTGATCGCTGGTTTCCCGCCTGTCACACGCAGCGATGCGTGCCTGTCAGAGGGAAACCAGCGATCAAAAAAAGGTCCTGACATTTCTGCGACGATCAGCGATACCCGGCAGGGGGGCTGATCGTCGCTGAATGTCACGCACAGCGATATCGCTGGTGAGCTCGCTGCTGCGTCACAAAACTAGTGACTCAGCAGCGATCTCGGTAGCGATATCGCTATGTGAGACGGGCCCTTAAGCGATGTTACCCCAGTGTCGCTGTCCCAGATCGCTGCCTGAGCTGCCTGTTTGGCAGCTCAGCAGCGATCATGTAGCGATACACCAGCGATCCTGACAAGTGCATATCGTTGTCGGGATCGCTGGTGTATCGTTATGTGACACCCAGCCTTTACTCTCCTGTCAGGCAGGAGAGGAACTCATTCATTTGGGGTTTACTGTGAGGCTGCAGCATTAGCTGCGGTCCCTGCAGTAAACATTAACCCTTTCTGAAGGATTACACCGTGGGACCTGACTGTGCATGGGATAGGTAAGAATAATTTTGCTTTTTTATTTTATTTTTATTACAGGAAATGGTTTTTGCAGTAAAATAAAAGATGGTCAAAAACATGTGTCTTTATTTCATTAAAATGATTTTTAATTAAAGTGTGTGTGTTTTATTTTTATTTCATGCAATAGGATTAATAATTGATAGTTGTCTAATTGACAGCTCTCAATTATTAACCTGGCTTAAGGTCACCTTTCAATAGCAAGGTGGCTTTAACCCCATATTAACCCATTCGCCACCGCTACAGGGCAATGGGAATAGACGGGCAAAGTGCCAGAAAGGGCGAATCTAATTATAGATTTGTCTTTCCTGGGGTGTCTGGGGGCAGATGTTAGTAGCCGGGGGGGGGCAAAAATAATGGTCCCTCTCTGGGCTATTATTATCTGCCCCCACTCACTGGCTTTGTCTGTCTGGTTGCGAAAATAGGGCGGGAGCCCACGCATTTTTTTTCAGCAATTTTACACCTCATATATATATATACATGTCATTGAATTTGTGACACATATATATATATTTATATTTGTAGTTCATACACTTCTACATAGTATAATAGCCGCTAATTCAATTGCCGGCTTTTGTGAAAATGCAGAACCCGACATGAAATGACACTTGGTGTACATAGGGTTAACCATGTCTTTTCATGTCCTTTGCTATCTAATTTGCACAAACAATTAAATCAGACTATGTGTGCAAAATTTCACACCTCTAGGGGTTAATTAAAGGTGTAAATTCGTAGCAAAAAAGTCCGTTTTTTTTACAACGAATTTACACCTTTAATTAACCCCTACAGGTGTGAAATTTTGCACACATAGTCTGATTTAATTGTTTGTGCAAATTAGATAGCAAAGGACATGAAAAGAAATGTTTAACCCTATGTACACCAAGTGTCATTTCATGTCGGGTGACCCGACATGAAATGACACTTGGTGTACATAGGGTTAACCATGTCTTTTCATGTCCTTTGCTATCTAATTTGCACAAACAATTAAATCAGACTATGTGTGCAAAATTTCACACCTCTAGGGGTTAATTAAAGGTGTAAATTCGTAGCAAAAAAGTCCGTTTTTTTTACAACGAATTTACACCTTTAATTAACCCCTACAGGTGTGAAATTTTGCACACATAGTCTGATTTAATTGTTTGTGCAAATTAGATAGCAAAGGACATGAAAAGAAATGTTTAACCCTATGTACACCAAGTGTCATTTCATGTCGGGTGCTTCTGTCTTTTCACTGAAGCCGGCTTTACCCGGCAATTGAATCAAAGGATATTTTACTATGTAGAAGTGTATAAACTATACATATATGTATATATATATGTCACAATGACATGTATATATATATATATGTATTCTATGTGTGTATATTTAGTGTTTACAAGGAAAGAATGGGTTTTTTTTTAGTTGCGATATTTTGTTCCCATAGACTTACATGGGACTTCCGGTATCGGTATCGGGTATCGCCGATATTTTAGTGATATCGGCGATACCATTCCGATTCCGATACTTTAGCATATCGGAAAGTATCGCTCAACTCTACTGACCAGGCAAAGATCGCTGGTGCGTCGTTGCATGCATGATCGCTAATTAGCTTTCAAACAGTCCGATCTCCTCAACGACGCAAGACAGATCAGTGATTTGCATAACGACCTCGTCGGTCGCTGAGTCCTTGTCACACTACTTTATTGTAACCGATTCCGACCTCGATGGGCGTGCTTCAGCATTTCCCTTTCAACGCCCCCCAGCACTGATTGGTGGTCACTGCTGCGCTCTCATTGGGCAGCGGCATCATAAAAGAGAACGTATTAGCGCTACAGTTTATATCTCGCGAGCGCTGTGGTTTACTTAAATACCAGCATTGTTCACGTGTGAGTTCATTTCTTGTTGGGTTTGCAATTCGTCCTTCTTCAGCGACCCCGTTGAAGACGCATCAGCGATATTTACCAAGTTCAGCATTTTCTGGCTCCATCTGAAGACGCAACAGCGCAATTTTGCAAGACCTTCATTTTTTTCCCCGTCATACCTTCTGATTTTTTGCCACCATCAAAGGTAGGTTTAGTTTGGTGCTTAAAGTTATTATGTTTGTATACACAAATTGTTTTGTTTTTGTTTGCTTTTTTGCCGTACCCACCTCCATTGCTGTTTTTTAAAAAGCATTAACTTTTATAAATCAAACTCTTTATCAAACTCTTTTTTTCCTTAAGTATGTCCATTGTGTCCATACACACTGGCCTGGTCAGCCATTTTGTTTTTCAGAGCGCGCCCGCCCCCATTCTTGCTATTTTTGAGCGTTATACTTTGATAGCTCTGGCCTGTAATGTAACATTCTCACCATTTCCTTTATTTTTTTTCCAGATGTCAGCAAGCAGTCAAGATTTCATTCGCCAGTTGATTGACTTGTATCGGTCCATGCCATGCCTATGGAAGGTCAAGTCGGCGGACTACAGCAATAGGTACAAGAAGAAAGAGGCGTATGAAAAACTTGTGCAACTATTTAAAGAACATCATCCCAGTGAAACGGTTGATGAAGCTGTAGTAAAGAAAAAAATTCAGGCACTAAGGACTGTGTTCAAAAAGGAATTGAACAAGGTGGAAAAGTCTACTAGGTCGGGGGCGGGAACAGAAGATGTCTATGTTCCAAAGTTGTGGTACTACCACTTAATGGAGTTTACACGCGACCAAGAAATACCCAGACCTGTGCATAGTTCTATGATGCTGGCTGAAGAACAGGAAGAAACTGTGACACGGCCTGTCTCTCCTCTTCCCGATGTAAGTTTATTTTTGTACCGCTAGTCCCCCCTCACATTATTTTACATGTTATCTATTTATAGAACATTACTATATTTTTCAGCATTTTAACATGTTTTTTCTGTTCTTGCAGGATCGTACTGAAGATCTGTCACCTCAACCAAGTGGCAGTGAGACTACCCCTAGGACGCCAATCACTACAGAGGACAGGATGCCAATCAATACAGAGGAGGCAAGTGAGCCAGCTGGACCTTCTACAGTACAAAGACGTCTCACATTTATTCGCAAAAGAAAGGCCACCGCTCCTCTGTTCCCAGAGTTTGTGGATTTGGCAAAGAAAATTTTTGTACAGCTGGACAAACAACCCATCGGTGGCTTTGCACATATGGTAGATGACAGACTTCGCTCACTTGATGAAACGCAAAGGCTGCATGCCGAGCGGCTAATTTTTGAAACATTGAATAAAGCTGCTGTCGGCAAACTGACTGACACTTTTACTCTATTGGATGCCCAGTCACTTTCACAAAACCCATGGCCGCTGATGCCAGACCATGTAACAAGCACACCAAGAAGGGGGATTGACCCTACACAAGCCATGAACTTTGTGCCCCCCCATTATCAGTCTGCCCCATTCTTCAATCCATCAAGACAGCAACTGAATGATTCAGACTGTTATTACACACAATTATAGTTTTTGTGTTTTCTTTTAGTGAAATTACGTTATGAATCCCTTTTTTTTGGTTTGGTGTTTATTTGAAAAACTGAAATAAAATTATACTTTAAGCATAACTTGATGCCTGTTTGCATTTATTCGTTGGCTGCCATACCCTTGGGCCCCCCCAAAGTTTTTATTTTACACCGCCAAGGCAACGCTATGACTCAGACCCATATTACCACCAGTTGTAATAGGAGTGATGTTGTGTTTCGTTAATACTTTACTTTTTCCGTTTGTGTTTATTAGATTTTGTACATATTGTTAACTTTAGTAAAACTTTTATATTTATTAAACATTGCTGTCAGCTTTATTCATAGACTTATTTGCTGTCCTACTAAGCCGGGGAATAGGATGGGTTGAGGGCAGGTCGGGTCCACCATCAAGGCGTTGCTCAAGCTCAAGATGCCAAGATATAATGGGTGTGTTTTTAATTTTGTATTTTCTTTATTTTGTTTCTAAATTTTGAAAAAGTGTTTTTACAATGTTTTTTTTTGTTTTTGCGGTGTTTTCGTGTTTGTTTTTATTGTTGAATTTTGGGCTTTGGAAAAATGTCGACACTGCAACGGTTATAAACTATAACTTTTATAACAACGAAATAAAAGAAAAAACATTTATTGACTGCCCCCCGTTTGGAGGCCAGCCACAAACCTCTCCAACATCACCCCGTGGTCATGCATTGCTGCCATCAGCGGCCTTTGCGATGCCAACAGGTCCTGGGCAGTGGGGAGTTCTGTGGAGGTAATAGTAAAAGTTAACCTGGGAATTCTGTTGCAACATCAACTTAAGTTACATGTTTGCTGTTTAACACTTAAGGTTTTGGGGCGACTGCGTTTCACTTGTGGAGACGCTCAAATTCCACCAGAGCCTGTGGCACCAGCGGCTAGGGAAACACAGAAAAATAGGTATAACACGATAGCCCTTGAACATTTTAAGACCTAGCAATGTTTTCAAACTTGTCGGGAGCTTATATTTTGAGCGTAATTTACCTGAAGGCGAGCCTGCACCAATGCCATGGGGTGATGCAGGAGAGAAGACCAAAATGGGGGAAGATGTGGAAGACCAGACATCCCAAGGCGGCACTGCTGGTGATGGTGGTGCTGCAAAAAAAAATACAATTGAGTGGAATACTCCTTCGACTAACC
The DNA here is from genome assembly GCA_033576555.1 of Oophaga sylvatica. NCBI lineage: Eukaryota > Metazoa > Chordata > Amphibia > Anura > Dendrobatidae > Oophaga > Oophaga sylvatica. The sequence goes on along the minus strand of JARQOD010000004.1, from coordinate 552,052,189 downwards.
CCATTACTGCTGGTACTCCCAACACTACCTGTAACCCCATCACTGCTGGTTCTCCCATCACTACCTGTAACCCCATCACTGCCGGTGCTCCCATCACTACCTGTAACCACATTAGTGCAGGTATTCCCATCACTACCTGCTGGTACTCCATTGATCTGTATATATATATTTACATAGATCTTTCTATAGATATATCCATAGATATAGATAGATAACCAACATAACATAACCTCTTCAGATCCCCTCAACAACACTTACCACGACGCCTTTGAATCTCAGTACGTATAGTGGCGATCCGCTCACTGGACCGGTAACCCAGATCCGCCAGCTTATTCCTTATCTACTGTGTTGTCCGCTGCACCCCAAACCGATGGGATAGGCCTCTCCTTATCCTGCACAGGACAGCCTTTTTGTGATGCATGGGATGCGCATTAGGGAGCCGGCAGTCATAGACCCATGCATCACATTTCCTAATCAGGAACCGCACCTTTGCCTCTCCCCATGGAGCTGAATGCCTGGCCGCCATTTTAGCTGCACTGAAACAACGCTGCATGAACGACGCCAGCGTCGTGACGTCACAGCATACGTGCGAGCCGTTCGTGTCGCCATTGCAATTGCAAAGTGACGGTTCCCAGCATGGCGCCCCTGCCACGCACTGACATGAGACGCCATTGCGATCGCAAAGTACGGTCCCTAGCATGGCGCCCCTCCCACGCAGACATCATGACGTCCGCGCGGTGCAGTTGGTGACGCTGAAGCGTCATCAAAGGGAATCAGCAACAAATCCGCTAGACTGTGACGCTATAGCGTCCTCAGAAGGGCTAATACAACATGGCGGCTTCACGGAGACGCCACAGTGTTGTTAATGTGACGCTGGGCTGTATGTACCGTGTGGGGCTGTGCTGTATATACAATGTAGGGCTGCGCTTTATATACCGTGTGGGGCTGGGCTGTATATACTGTGTGGGGCTGGGCTGTTAATACCCATAATAATGTGTGATGCGCAATATGTTATAATTTGGGGCCCCATTTTAAACTTTGCCTAGGGCACCACTTTGCCTAAAACCGGCCCTGTCCGTCAGCCACAAGCAACAGGCAGTAACGTGTGAACTAGTGCACGGCTGTATTAAAAGTTATGTGACAGACAAATGCATGCACATAGCATATCGGCACGTTACGTGACATATTTTTAGTACAAAACCACAAACACTTTGTAAAGTCATAAAATAATGAATTTATTGGAGTATTTCTAACAAATTTTGAAACAATAAATGTTAAAATATACACATTTTCACACTAGATTTGATGCTGCCAAGTAACTGCACCAGGCCCATTAAAATATTCACAGTATTTCTCCTGGCAGGCCTTCGCATCATCCTTGTTTCTTCCTTTTGTCAGTGCTTGAAGTACTGGTATTGTGGGATCATTATCACGCCAGCCACCTAGAAGTACTTGACCATTTGACTGGTCAACACAGTCCACAAAGCCAGGCGGACTGTAATCGATAGCATCGCGCCGCCGCAGGAAATTGTGCAGCACACAACAGGCCATAACGACCGAGTCTATGGATTCCAACTTTAGGTTTATGGGTGTGTGGAAAATGCGAAACCGGCTGGCCATGATGCCAAATGCATTCTCCACAACCCTTCTTGCCCTCGACAAACAGTAACTAAATATCCGTGTTTGTTCCATTAAACTTTTTTGGGGGAACGGTTTCAGAAGGTTGGCATGAAGATGGAAGCCTTCATCACCGACAAAAACAAAGTTAAGATTGCCGCTTGTCTCTGAGTAGGGAGGGAAGTTCAGGTCACTGTTGTTTAATCGCTCTCCAAAAAGTGTGTGTTCTAAAACTCCCCCATCTGAAACCCTGCCATTCATGCCAACATCAACATTTATGAACTCATAGTTGGCATTAACAAGGGCCATCAGGATTACACTGAAATAGCCCTTATAATTTAAATAATAGGATCCGCTTTTAGGCGGTTGGGTGATCCTCACATGTTTTCCATCCAAAGCCCCACCACAGTTTGGGAACTGCCAAAGCCGCTCAAAATCTGAGGCAATACTTTTCCAGTCCGCCTCCGTTTTTGGAAAATGAATGTTGCTCCGTAGACTTTGGACAATGGTATTGCATGTTTCTGGAATCAAAGTGCTGAGTAGTGACAAAGAAACGGCTGAAGAAAATTGCAAATCTTGGAGTGATTGTCCGGTGGCCAGGAATCTCAGCGTCACGGCCAATCTTTCATCTACCGGCATAGCAGCTCGCATTGCTGTATTTTTCCTTTCAATTAATGGCGTCACCTTGGCAAGTAAAAATTTGAAAGATTCCTCTGACATCCACAGATAGTTCCTGAAATCCTAAGGAATCTTCTCCTGCAGTTCTCTTACCAGCTGCATGTGTGAGAATTTGGATCTCTTCGGCAGCCATTCTCTGGTCCACATGCGCCGCTTTCTTTTGGACTGCCTGTCGTGCATCTGTGCCTCTTCATGTTGCCGAGCACCCTGCAACAGCAAAGCTGCAGCCACTACAGGACGCTCTGCGTCGTTCATGATATTAAAACTGCAAAATAAAATAAAAAGATTAGATTAGACAATTTTGAAGTTAAAAAGAGCTTTCAATGTATATAGCCACAAAATATCAACAATGGGTGCGGGCGCGGTCTGAAAACTAAAATGTCCGCCCAGGCCAGTGCTTATGGACACAATGTACATACAAAAGGTTACATTGAGTGGTAATTACAGATACAATATCGCTGAGCTAGTCAAATATAAATGCTTAAAAATAGCAACAATGGGGGCGGGCACGGTTTGAAAACAAAAAAGGGAACGCTACTTTCGTTAAAATTGGAAAACATACATTGCAGACAGAGCAGTCCTTTGATGAATAAAATGAATCCACAAATAACAGTGCAATAGCGATTCAGACCGGGACGCTGAAGCAACCGCGGTGTGAAATCCGTTATATTATCAACGCTATAGCGACTCACACGGGAACGCAGAAGGCAAACCGGTTTATACCATCCACAGTGCACAGGAACAAAGAATGGAAGGAGGCGCTACAGCGTTGTGTAGCAAAATTTTCACACATTGGGAGCGCTGTACTCACCAATAGGGGCAGAGGGGACGTGGCCGGCAACAGCTTTGTCACGCCTTGCGTCGCTGAGCTCTGCGTCGCTAACGAGGACGCTCGTCGCTTTTAAGCTTCAAACACAGCGATTAATGCTGGCCCGTGGGATGCCAACGATGGAAAAATGGACCAGCACATTCGAGCACGATCAGCGATAGCCAGCGGGGGAGCCGATGGCCGCTACGTTTCACACATAGCGAGATCGCTAGCGAGAACGCTGTTGCGTCACAATATCGGTGACGCTTGTGCGATATCGCTAGCGATCTCGCTATGTGTGAAGGCCCGTTAAGTGGATCAGGGAAGTATATCCTGACTTCAGCAAAGCATTTGATAAAGTATCTCATACTATACTTGTTGAAGGGATAGCTAACACTAGAGAAGACACAGAAAGGATTCAGAAAGATCTAAATAAGCTTGAACATTGGTCATTGAATAATAGAATATTTAACAGGGAAAAATGCCAGATTCTACATCTGGGCAAGAAAAATGAAAATTACATCTACAGAATGGGAAAAATGGAACTAACACGTGTGAAAAAGACTTGGGTATACTAATAGATCATAGAGTGCACATGAGTCAACAGTGTGATGCAGCAACAAAAAAAGGCAAACACAGTTCTAGGATGTATTAAAAGAAGCATCGAGTCTAGATCATGTGAAGTAATTATCCCCCTTTACTCCACCTTGGTAAGACGTATCTGGAATACTGTCACATTTTAAAAAGACAATAAAAACTGGAGCTAGTTCAGAGAAGAGCTACCAGGATGGTGAGCGGACTGCAAAGTATGTCTTATGAGGAATGATTAATAGATCTGAGAATGTGTAGCTTGCAAAAAAGAAGGCTAATAGAAGATTTAATAGCTGTCTACAAACATCTGAAAGAATGTCACAGTGTAGAGGGATCATCCTTATTCTCATTTGCACATGGAAACACGAGAAGCAATGAAATGAAATTGAAAGGGAGAACATACAGATAAGATCTTAGAAAAAACTTTTTGACAATGAGGGTTATCAATGAGTGGAACAGGCAGCCACGAGAGGTGGTGAGTTCTCCTTCAATGGAAGTCTTCAAACAGAGACTGGACAGGCATCTGTCTGAGATGGTTTAGTGAGTCCTGCATTGAGCAAGCAGTTAAACATGACCCTGGAGGTCCCTTCCAACTATAACATTGTATGATTCTATCTTGGGGTACAGAAGGCTCGGGCATGTGGAATTTTAATTATCCTCTTGTGCTTTTGGGGAAAAAGCATCAGACTCTTCTTTCCTAATACATACCACATGCATTCTCGGTGGAGTTGAGCATGTATGTATATCTGCAGGAGAAACAGCTGTTGGCTCAAAGAGTGTATGAAGCATATTGGTAACTTTAAAGATGCAGGAAACCTGATTTTACCTTTTCTCTCCAGGACCCGTTAGAATCCGCTTGATCTGCTGCTGGGTGTACAGCTAGTCTTTGAGGTGCCCTATAATCTGAAAAATATGGTATATAAACTAAAGACAGTCCAAGATGGCAAAATAATAGTAAATCCACTGCCTAACAGCACATTAAGAGGCAGGGAGCAAGACATATAAGCACATAAGGTATAAAAAGTAGAACCCAAAGCGGATGGTAAGATTATGTTGCTTCATCAATCACCATTAAAAATCACATCTGTTCTATGGGTTCAGGGCAAACACTGTTGATATTAAACTGTCATTGTGACTTGCAGCATATGACAATGAATGCAGCCTGCAATCATATAAAATACTGCAAGATGCGATTACCACCTGTTATACCTCGTAGGAAAGGCCAAGAAAATGGTCTAAAATATGTTACATTTAAGGTACAGGATTCTAAATTGCTCTTAAAGATAGAAAGGAGTTCAGTGCACCTAAAATGAAAATGAAGCAAATTTATAAAACTGTTGATTAAACACTTTGGGCCTAATTCATAAAAGCTTTTATGTCAGAATTAATTAAAAAAGCTTTGAAAATTAGTCAAATTTTAGCATAAAATTTTGGAGGTTGAAATTTTGCAACTTATGACTAGAGTTGAGCGATACTTTCCGATATCCAAAAGTATCGGATCGGAATGGTATCGCCGATACACACAAAATATCGGCGATACCCGATATCGATACCGGAAATCCAATGTAAGTCTATGGGAACAAAATATCGGAATTAAAAAAAACCCATTCTTGCCTTGTTGGATAATTGTACATGAAGGAAAACAACAAAGAGTAATGTAGAATGTATTGGGGGAGGTTGAGGAGACATTAACCCCTTACTGCCATCGGACGTACTATCCCGTCCATGGTACCTGGGCCCGTATGACCGGGGACGGGATAGTACGTCATAGGCGATCAGCTGCGCTCCTGAGGGGAGCGCAGCTAATCGCCGTCGGGTGTCAGCTGATTATCACAGCTGACACCCATGACTGTGTGTCAGGAGCGGTCACGGACCGCTCCCGGCACATTAACCCCTTGCACACCGCGATCAAACATGATCGCGGTGTACTGGGGGCACAGGGGAGGATCGCGCAGGGTGGGGGCTCCCTGCGCGCCCCCCTGAGACCCTCAGAGCAGCGCGATGTGATCGCGCTGTTCTGAGGGCTTCCTCCCTCCCAGGACCCGGATCCAAGATGGCGCCGGGGTCCTGGAGGGAGGCGGCTACCTCAGTGCCTGCCGAGAGCAGGCACTGAGAAGCCTGCATCTATGCCTGTGCGATCGCTGGTGTGACAGAGTGCTGTGCACACTGTCACACCAGCGATCTGATAAAATACAGTGATGTCCCACCCTGGGACAAAGTAAAAAAGTTAAAAAAGTAAAAATAAACATGTGTAAAAAAAAAATCCAAAATAAATAAAAAAAAAAAAAAACATTCCCCAATAAATTCACTTCTTCCTGTAAATAAAAAAAAAAGACAATAAAAGTACACATATTTGGTATCGCCGCGTCCGTAACGATCCCCCCTATAAAATTGTCCCACTAGTTAACCCCTTTAGTGAACCCCTTAAAAAAAAAAAAAAAACGAAGCAAAAAATCAATGCTTTATCATCATACCGCCGAACAAAAAGTGGAATAACACGCGATCAAAAAGTCCGATATAAAAAAACATGGTACCGCTGAAAACGTCATCTTGTCCCGCAAAAAACGAGCAGTCATGAAGCATCATCAGCAAAAAAATAAAAAAGTTATAGCTCGCAGAATAAAGCGATGCAAAAATAATTATTTTTTATATAAAATTGTTTTTATTCTATAAAAGCGCCAAAACATGAAAAAATTATATAAATGAGGTATCGCCATAATCGTACTGACCCGAAGAATAAAACTGCTTTATCAATTTTACCACACGCGGAACGGTATAAACGCCTCCCCCAAAAGAAATTCATGAATTGCTGATTTTTGTTCATTCTAACCTCCCAAAAATCGAAATAAAAAGCGATCAAAAAAGTCACGTGCTCAAAAATGGTACCAATAAAAACGTCAACTCGTCCCGCAAAAATTAAGACCTCACATGACTCTGTGGGCCAAAATATGCAAAAATTATAGCTCTCAAAATGTGATGATGCAAAAACTATTTTTGCAATAAAAAGCGTCTTTTAGCGTGACAGCTGCCAATCATAAAAACCAGCTATAAATAGTAAATCAAACCCCTCTTTATCACCCCCTTAGTAAGGGAAAAATAATAAAATTAAAAAAAAGCATTTATTTCCATTTTCCCATTAGGGTTAGGGTTGGGGCTAAAGTTAGGGTTAGGGTTGGCGCTAAAGTTAGGATTAGGGTTAGGGTTGGGATTAGGGGTGTGTTAGGGTTAGGTTTGTGGTTAGGGTTGGGACTAGGGTTAGGGGTGTGTTGGGGTTAGGGTTGGAGTTAGAATTGGGGGGTTTCAGCTGTTTAGGCACATCAGGGGCTCTCCAAATGTGACATGGCGTCTGATCTCAATTCCAGCCAATTCTGCGTTGAAAAAGTCAAACGGTGCTCCTTCACTTCTCAGCTCTGCCATGCGTCCAAACAGTAGTTTATCCCCACATATGGGGTATCAGCGTACTCTGGACCCCAAGAGTTATTGTGCAATTTGTCCTATTTCTTCTGCTACCCTTGGGAAAATAAAAAACTGGGGGCGAAAATATCATTTTTGTACAAAAAAAAATATTTTTTTGTTTTTACGGCTGTACATTATAAACTTCTGTGAAGCACTTGGGGCTTCATAGCGCTCACCACACATCTAGATAAGTTCCTTGTGGGGTCTATTTTCCAAAATGGGGTCACTTGTTGGGGATTTCCACTGTTTAGGCGCATCAGGGGCTCTCCAAATGCGACATGACGCCCCCAGACCATTCCATCAAAGTCTGCAATCCAAAACGTCACTACTTCCCTTCCGAGCCCCAACGTGTACCCATACAGTAGTTTTCTCCCACATATTGGATATCAGCGTACTCAGGACAAATTGGACAACAACTTTTGGGGTCCAATTTCTCCTGTTACCCTTGTAAAAATAAAATATTGGGGCAAAAAAATCATTTTTGCAAAAAAAAAAAGGATTTTTTATTTTTACGGCTGTGCGTTATAAACTTCTGTGAAGCACTTCAGGGTTCAAAGTGCTCACCACACATCTAGACAAGTTCCTTGTGGGGTCTATTTTCCAAAATGGGGTCACTTGTGGGGGGTTTCCACTGTATAGGTGCATCAGGGGCTCTCCAAATGTGACATGACGCCCCCAGACCATTCCATCAAAGTCTGCAATCCAAAACGTCACTACTTCCCTTCCGAGCCCTGACGTGCGCCCATACAGTAGTTTTCTCCCACATATTGGGTATCAGCGTACTCAGGACAAATTGGACAACAACTTTTGGGTTCCAATTTCTTCTGTTACCCTTGTGAAAATAAAATATTGGGGGCGAAAAAAATCATTTTTGTAAAAAAAAAAAAAGATTTTTTATTTTTACTGCTGTACGTTATAAACTTCTGTGAAGCACTTCGGGGTTCAAAGTGCTCACCACACATCTAGATAAGTTCCTTGTGGGGTCTATTTGCCAAAATGGGGTCACTTGTGGGGGGTTTCCACTGTATAGGTGCATCAGGGGCTCTCCAAATGTGACATGACGCCCCCAGACCATTCCATCAAAGTCTGCAATCCAAAACGTCACTACTTCCCTGTCGTGCGCCCATACAGTAGTTTTCTCCCACATATTGGGTATCAGCGTACTCAGGACAAATTGGACAACAACTTTTGGGTTCCAATTTCTTCTGTTACCCTTGTGAAAATAAAATATTGGGGACGAAAAAATCATTTTTGTAAAAAAAAAAAAAGATTTTTTATTTTACGGCTGTACGTTATAAACTTTAGTGAAACACTTGGGGGTTAAAAGTTCTCACCACACATCTAGATAAGTTCCTTGAGGGGTCTAGTTTCCAAAATGGCATCATTTATGGGGGTTTCCACTGTTTAGGCAGATCAGGAGCTCTCCAAACACGACATGGCGTCCAGCCAATTCTGCGTTGAAAAAGTCAGACGGCGCTCCTTCCCTTCCAAACTCTGCCATGCACCCAAACAGTGGTTTACCCCCACATATGGGGTATCAGCACACTCAGGGCAAATTGCACAATAACTTTTGGAGTCTTGTTACCCTTGGAAAAATAAAAATTGGGGTGAAAAGATCATTTTTGTGGAAAAAATATGATTTTTAAATGTTACGGCTCTACGTTATAAACTTGTGTGAAGCACTTGGGGTTCAAATTGCTCCCCAAAGATCTAGAAAAGTTCCTTAGGGGGTCTAGTTTCCAAAATGGGGTCATTTGTGGGGGGTTTCCACTGTTTAGGCACATCAGGGGCTCTCCAAATGCAACATGGCATCCAATCTCAATTCCGCCAATTTTGGTTGGAAAAAGTCAAATGGTGCTCCTTCCATTCCGAGCTCTGCCGTGCGCCCAAACAGTGGTTCCCACCCACATATGGGGTATCAGCGTACTCAGGACAAATTGGACAACAACTTATGTGGTCCAATTTCTCCTGTTACCATTGAGAAAATAAAAAATTAGTGACTAAAAGATAATTTTTGTGGGAAAAAAATAGGATTTTTTATTTTCATGCCCGGGCATTATAGACTTGTGTGAAGCACTTGGGGGTTCAAAGTGCTCACCAAAGATCTAGATAAGTTCCTTAGGGGGTATAGTTTCCAAAATGGGGTCACTTGTGGGGGGTTTCCACTGTTTAGGCTCATCTGGGGCACTGCAAACGGAACATGACCCCCATCAACGTCTGCATTCCAAAACGTTACTACTTCCTTTCCAAGCCCTGCCCCCACATATGGGGTATCAGCGTACTCAGGACAAATTGGACAACAACTTTTGGGGTCCAATTTCCTTGGGAAAATTCAAAAATTTGGGACTAAAAAATCATTTTTGTGGAAAATTGTTTTTTTTTTTTTTCACACACAGGCATTATAAGCTTTTGTGAAACACTTGGGAGTTCAAAGTGCTCACAACAGATCTAGATAAGTACCTTAGGGGGTCTAGTTTCCAAAATGGTGTCACTTGTGGGGGTTTCCACTGTTTAGGCGCATCAGGGGCTCTCCAAACACGACATGGCGTCCAATCTCAATTCCAGCCAATTTTAGTTTGAAAAAGTCAAACGGCGCTCCTTCCCTTACGAGCTCTGCCGTGTGCCCAAACAGTGGTTTTCCCCCACATATTGGGTATTGGCGTACTCAGGAGAAATTGCATAACAACCTTATCTGTCCATTTTCTCCTTTTACCCTTGTGAAAATAAAAAAAAAGTTTGTAAAAGATCATTTTTGTGGCTAAAAAGTTAAATATTCATTTTTTCCTTCCACGTTGCTTTAGTTCCTGTGAAGCACCTGAAGGGTTAATAATCTTCTTGAATGTGGTTTTGAGTACCTTGAGGGGTGCAGTTTTTAGAATGGTGTCACTTTTGGGTATTTTCTGCCATATAGACCCCTCAAAGTGACTTCAAATGAGAGGTGGTCCCTAAAAAAAAATGGCTTTGTAAATTTTGTTGTAAAAATGAGAAATCGCTGGTCAACTTTTAACCCTTATAACTTCCTAACAAAAAAAAATTTTGGTTCCAAAATTGTGCTGATGTAAAGTAGACATGTGGGAAATGTTATTTCTTAACTATTTTATGTGACATATTTCTCTGTTTTAAGGGAATAAAAATTCAAAGTTTGAAACTTGCAAAATTTTAAAAATTTTCGCCATATTTGCGTTTTTTTCAAAAATAAACGCAAGTTATATCGAAGAAATTTTACTTCTAACGTGAAGTACAATATGTCACGAGAAAACAATCTCAGAATCGCGAAGATCCGTTGAAGCGTTCCAGAGTTATAACCTCATAAAGAGACAGTGGTCAGAATTGTAAAAATTGGCCCGGTCATTAACGTGCAAACCACCCTTGGGGGTGAAGGGGTTAAAAGCATAGATGTTTAACCCAATCCAATGGAATAGCATTAATATATTTTTTTTTTAAATACGTTCGGATTGACGAAGAAATTGACAATGTTGTTAACCTTTTTTCTATTTTGGCAAATATGTATGTTTCAAAACTTCCATCCTCTTCACCTTTTTAACTTTTGCCACAATTTCTCCTTCATAATCTTCAGCAGCATCATCTTTGTCATCAAATTATTCTTCATCTTCACCTTTTTTATCTTCTTCTTAAACTTCTTGCTATTCATCTTTTTGTTAACATTACTCAGATTGTTCTTATTAAACTATTATTCTTCTTCATATTAACCCATAAAGTGTAAAGTATAACCTCTTTCTATGAATTTAATTTCCCTGAATTTAATTTCCATTTAATTTCATTTAATTTCTTAAATAATTCAGGGATGAGAAGAGAACAGGGTGGAGGCAGCAGGACTTTTTGCCGTACACACAGCAAGGGAACAGCTGACATTAGTGAACCCCAATACACAAAAGGGAATAGCAGCCAAAAGATCCCATAAAAATATTTCTTTATTAACAACATATGTTTAAAATTACATAGGATGGTAATTAGAACATCTGGGGAAAATCATTAGGAATGCCAGTATAATCCCTCCATAGAGGATCTAGTCAAGTCCAAATAGCTGATGATACAAAACAAAGTTTCTACACACATGTGCTGCACTCATAGACCACTTGTTGTACTAGCATAGTGCTGGATGATATAGACATAATGAACCCAGCCTATAGTGCCATTATACCTTAACAGAAGTGTAGCTCAGCCTTCAGATCAGGACCCAGATCCACCCCAACGCGCGTTTCGGAGCGCAGCTCCTTCCTCAGGGGGCATACATGGAACTACTATATGGCGGTTTATATACCCACATATTGTCACCGGTTTGACTCACCCACAGTGCCTCGCGCTAACCACAGCCTGTGCATACAATTAATTAGTCCCTTACTGCCTCTTGTCACGCCGCATACCGCCGCCATTCCCGCAAGCGTTCATCCATGACGTCAGCATCCGGAACCCCGTGGGGCCCCACGTGACCGGACGCCGACGAAACAGGGAGAAAGCATCGCGAGAGCGGCCGGACATGCGGCGCATGCGCACTCGCAATAGGGACACCGCAACTACCATCTTGAATACTGGCATAACAGTGGAGGAAGTACCGCAATAGCGGTCATACACACCTCCATTAAGGCCATGTCAGTGTACCACAATTAACAGGCAGCACTATATAAGGTATGGGGACTATGGAGATGTTGCAGATGTTGTTACTCATTTATATAGCGCCATTAATACCACAGCGCTTTACAGATATTATTATTATGCAAAGGCTATGTTGCTGGCTCTGTGTGTGGGTCAAACCGCCGACCGATTATACCCACCAAACAAGACAAAATCACCACAAACTCAAAAAAAGCATAGATAAAAAACAGACATAAACAATGTAACCAATCCTATATCAAAGAAAGATGAATGAAATGCAAAAACCATAAAACAAAAAAATAAAAAAAACAAAAAAATATGTATAACAAAAAAATAGAACAAAAGAATATATATAAAGAAAACAAAGTAAATACAAAGAAAATAAAAAATAAACAATAAAAATACAAAAGAAAATAAATATACATATATTGAGATAATAAACCATTATAAATCATACAATGTCGTGATCTTATGTCTTTGCAATTCTTATTGTTGAGAGAAGTCTCTGATCATCATAGTCCGAGTGTCTATCTCTTCAAATATTCGGTGATTGTCCAGGAATACACACATTGATCTATGTAAAATTAAAAAATCATTAAAATCATTATCAGGACATTCAGAATGATCCAAGACACGCGAACGGGGATCATAGGTAAGGAGCGAAAGACAGATTTTCATTCAGCCCCTTTGGGTGGATTGTTTGTAATGTCCAGATCCATTTAGTTTCCAGCTGACCCAGTTTTTTAGTTAGATTACCCCCCCTGATATTAATATTGAGCATGTCGATGCCACGTACCTTCAATAAGGCACTATCACATTGATGGAAATCATGGAAATGACGTGGCAACGTTTTTAGAGAGGATGTGTCCGTGCAGCAGGAGGCCGCCTGAATCCCCAACACATGTTCGCGAGTGCGTACCTTCAACTGTCTAGATGTTAAGCCGACGTAGATCAAACCACACGGACATGTGGCATAGTATATTACGTATCTAGACGTACATGTAATCCGGTGTTTGATCTTAAAGTTTTTAGAACCGTCGGAATTTACAAATGTGGCACTACGCTGAATGTTAGGGCAGGCGACACACCTGCCGCACGGAACACAGCCACTCACTGCAGGCATAGAGTCCAAAAAAGTGGACCCCACATGCGAATAGTGACTTGTGACCAGCATGTCACGCAGATTTCTCGCTCTTCGGAAGGTAATCATGGGACGCTCTGGAATAAACTTTTTAATGATCGGATCCACCTTTAGAATTGGCCATGCTTTCACAAGGGCTGCTCTAATTAACCCATGTTGTGAATTATAGGTTGTCACAAACCTAGACTCTCTCTGATTGATAGCCCTCTGGCTTACATTACTATATAAAAGTCTATTACGATTTGTGTATTTTGCCCGATGGTATGCTTTTTTTAAGGATCGTCTACTGTATCCGCGGGCGAGGAAACGAAATTTTAATTCCTCCGCTCTACGTGTAAAATCTTCCTCCGAAGAGCAGATACGTCTTAAACGCAAAAATTGCCCTACCGGGATGCCCCTTATCATGTGTCTAGGATGACACGAGGATGCATGTAATAATGTATTCGATGCCGTTGTTTTCCGGAAAATGTCCGTTCTAATACATCCTGTGTCATCCCTATAGATAGAGACATCCAGAAAATCAATCTTATTTTTGTCACACACCGGGGTAAGTTTGATATTCAAATCGTTGTCATTCAGATACGAAACAAACTGCGAGAGGTCCATGGAGTTGCCATGCCAGACGAAAAAGATATCGTCAATGTAGCGTGTCCAAAATAGGACACGCTCCACAGACCCCAATCCGTCAAACATAAAGAGGTCCCTCTCCCACAACCCCAGGAACAGATTAGCATAGGAGGGCGCAAAGGCCGCCCCCATGGCTGTGCCCTGGAGCTGTAGGTAGAAAGACCCCTTAAACACAAAAAAGTTGTGAGTGAGGGTGAACTCCAAAAGCTCCAAGATGAGGTCCCTTAAACCTACTGATAGTGTAGAGGTAGCCAAAAAGAATTTAACCGCCTTTAGACCATCTGTATGGCGGATGCTTGTGTAGAGGGACTCAACATCAAGGGATGCCAGTAGAGTATCACCCTCAAGGCACAGTCCATCGACCTTCCGCAGCAAGTCTCCCGTATCCTTAAGGAACGAGGGAAGACTGGACACTAGTGGTTGCAGGTAGTGTTCTATCCATCTATTAATATTCTCGAGATAGTTTCCTCTTCCAGACACAATAGGCCTGCCAGGTGGTGACCTCAGATCTTTATGTATTTTAGGCAACAGATATAATGTGGCAATGGTGGTTCTTTGACACTCAATGCCAACGCCAACTCCTTGGTGATAACGTCGTTGTCTAATGCCCTTTTCAGTATAGTATCCAATTTACACATAAATGCAGAGAGGGGGTTGTATGTCAATTTCCTATAACACAAGGGAGTATTAAGTTGTTTAAATACTTCTCTCTCATACATTTCTCTAGGCCACACAACGACGTTACCACCCTTGTCGGCTGGTTTGATAACCACATCAGACAGATTTCTCAAAAATTTAAGTCTGCTGCGTTCCTGCTTGGTTAAGTTATCCGTACCTCCACTAGTAGGTATTGCATTCAGATCCTCGGCCACCACCTTAACAAACATATCTATGCTTGGACAAGAAGTGAAAGGAGGAAATTTAGTAGATCTCGGACGAATAGATGGAGGGATCTTACCTCCTTCCCTGTGTTCAATAGCCAGCTCCTCCAACGTTCTCACTGCCTCCTGCTCCTCTTCTGTGGGAAAAAGATTGTTAATTTCCTCATTAAAAAAATACCTTCTAAATAGCAGTGACCGTGCAAACATATGCAAATCCTTCACCACTAAGAAATTGTCATACCCCGGTGTGGGAGAAAAGGAAAGACCTTTGCCCAGTAAAGAGAGATCAATATCAGTGAACACATGTTCACTTAGATTAATCACCTTATCGTCTCTCCGATTGTTGTCATAAGTATCAAATGGACGTCTTCTATAGGGATGAAACGCATGATCACGTAATCTGTGTGTGTCATTAGCTCCAGATATATTTCCCGAAGCAGAAGATGCATCTGATTGACCACCCGATGATGCTACCGATGTACAGGAAGACATCCTACGTAGATTCGAGGAATTCGGACTACGCCATAAATAGACTTTATTATTCTGATAGTCACATAGGTCCCGATTATACTTAGATAGTTGATTAGTCTGTATTTTCTTGACCAAAGTGTCCATACTTTTATCCAAATCACTTTCAAACGTTTGTAATTTATCTACTGGACAATCTTTTTTATTATCTGTTTGAAAGCTATCAATCATTTTGTCCAATTCAGCAATGTTATCTGAATTATTGCTAATTAGAAGATTAATTAGAGTTGTTGAACATATGTCACAGGCCTCCTCCCATTTGGTTTTAAACTGGGTATCAGTCACAGGGAAAGTGGGAATAACCCTCACTCTAAGACCTCTTGGGATCATTTTGTTGGCAGTGTATTTCTCCAAAAAGAGACGGTTCCACCACAACCTAGATCTTTTCATTAATAAAGTCTTCATATGTGACATTCTGTCCTCCAAACCTTGATCACCCACTGGTTGTGTCGTGCCTCCCCCAGAAGCACCAAACACCTTATCCATATGTGCAAGCCAATTTTTCTCCCTTGCTTTATAGTCCATGGTGTCCGCCAAGAAACAACCTGTGCATAACACAGCAATAGATACATGTAACAGAGTATAGGTGGAAAACATCACCAAAAGTTGTACCAATGAATATAATCAAAAATGAATAGGACTAATAGGGAAACTGCCAAAGAGCTAAGCCAATACACAAAAGGGAATAGCAGCCAAAAGATCCCATAAAAATATTTCTTTATTAACAACATATGTTTAAAATTACATAGGATGGTAATTAGAACATCTGGGGAAAATCATTAGGAATGCCAGTATAATCCCTCCATAGAGGATCTAGTCAAGTCCAAATAGCTGATGATACAAAACAAAGTTTCTACACACATGTGCTGCACTCATAGACCACTTGTTGTACTAGCATAGTGCTGGATGATATAGACATAATGAACCCAGCCTATAGTGCCATTATACCTTAACAGAAGTGTAGCTCAGCCTTCAGATCAGGACCCAGATCCACCCCAACGCGCGTTTCGGAGCGCAGCTCCTTCCTCAGGGGGCATACATGGAACTACTATATGGCGGTTTATATACCCACATATTGTCACCGGTTTGACTCACCCACAGTGCCTCGCGCTAACCACAGCCTGTGCATACAATTAATTAGTCCCTTACTGCCTCTTGTCACGCCGCATACCGCCGCCATTCCCGCAAGCGTTCATCCATGACGTCAGCATCCGGAACCCCGTGGGGCCCCACGTGACCGGACGCCGACGAAACAGGGAGAAAGCATCGCGAGAGCGGCCGGACATGCGGCGCATGCGCACTCGCAATAGGGACACCGCAACTACCATCTTGAATACTGGCATAACAGTGGAGGAAGTACCGCAATAGCGGTCATACACACCTCCATCAAGGCCATGTCAGTGTACCACAATTAACAGGCAGCACTATATAAGGTATGGGGACTATGCAAAGGCTATGTTGCTGGCTCTGTGTGTGGGTCAAACCGCCGACCGATTATACCCACCAAACAAGACAAAATCACCACAAACTCAAAAAAAGCATAGATAAAAAACAGACATAAACAATGTAACCAAACCTATATCAAAGAAAGATGAATGAAATGCAAAAACCATAAAACAAAAAAATAAAAAAAACAAAAAAAATATGTATAACAAAAAAATAGAACAAAAGAATATATATAAAGAAAACAATGTAAATACAAAGAAAATAAAAAATAAACAATAAAAATACAAAAGAAAATAAATATACATATATTGAGATAATAAACCATTATAAATCATACAATGTCGTGATCTTATGTCTTTGCAATTCTTATTGTTGAGAGAAGTCTCTGATCATCATAGTCCGAGTGTCTATCTCTTCAAATATTCGGTGATTGTCCAGGAATACACACATTGATCTATGTAAAATTAAAAAATCATTAAAATCATTATCAGGACATTCAGAATGATCCAAGACACGCGAACGGGGATCATAGGTAAGGAGCGAAAGACAGATTTTCATTCAGCCCCTTTGGGTGGATTGTTTGTAATGTCCAGATCCATTTAGTTTCCAGCTGACCCAGTTTTTTAGTTAGATTACCCCCCCTGATATTAATATTGAGCATGTCGATGCCACGTACCTTCAATAAGGCACTATCACATTGATGGAAATCATGGAAATGACGTGGCAACGTTTTTAGAGAGGATGTGTCCGTGCAGCAGGAGGCCGCCTGAATCCCCAACACATGTTCGCGAGTGCGTACCTTCAACTGTCTAGATGTTAAGCCGACGTAGATCAAACCACACGGACATGTGGCATAGTATATTACGTATCTAGACGTACATGTAATCCGGTGTTTGATCTTAAAGTTTTTAGAACCGTCGGAATTTACAAATGTGGCACTACGCTGAATGTTAGGGCAGGCGACACACCTGCCGCACGGAACACAGCCACTCACTGCAGGCATAGAGTCCAAAAAAGTGGACCCCACATGCGAATAGTGACTTGTGACCAGCATGTCACGCAGATTTCTCGCTCTTCGGAAGGTAATCATGGGACGCTCTGGAATAAACTTTTTAATGATCGGATCCACCTTTAGAATTGGCCATGCTTTCACAAGGGCTGCTCTAATTAACCCATGTTGTGAATTATAGGTTGTCACAAACCTAGACTCTCTCTGATTGATAGCCCTCTGGCTTACATTACTATATAAAAGTCTATTACGATTTGTGTATTTTGCCCGATGGTATGCTTTTTTTAAGGATCGTCTACTGTATCCGCGGGCGAGGAAACGAAATTTTAATTCCTCCGCTCTACGTGTAAAATCTTCCTCCGAAGAGCAGATACGTCTTAAACGCAAAAAAATTTCCCTACCGGGATGCCCCTTATCATGTGTCTAGGATGACACGAGGATGCATGTAATAATGTATTCGATGCCGTTGTTTTCCGGAAAATGTCCGTTCTAATACATCCTGTGTCATCCCTATAGATAGAGACATCCAGAAAATCAATCTTATTTTTGTCACACACCGGGGTAAGTTTGATATTCAAATCGTTGTCATTCAGATACGAAACAAACTGCGAGAGGTCCATGGAGTTGCCATGCCAGACGAAAAAGATATCGTCAATGTAGCGTGTCCAAAATAGGACACGCTCCACAGACCCCAATCCGTCAAACATAAAGAGGTCCCTCTCCCACAACCCCAGGAACAGATTAGCATAGGAGGGCGCAAAGGCCGCCCCCATGGCTGTGCCCTGGAGCTGTAGGTAGAAAGACCCCTTAAACACAAAAAAGTTGTGAGTGAGGGTGAACTCCAAAAGCTCCAAGATGAGGTCCCTTAAACCTACTGATAGTGTAGAGGTAGCCAAAAAGAATTTAACCGCCTTTAGACCATCTGTATGGCGGATGCTTGTGTAGAGGGACTCAACATCAAGGGATGCCAGTAGAGTATCACCCTCAAGGCACAGTCCATCGACCTTCCGCAGCAAGTCTCCCGTATCCTTAAGGAACGAGGGAAGACTGGACACTAGTGGTTGCAGGTAGTGTTCTATCCATCTATTAATATTCTCGAGATAGTTTCCTCTTCCAGACACAATAGGCCTGCCAGGTGGTGACCTCAGATCTTTATGTATTTTAGGCAACAGATATAATGTGGCAATGGTGGGTTCTTTGACACTCAATGCCAACGCCAACTCCTTGGTGATAACGTCGTTGTCTAATGCCCTTTTCAGTATAGTATCCAATTTACACATAAATGCAGAGAGGGGGTTGTATGTCAATTTCCTATAACACAAGGGAGTATTAAGTTGTTTAAATACTTCTCTCTCATACATTTCTCTAGGCCACACAACGACGTTACCACCCTTGTCGGCTGGTTTGATAACCACATCAGACAGATTTCTCAAAATTTAAGTCTGCTGCGTTCCTGCTTGGTTAAGTTATCCGTACCTCCACTAGTAGGTATTGCATTCAGATCCTCGGCCACCACCTTAACAAACATATCTATGCTTGGACAAGAAGTGAAAGGAGGAAATTTAGTAGATCTCGGACGAATAGATGGAGGGATCTTACCTCCTTCCCTGTGTTCAATAGCCAGCTCCTCCAACGTTCTCACTGCCTCCTGCTCCTCTTCTGTGGGAAAAAGATTGTTAATTTCCTCATTAAAAAAATACCTTCTAAATAGCAGTGACCGTGCAAACATATGCAAATCCTTCACCACTAAGAAATTGTCATACCCCGGTGTGGGAGAAAAGGAAAGACCTTTGCCCAGTAAAGAGAGATCAATATCAGTGAACACATGTTCACTTAGATTAATCACCTTATCGTCTCTCCGATTGTTGTCATAAGTATCAAATGGACGTCTTCTATAGGGATGAAACGCATGATCACGTAATCTGTGTGTGTCATTAGCTCCAGATATATTTCCCGAAGCAGAAGATGCATCTGATTGACCACCCGATGATGCTACCGATGTACAGGAAGACATCCTACGTAGATTCGAGGAATTCGGACTACGCCATAAATAGACTTTATTATTCTGATAGTCACATAGGTCCCGATTATACTTAGATAGTTGATTAGTCTGTATTTTCTTGACCAAAGTGTCCATACTTTTATCCAAATCACTTTCAAACGTTTGTAATTTATCTACTGGACAATCTTTTTTATTATCTGTTTGAAAGCTATCAATCATTTTGTCCAATTCAGCAATGTTATCTGAATTATTGCTAATTAGAAGATTAATTAGAGTTGTTGAACATATGTCACAGGCCTCCTCCCATTTGGTTTTAAACTGGGTATCAGTCACAGGGAAAGTGGGAATAACCCTCACTCTAAGACCTCTTGGGATCATTTTGTTGGCAGTGTATTTCTCCAAAAAGAGACGGTTCCACCACAACCTAGATCTTTTCATTAATAAAGTCTTCATATGTGACATTCTGTCCTCCAAACCTTGATCACCCACTGGTTGTGTCGTGCCTCCCCCAGAAGCACCAAACACCTTATCCATATGTGCAAGCCAATTTTTCTCCCTTGCTTTATAGTCCATGGTGTCCGCCAAGAAACAACCTGTGCATAACACAGCAATAGATACATGTAACAGAGTATAGGTGGAAAACATCACCAAAAGTTGTACCAATGAATATAATCAAAAATGAATAGGACTAATAGGGAAACTGCCAAAGAGCTAAGCCAATACACAAAAGGGAATAGCAGCCAAAAGATCCCATAAAAATATTTCTTTATTAACAACATATGTTTAAAATTACATAGGATGGTAATTAGAACATCTGGGGAAAATCATTAGGAATGCCAGTATAATCCCTCCATAGAGGATCTAGTCAAGTCCAAATAGCTGATGATACAAAACAAAGTTTCTACACACATGTGCTGCACTCATAGACCACTTGTTGTACTAGCATAGTGCTGGATGATATAGACATAATGAACCCAGCCTATAGTGCCATTATACCTTAACAGAAGTGTAGCTCAGCCTTCAGATCAGGACCCAGATCCACCCCAACGCGCGTTTCGGAGCGCAGCTCCTTCCTCAGGGGGCATACATGGAACTACTATATGGCGGTTTATATACCCACATATTGTCACCGGTTTGACTCACCCACAGTGCCTCGCGCTAACCACAGCCTGTGCATACAATTAATTAGTCCCTTACTGCCTCTTGTCACGCCGCATACCGCCGCCATTCCCGCAAGCGTTCATCCATGACGTCAGCATCCGGAACCCCGTGGGGCCCCACGTGACCGGACGCCGACGAAACAGGGAGAAAGCATCGCGAGAGCGGCCGGACATGCGGCGCATGCGCACTCGCAATAGGGACACCGCAACTACCATCTTGAATACTGGCATAACAGTGGAGGAAGTACCGCAATAGCGGTCATACACACCTCCATCAAGGCCATGTCAGTGTACCACAATTAACAGGCAGCACTATATAAGGTATGGGGACTATGCAAAGGCTATGTTGCTGGCTCTGTGTGTGGGTCAAACCGCCGACCGATTATACCCACCAAACAAGACAAAATCACCACAAACTCAAAAAAAGCATAGATAAAAAACAGACATAAACAATGTAACCAAACCTATATCAAAGAAAGATGAATGAAATGCAAAAACCATAAAACAAAAAAATAAAAAAAACAAAAAAAATATGTATAACAAAAAAATAGAACAAAAGAATATATATAAAGAAAACAATGTAAATACAAAGAAAATAAAAAATAAACAATAAAAATACAAAAGAAAATAAATATACATATATTGAGATAATAAACCATTATAAATCATACAATGTCGTGATCTTATGTCTTTGCAATTCTTATTGTTGAGAGAAGTCTCTGATCATCATAGTCCGAGTGTCTATCTCTTCAAATTCGGTGATTGTCCAGGAATACACACATTGATCTATGTAAAATTAAAAAATCATTAAAATCATTATCAGGACATTCAGAATGATCCAAGACACGCGAACGGGGATCATAGGTAAGGAGCGAAAGACAGATTTTCATTCAGCCCCTTTGGGTGGATTGTTTGTAATGTCCAGATCCATTTAGTTTCCAGCTGACCCAGTTTTTTAGTTAGATTACCCCCCCTGATATTAATATTGAGCATGTCGATGCCACGTACCTTCAATAAGGCACTATCACATTGATGGAAATCATGGAAATGACGTGGCAACGTTTTTAGAGAGGATGTGTCCGTGCAGCAGGAGGCCGCTTGAATCCCCAACACATGTTCGCGAGTGCGTACCTTCAACTGTCTAGATGTTAAGCCGACGTAGATCAAACCACACGGACATGTGGCATAGTATATTACGTATCTAGACGTACATGTAATCCGGTGTTTGATCTTAAAGTTTTTAGAACCGTCGGAATTTACAAATGTGGCACTACGCTGAATGTTAGTGAACCCCAGTAACACAGGAGCAAGTGTTGACTGTGCTAATAGAACTTCCGAGCAACAACTGGCGGTGTTGGAGCCCAGGGTCAAGGAGGGTGTAGGCAGAGGCCTAATATGAGATGTTTGAAGTTAAATTTGGAGTTAGCAGCAAAAATTTTTGCCAGACACCCAGCAGGGGAACAGCAGGCGTTACTGAACCCCACAAACACATCAGCGATTGTTTTGATCTGTGCATCCAACACTTCTGATCAGCAACTGGCGTTGTTGAAGCCCAGGGTCAAGAAGGGTTTTAAATTTAAATATTGAGTTATTGCCTTGTTACGTGGCCATTGCAAATGTATGTACTTCAAACTATAAAAAATGAAGTTTTACTAGGACAATAAAATGATGAATTTCAATTCCAAGAATAAAAATAAACACCCTTAAAATATAAACGCATATAAGCACATGGCAAAAAGAAATGGAACAACACACCACCCAAAATTATTTTTACAAAATATAGTGATGTAAATTTAGGAATAAAAGTCCATTTTTGTATTTAGGAATGATGCGTAAGGAACGCTATGTTAAACCATAACATAGTGAAGACAATGGATTTTGTAATAGTCACTCATCATCATCATTACAAGAAATCTGTGACAGTCAAACAGATTTCAATTATTTCACTCTCGAAAATTGTTATTTCGGACAGCATTTATTACATGTCCAGCATGGACTCATCAAAGTGATGAGATGACGCAATAATGTACGATAAAAAAAAAAAAATTAAAAAAAAAAAAAACATTGTCACAATTTAAGTGGGTGCCTGCAAGTGGAGGTGAAACAAAGGCTACGGATAGCAAAGGTATATACTATGTCTGTTGTAGACAGTGGGCAGCCTCTGATGGGTAATGTCGATGTTATACTGTACGTCAATAAAGACTGCGGCTGCAATCATGCATTTTTGGCTTGTAGAATGTTGAAGAGGGTAAAAGCATGTCTGGTTGCGCAAGGCTTTATCCTGTAACAATACCTTCCTTGTGTGACGGGTAGGGTAGCATGTGTCTATTATATGAGTGTCTCTAAAATGTGACTTTATGCAGCCTTATTCTGCCCTAGGGACGCAAAAAATAAGACAGCAGTAATCATTTACTGTATAAAACTCCACCTATGAGCAACAAAACAAGCACGTTCCCTCTTCCGGTTCCTGCGCTGACATGTGAGGAGGGAGTTTGGAGACGCTCCTGAATTTCTCCCAGGTGTCCAAGCATATGGGGCCGATAGGAGAGCATTAAAACCACCCCCGGTCGTGACTTAAATACGGTGAATCGAACCAGTGAAGAACTGTAGGTTGATGCGAATGAATGTGCGATCACATGACACACGTTTATAACCCTTGCTAGACACGAATAACTTTGTAGAATTTTGGAGACACCTGAACCCAGATGGCAGTGAATATTCCTTCTATTCGGCGCCACATGACTCTTGGTCCAGAAGAGATAATATATTGCTATCACAGGAGCTAGTAAGGGGAGTGGAAGAGGCAGATGTGCACAACGTAGCTATATCTGACCACGCGCCCGTATCAGTGACCCTGCCAGATATGGTTCAGATGGGGCCAGACCAAACTTGGCGCTTCCCTACCTATTTGTTAATGGATGAGAAGTTTCGACATCAGGTGAAGCAATGGTGTTTGGAATATGTAAGTGATAATGGAGATAGTAGGGATAGGCCGGAACTTTTATGGGCAGCAGGGAAGGCATTAATGCGCGTGAAACTAATAGGTTATCAGACAACGCTAAAAAAGAAGATAGCGACAAACTACTCGCAGGCTAGCAGGATATTACGCGATAGCTACACGGCAAACAAGACAACTTCATCAACACAGGATAAAAATAGATGTAAGCAGGCTAAGGCTGACTTACACGTATGGGTATATCGACGCGAGAGAAGCAGTAATATGAATTATAGAGCCGATGTATATCGTTATGGTAGCAAATCAGGGAGACTATTAGCACGACTAGCGAAAGGAAATCACATTCGTCATCAACATATTACAGCGTTAACGAATAAACATGGGATCATGAACACAGACCCTCGAAGCATAATCACGATTCTACAAGAATACTACTCAGACTTATATAAGGTGGAACATACGGATAGTGCGGAGGGTCAGACCTTTCTAGATGGAATACGGTTACCATCCTTTACAAACTATCAGCTTCTCCTTTTAAAAAAACCAATTGAGGTGACGGAAGTGACAGCGGCGATAAGTGACTTTAAATCCGGGAAAGCTCCAGGACCTGACGGGTTTACAGCCAAATTGTTAAAATTATTGAGTGAGGATATCCCGTCCACATTGGTAGGCACCTTCAATCATATATTGGAGACAGGAGGGTTGCCCATCCATTCAAACATGGCACACATGAAGGTGCTACTAAAACCCAACAAACCTTCACATCTGGCTGGATCCTATCGTCCATTCTCACTCATTGACCAGGATATCAAGCTTTTGTCCAGGATCATGGCAGATCGTTTGAGTAGCATTCTTCCTACGCTGATAGGGCCATCACAAGTGGCCTTTGTTACACCAAGATCGCCCATGAATAACATTAGGAAAGTAATAGCAGTTGTAGATAAATATCGTTGCCTGACAACATCGAGTCCTGTCATGCTATCCTTAGATGGCGATAAGGCATTTGATAGGGTGAGCTGAAGTTGGTTGCCAATGGTCCTGGACAAAATTGCCATGAGAGGCACGTTTATGACTTTCCTATCAGGTGTCTACGCCAACCCACAGGCACAAATACACAACACAGGTCACCTTTCGGCTACTTTCACAATACAGAGGGGAACTCCTCAGGGATGTCCATTATCACCTTTGCTCTTTGATATAGCCCTTGAGCCATTAGTTACACACGTGGAGGATAACACTTTATATGACGGTATAAAGGTAGGGGGTCGGCAGATCAAACTCACATTGTTTGCAGACGATATACTCATTTATATGGCACATCCCCAAGACCATCTCAAAGGGCTATTAGACTGGATACAATTTTTTTAACTAATTTTGTGGTTTCGCTTCAAAGACTACAAGAGTGAAATTTTTCAATTGTTAAAGCCTAATCCTCGTGAGCTTTGGTGTGCTTACTGATGGGGGACAGAAGTAATTAAAACATTTATTTATAACATATCTGTGAATCAAAATAGGACGAGATTTTAGTTCTCAATACAAACTTAACTATGAACCCTAATTGGACAAGGTTGTACGTCAATTGGAGCGGTGGCATGATTTGCCCCTGTCTCTTCTGGGCCGTTGTCACCTTCTTAAGATGATTATTTTTGGAAGGCTATTATACCCGCTTCAGACTATTCCAATCCTGTTACGTAAAGCTGATGTTTTAAAAAAAGCATTGACCAGATTCATCTTGAGGGGAAAACGGCCCAGAATAGCAATACGAAAAATTATGCGTGCAGTAAAAGATGGGGGCCTGGCCGTGCCAAACGTTAGGAGTTATAACTTTTCGTGCTTGATCAGAGTGGGGAGAGATTGGTTTAAGGGGACTTAGTCCTACTCAGATGTATTGCTGGAATCTGGACTGACAGAGGGTTGTATTTTGGCCTCATGTGTTGACACTGTGATTTGTAAACTCCCGGTCATAGTGATCAGCGCTACTACGCGATACAGTAATTGCCTGTAAGGCAACCAGAAGAGCGCATGGGTTGTCTTCTCAGTTATCTAAACACATGCCTTTATGGGCTCACCCAGAATTCCCAGTGGGAGTGACAGACCGCGTTTTTGAGACGTGGCATACTAAAGGTATACATACAGTATTCCATCTCATGCACCTAAAAGAGTGTAGGTGGCTGACATCCAAGGAGATTATGGAAAAATTCAATTAGCCCCCTTCTCACTTTATTGAAACTCTACAAGTGCATTATTTCTACAGAAATCGCCTGCGTAATATTATAGAAGAGGTGGTAGACAATTGATTTGACAAGATGGGAGATATATTTCTTCAACCAGACTGAAGTTTGCTCATGATTTTCCATGATTACTACGACCTGTGATGAGGTCATAGTCACGTGATCTGGTCAGCTGATGTGTACGTCATCTGATGGTGTTTTGTAGGCCTATAAAACAAGGAGCTGTTGTAGTTGTGTGGAAGGAAGGAGTTTGGCTGTAGTCAGCCTGGAACATTGTTTTGTTACTGTGTGGCAGTGTGCACCAGGAAGCGAGTAACAGACCACCCGGAATGTGACCTGGCGGTCTCAGCTGACCTGCAGCCGCTTAGTTAAGGCCGTCACAAGCAAGGGTGAGTCTGTGACCAGTGGTTCTCCAAACTGGAGTGATTTATGTTCTGTTTTCATTTTGTTATATGGACTTTTTGTTGAACTCATGATTAAAATCACTGAACTTTGAAATAAAAGGCTATGTATTTGCCTCATTACTGCGGCCCAGCCCTGCCTACCACAGCGGTTCCCTACAATTGGTGGAGAATGCGGGCAACGCAGTGAGGTCAGGCTGTTTTCATGCATGACTAGTGTTGAGCGATACGATACCGCAAGTATCGGGTATCGGCCGATATTAGCTGTTTCGGCCTTTCGATACTTAGTTCCGATATTTTCCATATATCGTATACCGGAATCGGAAGTTCCCATAATTCTTTGAGAGGCAATGTGATTTTAGTCAGCCAATGAGGAATCCTAAGAAGTGTGGGCACATCCTGTACTGCTGCGGTCATGTTAACTAATGGCATGGCTGTGATTGGATGCTGAAATGATGTCAGAATGCACTATAAAAGGCGCCGCCGCCATTTTAGCGTCACTGTGCTGTGAATTCAGTAAGGGACAGAACGCTGCTGTGCTGACTCTGAGGGACAGTTAGAGATTGCGATTTAGTGTACTGTGCTGTAGGCAGGCTAACACCAACCGCTGTGTAAAGCTTCCTTTTGCCTGCAGTGTTGTTTTAACAGCTCTGCAATGTGTGTGTGTGAGTGTAAGTGACGCTGCAGTTTGCTCTGCATGCAACGCTGTCTGTAGGCATCTGCACGTGTCACTCACAGACACTTTTTTTTTTCTTCAGTGTAATTCTTGCAGCTCCATGCAATTTAACTATTAGTGTGACGCGCTTCCATCCGTATCCAATACATTGGTTGCAAACACTATAGAAGTAGACAAAGGAGTAGCCTTTCACAGATTGTGAACAGTTGTGTTTCAGTGTTCACTTCAGTCTGTGTTTTTTATTTTTTGAGTGCACATCACGCTCCAGTTACTTGTTCAAGCACTGCTGCTTGTACTCTGCTGAGCGTGTCTCAGTGCCTCATCCTTTTCATTTATCTCCAATTGGTTCTGCTCCATTCCATTTAAAATATAATCTATTAGTGTGACGCGCTTCCATCCGTATCCAATACATTGGTTGCAAACACTATAGAAGTAGACAAAGGAGTAGCCTTTCACAGATTGTGAACAGTTGTGTTTCAGTGTTCACTTCAGTCTGTGTTTTTTATTTTTTGAGTGCACATCACGCTCCAGTTACTTGTTCAAGCACTGCTGCTTGTACTCTGCTGAGCGTGTCTCAGTGCCTCATCCTTTTCATTTATCTCCAATTGGTTCTGCTCCATTCCATTTAAAATATAATCTATTAGTGTGACGCGCTTCCATCCGTATCCAATACATTGGTTGCAAACACTATAGAAGTAGACAAAGGAGTAGCCTTTCACAGATTGTGAACAGTTGTGTTTCAGTGTTCACTTCAGTCTGTGTTTTTTATTTTTTGAGTGCACATCACGCTCCAGTTACTTGTTCAAGCACTGCTGCTTGTACTCTGCTGAGCGTGTCTCAGTGCCTCATCCTTTTCATTTATCTCCAATTGGTTCTGCTCCATTCCATTTAAAATATAATCTATTAGTGTGACGCGCTTCCATCCGTATCCAATACATTGGTTGCAAACACTATAGAAGTAGACAAAGGAGTAGCCTTTCACAGATTGTGAACAGTTGTGTTTCAGTGTTCACTTCAGTCTGTGTTATTTATTTTTTGAGTGCACATCACGCTCCAGTTACTTGTTCAAGCACTGCTGCTTGTACTATGCTGAGCGTGTCTCAGTGCCTCATCCTTTTCATTTATCTCCAATTGGTTCTGCTCCATTCCATTTAAAATATAATCTATTAGTGTGACGCGCTTCCATCCGTATCCAATACATTGGTTGCAAACACTATAGAAGTAGACAAAGGAGTAGCCTTTCACAGATTGTGAACAGTTGTGTTTCAGTGTTCACTTCAGTCTCTGCGTAATAACCACACTTAGGCCTTATAACTTTTCTGACTTTCTTTATCAATCTACCAAGATGAAGAAGGCAGTGAGTAAGGCACGTGGTCGTGGCCGTGGAGTTTCAGCAGGGAGAGGACATGGTGATTCTGTGGCTGCTGCCGCCCTCAGTGACACAGCATCCACCAGTTTTACCCATGAGCGTTCCTTTATGCGCAGTTTGGTAGGAGCTCGGCGTGCCCCCCTGCTGCGGGAAGAACAAATTGAAGCCGTTGTTGGTTGGATGGCAGCCAATGCATCGACTTCAATTCCTTCCACCTCCTCTCAGGAACACAACACTGTTGAGCAACCATCTGTCTGTTCACCGCCTGTCAAATTGCCCAGGCAGTCAGAGAGTTCTGTACAGGAGCCAGCTGAGTCTCTGCTTCTGTTCTCAGAATCTGTTGGCTCGCAAACATGGGCACAGGCAAGCAGCATTCTGCAATTTGAAGAAGAGGGAGTATGCAGTGATGCGCAACAGCTGTGTCTCTCTCAATCTGAAGAGGCGGGTGAGCCAGTGCCGATGGACAGCACACCGCAGAACGCATCTTATGATGATGATGAGACTCAGGTGCCAGGTTTTGTGGAGCATGGTGCTGCCCAGACCATCCAACAGCAGCAGGTGTTGGAAGAGGGTAGTGGAGATGATGAAGTCCGAGACCCAACATGGCGTGAGCAACAGGAAGGTGGTGGGAGCAGCTCTGAGGAAGAGATTGTCCCAACGGTACAAAGAGGAGGGAGAGGTAGGCTGCAGACTCGCTTGCCTGTAGCCTCCAGTTTGGCACCTGTTGGGAGCAGTTCTCTTAGAAATGTCAAAATTGGCGCTCCCATGACTTGCACTGCGTGGTCCTTTTTTGACAGACTTGTAGATGATATTTGCTATGTTCAATGCAAGCTGTGTAAGCAAAAAGTTAAAAGAGGTAAAAATATCAGTAACCTGAATACCACAAATATGTGGAAACATGTACGGACAAAGCACGTAGCTGAGTTACAAAGACACACTGGAGATGTAGGCCAACCTACAGCAGCACCTACATCTTCAGGTCGTGTTGGAGCCTCTACCTCCAGCTCACACACACCTGGTTCGGCTTCCTCACAGGATCTCCATGGAAGAACCTCGGTCACTGTTGTCCATAGACAAACTGTTATTCCACCCACAGCAGCAAGTTCACAGTCATCGTCACACTCCCAGACCACAAAACAGCCATCAGTACCACAGGCATGGGATAAAAGACGGCCATACTCGGCAAACCATCCACGAGCACAGGCTCTGAATGCTGGCATTGCAAAACTCCTGTCCCTTGAAATGCTGTCATTCAGGCTGGTGGAGACTGACAGTTTCAGGAACTTTATGGCATTGGCAGTCCCACATATAATGTGCCAAGCCGATTTTATTTCAGCAGGCAAGCTGTCCCTGCTCTGCAAAAACATGTCGAGGGAAACATTAAACATGCGCTACTAAATGCCGTCAGTAGCAGGGTCCACCTGACCACCGATGCGTGGACCAGTACCCATGGCCAGGG
The DNA here is from genome assembly GCA_033576555.1 of Oophaga sylvatica. Taxonomy (NCBI): domain Eukaryota; kingdom Metazoa; phylum Chordata; class Amphibia; order Anura; family Dendrobatidae; genus Oophaga; species Oophaga sylvatica. Next base: position 552,022,539 of record JARQOD010000004.1, on the reverse strand, counting down.
ACGATACCTTTCCCTCACTGCCCATTGGGTCAATGTTGTGGAGCCGGGTACAGATCTTGCCAGTGGCGCTGTACGTGTTCTGCCAACTCCAAGGATTGCAGGAATCCAGTCTGTACACATTGATTCCTCCTCCTACTCCAGTTCCTCAGAATCATCGCTGCACGAGCCGTCACGGTATACCTCCACATGGACCAGTGAACGCTTACCTGTTGCGACCGATATGAGCACAGCCGTGGCCAAACGTCAACAGGCCATCCTGAAATTAATTTCCATGGGGAATCGAAGCCACACAGCGCAGGAGCTCTGGGATGCCATCAAGCAGGAGAGCGACGTGTGGTTTTTGTCAGCTAATCTCCAGCCAGGCTTGGTAGTGTGTGACAATGGCCGAAATCTGGTGGCAGCTCTGGGCCTTGGCAACCTCACTCACATACCATGTCTGGCACATGTGCTCAACTTGGTCGTGCAGAGTTTTTTGAGGGACTATCCGGATCTTGATGCACTGCTGCACAAGGTCCGCCTAGAGTGCGCTCACTTGCGACGTTCCAGCATGGCCAGATCGCGCATTGCAGCTCTGCAAGTCAGATTTCGCCTTCCTGAACATCGCATCATATGTGACGAACCCACCAGGTGGAATTCCACGTTACATATGTTGGAGCGGTTGTGTGAGCAGCAGCCAGCAGTAATGGAGTATCAGCTGCAACAGGCGCAATCAACTCGCAATTTGCGCCGTTCACACTTCACCACTACTGAGTGGGCCTCTATGAAGGACATCTGCGACGTTTTGCGTGCGTTTGATGTCTCAACGCGGATGGCGAGTGCAGATGATGCACTAGTCAGCATGACTGTCCCCCTTATCTGCCTGCTTCAGAAATCACTGAAAGCACTAAAGGAAGAGGTTTTGGAAGAGGTGGAGGATGAGGAGTCACAAATTCAATTACCTTCAGGACAGTCATCGCAACGTGGTTCCTCACAAAGGGCTGGGCAGGGCTCACTTTGTGAGGAGGATGAGGAGGAGGAGGAGTCAATGGAGGAGGAAGAAATCCCTACAGAGGGAGGTACACAACGCTCTAGTCAGTATGTAGAGCGAGGGTGGGGTGATGCAGAGGAGGCAGAGATGACGCCTCTTCCAGAGGACAGCCTTTGTTGGCCAGTTGGGAGTCTGCAGCACATGGTTGATTTCATGCTTCAGTGCCTGAGAAACGACCGCCGCATCGCCCACATTCTCACCACGTCAGATTATTGGGTGTACACCCTCCTAGACCCTCGCTACCGGGACAACTTACAAACCCTCATCACACCGGTGAACCGGGACCGTAAAATGCAGGAGTACCAAGACACACTGGTGCAATCCATACTGTTGTACATTCCAGCCGAGAGAGCTGCTGCTGCTGCTACTGCTTTACAAAGCAGCTCTGTGCGTCGAGGCAGTGTAGACACCTCTACAACAAGAGGGAGCAGAAGCAGCGCCTCTGCACAGGGCAAGAGCTGTATGTTACAAATGTGGCAAAGTTTTGTGACAGCGCGAGCAAGGTCTACACCATCCGAGACGGCTCCAGTCACCAGGAAGAAACGTTTCCGTAAGATGGTGACAGACTACTTGGCTTTCCCTCTAAGTGTACTCCCAGATGCCTCTTCCCCTTTCAAATTTTGGGTCTCTAAGTTGGATACATGGCCAGAGCTTAGCCAGTATGCATTGGAGGTGCTGGCTTGCCCTGCTGCCAGTGTATTATCTGAGCGTGTCTTTCGTGCTGCAGGTGGTGTAGTAACAGACCGTCGCATGCGACTATCCTCAGAGAATGTAGACCGGCTTACTTTTCTGAAAATGAACAAGGCATGGATCTCACCTGAATTTGCCTGTCCGTTTTCAGATTAAATAACTGTTTGGCAACGTTTTCCATGTCTCCTGTTATGTTCATCTTTCTACCACCTGAACTCTACTCCCTGGGCTACAACACCGCCATTTGTTGCTCGTAAGTAATTGGCAGGGGTACTGACTCCTGGCCAGCCTGGTTACAGCACGACAGCTGTTTCCTGGCAGTGTGAACGTCAATTATCCTCCAATAAGTTGTGCTGTCGTGTTGCATTCGGGTTAGCCGACTCTATGGTGCCTGCAGTTTAGGTGATTCCTATGTGTGCTGTGGGATATGTAAATAAAGGCGGTTTCCATTGTGACAATAGGACAAGCACCCACTGTAGGACTGTGTGATTCGGTAACTGCGGACGGCTTGCGTCCTGTCAACTTACATTTTCATGGGTGCGTTCTTCTACCCGTCCGGGGTCCAGTACCGTCAACTGGTTCTCCCCAGTGCCTTTGGCCTAGGTGCCTCCATCTCCGTATCCGAGTTCCACCAACGTCTGCTGGTCCTTGGTAGTGCTTTGGAGCACAGGTACCTCCTGCTTAGTAACCGTGTCACAGTAACGTCAGCTGGTACTCGGTTGTGACATTGCCTCTTTTCCTTCTGCTACCCGTCCGGGGTCCAGTACCGTCAACTGGTTCTCCCCAGTGCCTTTGGCCTAGGTGCCTCCATCTCCGTATCCGAGTTCCACCAACGTCTGCTGGTCCTTGGTAGTGCTTTGGAGCACAGGTACCTCCTGCTTAGTAACCGTGTCACAGTAACGTCAGCTGGTACTCGGTTGTGACATTGCCTCTTTTCCTTCTGCTGCCCCTCCGGGTTCCAGCACAGTCAGCTGGTCCTCGTTACTTCCATTGTCTCTTGCTCCATCTGATACCCGTCAGGGTTCCAGTAACGTCAGCTGGTTCTCGGAAATTAGACGACCTTAAAGACCACTCAGAAGAAGATGACGACAACAAGGACGACGAGCATGAAGCCAACCAGCCTGAACACCATCACAAAGAAAAAATAAAAGATTACCCAGAAGAAGATCACCAACAGGACAAAGAAGGTTAAGACAAACTACAAGATACAGAACAAGAGACAGAAGAACAATAAGCAGAAGATCAAAAAGCAGAAGAACATGAAGTATAAGACCAAAATGAAGAGCAAAATATATGCTCTAAATTTTAAGCAGAAGAAGACTAAGCAGTGTATGGGGGTGAGTCCGTTCCTCCTCGTGGTGCCCCTGGAAAATGCCTGCTGCTGCAGGCTAAACTGAACACGGACAAATACTGTTGTAATTTAAATCTTTTGTGACAGCAAGAACGGAAGGATGAACAATTCATACTTTTACAGATTACAAGTACAGGAATCTCTGTCACAAATAAGAATATGATGAAGAAGATGAAGAGGAAGAAGATGAAGAATTTGAATATGAAGAAGATTAATTAGTTTAATAATAACAATATGAGTAATGTAAACAAAAACATGAATAGCAAGAAGTTTAAGAAGAAGATTAAGAAGGTGAAGATGAAGAATAATTTGATGAGAAAGATGATGCTGCTGAAGATTATGAAGGAGAAAGTGTGGCACTGGCAAAAGTTAAAAAGGTGAAGAGCATGGAAGTTGTGAAACATACATATTTGCCAAAATAGAAAAAAGGTTAACAACATTGTCAATTTGTTAGTCAATCCAAACGTATTTCCAAAAAAATATATATTAATGCTATTCCAATGCATTGGGTTAAACATGTATGCCTTTATTGTCTCCTCAACCTCCCCCAATACATTCTACATTAGTCTTTGTTGTTTTCCTTCATGTACAATTAACCAACAAGGCAAGACTGGTTTTTTTTAATGTCGATATTTGGTTCCCATAGACTTACATTGGACTTCCGGTATCGGAATCGGATATCGACGATATTTAGTGATATCGGCGATACCATTCCGATCCGATATTTTTAGATATCGAGCAGTATCGCTCAACACTATGCATGACAGTAAATGTCCTGGTTTTAGAAAGTGCACCAAAACCGGCTGGATAACTGTCCGAAGATGGAGAACAAAGTAAAAATGCTAGTGGAGGCCATGCGACAGCAACAGCAGGCTACACAGCAGCAACAGCAGGCTATGCAGCAGCAGCAGGCTATACAACAGCAGGCTATGTAGCGGCAGCAGGCTATACAGCAGCAGGCTATGTAGCAGCAGATATTTAATCGACAGCAACAGGAAACCAATAGTTTACTGATGCAGCACATCACAGCGCCGCAGACAGTAAGAGCTGCCCGGGGATGCCATGATGTCCGGAAAGCGGTGCGTACAGCGATCCGAAAGATGGAGCAATCAGATGACGTTGAGGTGTAGCTGGAGATGTTTGAAGGCGTGGCTAAAAGGGAGAGACTGCCCCGGGGACCAGTGGCCGAGATCGTGGCTCCGTTTTTGACTTCAGGACCCGCTAAAGCCTATAGGGACCTACCCCCCCAGCAACAGGAGGACTATGAGAGCGTGAAGGGTGAGATACTTGCACGTCTTGGGGTAAATGTTTTTTTCCTGGCCCAGCGTGTACAACAATGGAAGTTTTCCCCTTCCGAGCAAGCTCGGTCCCAGTATTATGACTTGATACACCTGATAGAAAAGTGCTTTCAGCCGGAGGTGTTGTCACCCCGCGATATGCTGGATCGTATAGTGACTGATAAATTCGGGCGAACTTTGCCCCACACCCTTCAAACATGGGTTGGACAGGCAGCCCCTACTGATGGTCTCCAAATGGTAGATCTCATTGAAAGATATGGGACTACCAAGGAGATACAGGGAGAGACTACCAGGAAGCTACCAATTAAATTCACCAAACCTTCACCCACAGCTCGGCGAGCAGAGACTCTGAGGGCCGCCCAGGAAGGGTCGGGGAACGAAAGGGGCCCCATAATCTGTTGGCGGTGCCAAGAACCATGACATGTGGGAGCTGATTGCCCCCACCTGACTGAGCCCATGGACAACAACTTTGGCTACTATCAGTCTCACTATGCATAACACATGTGTGCAGTGGTCAGTATTACCTTTGCCTTCGGTGGAGGAGGAAAACACCTCTCCTATAGAAGTGTTAGTTGGGGAGATGGAAGATTTGCCACCGGGACCAGAATTGTAATACTTAAATGTGTCAGGTGACAATTTTGGTACGGCGCAACTCCGTGACCCTACGTTGAGTCGAGCCCGTGAAAATTTACTGGTTGTCAATGGGGAACCCCAACACCCCGGGGCAGCTACAGTATTTGACCGATTAGAGCTGGACCAAGATTTGCTGTTTCGGGTTTATAAAATACATGTGGAAATTTTTGAGCAATTGCTGCTACCGCAGTCATATCGGAGGTTGTTAATGGACATTGCGCATGTACTAGGGTGACATTTGGGTCAAAAGAAAACCATACACAGAATTATACAACGGTTTTACTGGCTAGGGGTCTATGAAGAAGTTAAACGGTATTGGAACTATTGTCGCGTGTGCCAGCTACACAGTCCGCAGCATCATTTTCTGAGTCCCTTAGTGCCATTAACAATTATAGAGTTCGAGTTTGAGAGAATACCCATGGATCTGGTGGGGCCGGTTAATAAATCAGCAAGGGGTCATCAACAGGGGCAATAAAAGGGCACTGTGTGGGTCACCATTTTTGATCACACCCGAGTTCAAAAGAGAATTCATTGTCCAGACTGATGCGTCAGAGGTAGGTCTGGGTGCCGTGTTGTCTCAGGACTGGAGCTTAACGGGGATGAGTTTCCATTAGTTTCCTGAGTCGAAAGCTTACTCCATAAAAAAAACAGATACAGCATTGTAGAGAGAGATTGCCTGGCGATAAAGTGGGCACTGGAGTCGTTGCGCTACTATTTGTTGGGGATAACATTTTGTTTTGTAACTGATCATTCCCCTGTGACTGGCAGAGTTGTAGCCCAGGGAGTAGAGTTCAGGTGGTAGAAAGATGAACATAACAGGAGACATGGAAAACGTTGGCAAACAGTTATTTAATCTGAAAACGGACAGGCAAATTCAGGTGAGATCCATGCCTTGTTCATTTTCAGAAAAGTAAGCCGGTCTACATTCTCTGAGGATAGTCGCATGCGACGGTCTGTTAGTACACCACCTGCAGCACTAAAGACGCGCTCAGATAATACACTGGCAGCAGGGCAAGCCAGCACCTCCAATGCATACTGGCTAAGCTCTGGCCATGTATCCAGCTTAGAGACCCAAAACTTGAAAGGGGAAGAGCCATCTGGGAGTACACTGAGAGGAAAAAACATGTAGTCTGTCACCATCTTACGTAAACGTTGCCTCATGGTGAGTGGAGTCGTCTTGGATGGTGTAGATATTGGTGGCGCTGACACAAAACTTCACCACATTTGTAACATACTGCTCTTGCCCTGTGCAGAGGCGCAGCTTGTGCTCCCTCTTGTTGCAGAGGTGTCTCCACTGCCTCGACGCACAGAGATTCTTTGTAAAGCAGTAGCAGCAGCAGTGCTCTCGGCTGGAATGGAGAATATTATGGATTGCACCAGTCTGTCTTGGTACTCCTGCATTTTACGCTCCCGGTTCAACGGTGTGATGAGGCTTTGTAAGTTGTCCCGGTAGCGAGGGTCTAGGAGGGTGTACACCCAATAATCTGATGTGGTGAAAATGTGAGCGATGCGGCGGTCGTTTCTCAGGCACTGCAGCATGAAATCAACCATGTGCTGCAGACTCCCAACTGCCCAACAAACGCTGTCCTCTGTAAGAGGCGTCATCTGTACCTGCTCTGCATCACCCCACCCTCGCTCTACATACTGACTAGAGCGTTGTGTACCTCCCTCTGTAGCGATTTCTTCCTCCTCCATTGACTCCTCCTCATCCTCCTCACAAAGTGAGCCCTGCAAAGCCCTTTGGGAGGAACCACGTTGCGCTGACTGTCCAAAAGGTGATGGAATTTGTGTCTCCTCATCATCCACCTCTTCCAAAACCTCATCCCTTAGTGCTTCCAGTGTTTTTTGAAGCAGGCAGATAAGGGGGACAGTCAGGCTGACTAGTGCATCATCTGCACTCGCCATCCGCGTTGAGACATCAAACGCACGCAAAACGTGGAAGATGTCCTTCATAGAGGCCCACTCAGTAGTGGTGAAGTGTGAACGGCGCAAATTGCGAGTTGATTGCGCCTGATGCAGCTGATACTCCATTACTGCTGGCTGTTGCTCACACAACCGCTCCAACATATGTAAGGTGGAATTCCACCTGGTGGGTACGTCACATATGATGCGATGTTCAGGAAGGCGAAATCTGCGTTGCAGAGCAGCAATGCGCGATCTGGCTATGCTGGAACGTCGCAAGTGAGCACACTCTAGGTGGACCTTCAACAGCAGTTCAGCAAGATCCGGATAGTCCCTCAAAAAACTCTGCACGACCAAGTTGAGCACATGTGCCAGACATGGTATGTGAGTGAGGTTGCCAATGCCCAGAGCTGCCACCAGATTTCGGCCATTGTCACACACTACCAAGCCTGGCTGGAGATTCGCTGGCAAAAACCACACGTCGCTCTCCTCCTTGATGGCATTCCAGACCTCCTGCGCTGTGTGGCTTCGATTCCCCATTGAAATTAATTTCAGGACGGCCTGTTGACGTTTGGCCACGGCTGTGCTCATATCGTTCGCAACAGGTAAGCGGTCACGGGTCCATGTGGAGGTAGACCGTGACGGCTCCTGCAGCGATGATTCTGAGGAACTGGAGTAGGAGGAGGAATCAATGTGTACAGACTGGATTCCTGCAATCCTTGGAGTTGGCAGAACACGTACAGCGCCACTGGCAAGATCTGTACCCGGCTCCACAACATTGACCCAATGGGCAGTGAGGGAAAGGTATCGTCCCTGGCCATGGGTACTGGTCCACGCATCGGTGGTCAGGTGGACCTTGCTACAGACGGCGTTTAGTAGCGCATGTTTAATGTTTCCCTCGACATGTTTTTGCAGACAAGGGACGGCTTGCCTGCTGAAATAAAATCGGCTTGGCACATTGTATTGTGGGACTGCCAATGCCATTAAGTTACTGAAACTGTCAGTCGCCACCAGCCTGAATGACAGCATTTCAAGGGACAGGAGTTTTGCAATGCCAGCATTCAGAGCCTGTGCTCGTGGATGGTTTGCCGAGTATGGCCGTCTTTTATCCCATGCCTGTGGTACCGATGGCTGTTTTGTGGCCTGGGAGTGTGAGGATGACAGGGAACTTGCTGCTGTGGGTGGAATAACACTTTGTCTCTGGACAACAGTGACCAAGGTTCTTCCATGGCGATCCTGTGAGGAAGCCGAACCAGCTGTGTGTGAGCTGGAGGAAGAGGCTCCAACACGACCTGAAGATGTAGGTGCTGCTGTAGGTTGGCCTACATCTCCACTGTGTCTTTGTAACACAACTACGTGCTTTGTCCGCACATGTTTCCACATATTTGTGGTATTGAGGTTACTGCAATTTTTACCTCTTTTTACTTTTTGCTTACACAGCTTGCATTTAACATAGCAAATATCATCTGCAAGTCTGTCAAAAAAGGACCACGCAGTGCAAGTCCTGGGAGCGCCCATTTTGACTTTTGGAAAAGAACTGCTCCCAACAGGTGCCAAACTGGAGGCTACAGGCAACCGAGTCTGCAGCCTACCTCTCCCTCCTGTTTGTACCGTTGGGACAATCTCATCCTCACAGCTGCTCCCACCACCTTCCTGTCCCTCACGCCATGTTGGGTCTTGGACCTCATCATCTCCACTACCCTCTTCCAACACCTGCTGCTGTTGGGTGGTCTGGCCAGCACCATGCTCAACAGAAACTGGCACCTGAGTCTCATCATCATCAGATGCGTTCTGCGGTGTGCTGACCATCGGCACTGGCTCACCCGCCTCTTCTGATTCAGAGAGACACAGCTGTTGCGCATCACTGCATACTCCCTCTTCTTCACATTCCAGAATGCTGCTTGGCTGGGCCCCTGTTTGCAAGCCAACAGATTCTGAGAACAGAAGCAGAGACTCAGCTGGCTCCAGTTCAGAACTCTCTGACTGCCTGGGCAATTTGACAGGCGGTGAACAGACAGATGGTTGCTCAACAGTGTTGTGGTCCTGAGAGGAGGTGGAAGCAATTGAAGTCGATGCATTGGCTGCCATCCAACCAACAACGGCTTCAATTTGCTCTTCCCGCAGCAGGGGGGTACGCCGAGCTCCTACAAAACTGCACATAAAGGAACGCTCACGGGGAAAACTGGTGGATGCTGTGTCACTGGGGGCGGCAGCAGCCACAGAATCCCCACGAACTCTCCTTGCTGAAACTCTACGGCCACGACCACGTGCCTTACTCCCTGCCTTCTTTATCTTGGTAGATTGATAAAGAAAGTCAGAAAAGTTAAAAGGCCTAAGTGTTGTTATTCCGCAGAGACTGCAGTGAACACTGCAGACAACTGTTCACTAGCTGTGAAAGGCCCCTTTGTGTACTTCTATAGTGTTTGCAACCAATGTATTGGATACGGATGGAAGCGCGTCACACTAATAGATTGGAGTTATTTTAAAAAGAATGGAGCAGCAACAATTATAGAAAAATGACAAGGATGAGGCAGTGACACACGTTCAGCAGACTATAACCAGCAGTGGTTTAAGAACTAACTGGAGCGTGATCTGCACTCAGCAAAAAAAAAATATATCACAGACTAGAGTGAACACTGCAGTGCACACAACTGGTCACTATCTGTGAAAGGCTCCTTTGTGGACTTCTATAGTGTTTGCAACCAATGTATTGGATACGGATGGAAGCGCGTCACACTAATAGATTGGAGTTATTTTAAATAGAATGGAGCAGCAACAATTATAGAAAAATGACAAGGATGAGGCAGTGACACACGTTCAGCAGACTATAACCAGCAATGGTTTAAGAACTAACTGGAGCGTGATCTGCACTCAGCAAAAAAAAAATATATCACAGACTAGAGTGAACACTGCAGTGCACACAACTGGTCACTATCTGTGAAAGGCTCCTTTGTGGACTTCTATAGTGTTTGCAACCAATGTATTGTATACGGATGGAAGCGCGTCACACTAATAGATTGGAGTTATTTTAAATAGAATGGAGCAGCAACAATTATAGAAAAATGACAAGGATGAGGCAGTGACACACGTTCAGCAGACTATAACCAGCAGTGGTTTAAGAACTAACTGGAGCGTGATCTGCACTCAGCAAAAAAAAAATATATCACAGACTAGAGTGAACACTGCAGTGCACACAACTGGTCACTATCTGTGAAAGGCTCCTTTGTGGACTTCTATAGTGTTTGCAACCAATGTATTGGATACGGATGGAAGCGCGTCACACTAATAGATTGGAGTTATTTTAAATAGAACGGAGCAGCAACAATTATAGAAAAATGACAAGGATGAGGCAGTGACACACGTTCAGCAGACTATAACCAGCAGTGGTTTAAGAACTAACTGGAGCGTGATCTGCACTCAGCAAAAAAAAAATATATCACAGACTAGAGTGAACACTGCAGTGCACACAACTGGTCACTATCTGTGAAAGGCTCCTTTGTGGACTTCTATAGTGTTTGCAACCAATGTATTGGATACGGATGGAAGCGCGTCACACTAATAGATTGGAGTTATTTTAAATAGAATGGAGCAGCAACAATTATAGAAAAATGACAAGGATGAGGCAGTGACATACGTTCAGCAGACTATAACCAGCAGTGGTTTAAGAACTAACTGGAGCGTGATCTGCACTCAGCAAAAAAAAAATATATCACAGACTAGAGTGAACACTGCAGTGCACACAACTGGTCACTATCTGTGAAAGGCTCCTTTGTGGACTTCTATAGTGTTTGCAACCAATGTATTGGATACGGATGGAAGCGCGTCACACTAATAGATTGGAGTTATTTTAAATAGAATGGAGCAGCAACAATTATAGAAAAATGACAAGGATGAGGCAGTGACACACGTTCAGCAGACTATAACCAGCAGTGGTTTAAGAACTAACTGGAGCGTGATCTGCACTCAGCAAAAAAAAATATATATCACAGACTAGAGTGAACACTGCAGTGCACACAACTGGTCACTATCTGTGAAAGGCTCCTTTGTGGACTTCTATAGTGTTTGCAACCAATGTATTGGATACGGATGGAAGCGCGTCACACTAATAGATTGGAGTTATTTTAAATAGAATGGAGCAGCAACAATTATAGAAAAATGACAAGGATGAGCCAGTGACACACGTTCAGCAGACTATAACCAGCAGTGGTTTAAGAACTAACTGGAGCGTGATCTGCACTCAGCAAAAAAAAAAAATATATCACAGACTAGAGTGAACACTGCAGTGCACACAACTGGTCACTATCTGTGAAAGGCTCCTTTGTGGACTTCTATAGTGTTTGCAACCAATGTATTGGATACGGATGGAAGCGCGTCACACTAATAGATTGGAGTTATTTTAAATAGAATGGAGCAGCAACAATTATAGAAAAATGACAAGGATGAGGCAGTGACACACGTTCAGCAGACTATAACCAGCAGTGGTTTAAGAACTAACTGGAGCGTGATCTGCACTCAGCAAAAAAAATATATATCACAGACTAGAGTGAACACTGCAGTGCACACAACTGGTCACTATCTGTGAAAGGCTCCTTTGTGGACTTCTATAGTGTTTGCAACCAATGTATTGGATACGGATGGAAGCGCGTCACACTAATAGATTGGAGTTATTTTAAATAGAATGGAGCAGCAACAATTATAGAAAAATGACAAGGATGAGGCAGTGACACACGTTCAGCAGACTATAACCAGCAGTGGTTTAAGAACTAACTGGAGCGTGATCTGCACTCAGCAAAAAAAAAATATATCACAGACTAGAGTGAACACTGCAGTGCACACAACTGGTCACTATCTGTGAAAGGCTCCTTTGTGGACTTCTATAGTGTTTGCAACCAATGTATTGGATACGGATGGAAGCACGTCACACTATAATTTCAATTGAATGGAGCTGCAAGAATTACACTAAAGAAAAAAAAAAAAGAGTCTGTGAGTGACCCGTGCAGATGCCTACAAACAGCGTTGGATGCAGAGCAAACTGCAGCGCGTCACCTGCACTCACACACAGACCTTGCAGAGCTGTGAAAACAACACTGCAAGGCTAAAGGAAGCTTTACACAGCGGTTGTTAAACTAGCCTGCCTAAAGCACAGTACACAAAATCGCAATCTCTAACTGTCCCTCAGAGTCAGCAGAGCAGCATTCTGTCCCTAACTGAATTCACAGCACAGTGACGCTAAAATGGCGGCGGCGCCTTTTATAGTGCATTCTGACATCATTTCAGCATCCAATCACAGCCATGCCATTAGTTAACATGACCGCAGCAGTACAGGATGTGCCCACACTTCTTAGGATTCCTCATTGGCTGACTAAAATCACATTGCCTCTCAAAGAATTATGGGAACTTCCGATTCCGGTATACGATATATGGAAAATATCGGAACTAAGTATCTAAAGTCTGATACAGCGAATATCGGCAGATACCCGATACTTGCGGTATCGGAATGCTCAACTCTACTCATGACATTGTCTTGCCATTTTCACTTTACTCTGACAAAAAGGTCAGTGCTGGGGTGGGACACATTAGTGACAAGCTTTCACAACTCTGTTGTCCGTTGTCCCAGGATCAGTGGCTCCTTCCTTGTCCCTAATTCTAGTGGCACCCTAGCTCGCCCTGTTCCTCCGATTACTTCTGATGATGAAGATGCCGGGGCCACAGATCTTGCCTTAGCTTCTGAATCTGGCCTGAATCTGTACCCATCCCCCATCCAGGGAAGAAGGGAGTGGTAGTGTACCATAAAACACCAACCAGACTACCAAGGTAATACAAACAGGAATAAAGTAAAATACCAATCCTACAAATATACACACATAAGCGAAGGTGAACACCGAGGATTGGAGTATTGTTTTAAAGTAAAGTAGGTGAAGAAAGAGAATTATCACACACTCAAATCTTAGCAACAGTCACAGATCAATCCACCAAACAACTTCAACAACAGCCAACAACAACCTCCAGCCATGCAGCATAAGCTACTCTGACAATGAGTGCTAGCCAGGGCCTAGATTATATAGGAGTGGGAGTGGCTAACAGTGCACAGCTGAGAGCCTTAAAGCTTCCAGGAGCTCTCAATTGAGCAGATTAACCCCTGCGCTGCTAACAGAAATTTATACCTTTTAATGTGAAGGTGAAGTGCTTCTAATCAGTGCAGGAGTAGGAAAAATCAGATGCTGCAGTTTTCTGGCTACTCTCTGTTGCGATATATCCGTGACACAACCCCTGCTCATGAAATTCATGACAAGCAGTGCCTTTTCTTACTTCACAAATCTTACTTAAGACTCTGACTGGAGTAAGATTTGTGCTGAGGCACATACGGAGGTGCATGGAACTTGTCAGACAACTTGTCTCTGAATCAGGAACATTTGACTCCTACTTTACCCCTAAAAAGACCAGTGTATGAACATTGCCTGTCTTGATAAATTGGGGACTTTATGTATACAGCTATTTTGTAGACATACTGTATGTAAATTCATGGTAACAGACTACAAAGAATTAAATGTCTGATCCTGAAGTCAGGTGTCACTCCCGTCCATCCCACCTATTCTACTGCACTTAGGTTGTCATGTGGAGAGATGAGAGTAATATGTTTGTGCAAATCTTACCTGTTCCCAGAACTGACGGCAGGAGAGGCGATGTCATTGCGTTCTCCACCCAGTGAGAACTGGTGAACTGGTGTCAACTACTCTGATGACATTCCCTTCTCCTGCAGTTCTATATGAAGGTCTTGCGGAAACCGCTGGATCCCATTAGTGGACTAATAGCAAGACAGTTCTGGCAGCCCATGGCGCCCTATTCAAATCTCCATGATTCACTGCTCCTTTTGACGTATTTTATTGTCCTGGAGCGGTTGACTTTTTGTGTTCTGAGACAGATTCTTTTCATTGAATATTTGCCTTTTTTATTATCCCTTTTGTGATATTACTCGACTTGACACCGGGTCTGGCCGATTATCCTTTTTCTTCATTTTACTGCCTTAGGCTACTTTCACACTTGCGCCTTTTTGTGCTGCGTTTCGAGCGCACATGAAACACATTGAAAAAACGCATGCAAACGCTTGTAAACGCTGCGATATTTTGTTGCATCAGTGTGCGCATTACGACCAAAAACGCAGCGTTTGTATGCTATTTCAAGCGTTTTTGCATGCGTTTGCATTTTTTATGCACATGGGTTGTCTACGTGTCACATTTCACAGGAGGAAAATCCTTGAAAAATTGTTGCAACAGACTCCACCAATGGGACACCAGTGGGCGTGTGTTATGGGAAATCTTTATATAGAGCCTGTTTACAGCCGAATTCTTCACATTTGCTTGCATTTTCCTTTGTGAACATGGATCTGCGCTGGTAGAGTTTTCACTTTAACTTGGATCTGGACATTGCGATGGCTCAGGCTTATGCAGTTGCTTGCCATCAAGAAAGGGAGAGAGACAGCGAAGACGGCAGCGGCGGCGTTTGTGGGTACATCCGATTGTTGAACTCCGGGAGAGTCGTGGAGCGTACCACACCCTCTATAGTGAGCTCCAGGCATACCTGGAGAAATTTACTGACTATACCCGGATGTCCCAAGAAACCTTCAGGGATTTGCTTGCTCGTGTCCAAGAATTAATCCGGAGACAGGACACACAGCTCTGTCGTGCGATTCCTCCAGAGGAAAGGCTACTGGTGACATTACGGTACGTAATATTGCTAAACCAATGCCTGCATAATTTTGTTTGTTCTGCCATGTAGTATTCCAAAGCTGACAGAATTATTGTTTTGCCATGTAGTAAACAAAGACCGGCAGAATTATTTTTACTCCATATACTAATTTTTTTTTTTGTTCTTTCAATCTTTTAAAAAAACATATACAATAAATATTTTTTTTTTGTTCTTTCTGTTTCGCAGATTCCTGTCTACTGGAGAGAGCCTCTCTTTACTCCACTTCCAGTACCGGATTGGAATCTCCATCTTGTCAGGAATTGTTGTGGACACCTGTCGGGCATTGTGGAACATTCTTTGTCCAGATTTTATGCCCCTGCCCACCACCAAAAAGTGGATTGAAATAGCCGAAAAATTCTGGACAGTATGCAATTTCCCCAACTGTTTGGGAGCGGTTGATGGGAAACACATCCGTATAATCAAACCCAAAAGAACAGGCTCGGAGTACTACAAAAAGTACTTCTCTACAGTTCTCATGGCCATTGTGGATGCAGACTGTATGTTTGTTGCAGTGGACATTGGGGCATTTGGCCGTGGGAATGACTCACAGGTTTTTAAGAACTCAGACATGGGTCGGAGGTTGTATGGCAACCATTTAAATTTCCCCATGCCACGGCCTCTTCCCAACACTGAAGGTCCTCCACAGCCATTTTTCATGGTTGGGGATGAGGCATTCAAGATGTGCCAACGCCTGCGCAAACCCTACTCCAGCCGAGACTTGGACCACACCAAAAAAAATTTTAATTACAGGCTGACCAGGGCCAGAAGAACAGTAGAGTGTGCCTTCGGTATACTGGTTTCCAGATGGCGCATTCTGGGCACAGCCATTCATATGAAACTGGAAACAGTGGATGAAGTCATGAAAGCCTGTGTGGTTCTACATAATTTTGTGATGGCTAAAGAGCACCCAAACTTTGAACTCGATGATGCAGCTCCTAACCCATTGCCGGAATTCACTCAGCACCCTCTCAGGTCATCTGTTGAAGTTTGCCAAATGAGGTACCAATTTGCGGCCTACTTCATCTCTGATGTAGGACGGGTGGAATGGCAAGAACAAATGGTGTAAAAAGTTTTCTTGTGTGTATATTAATAAAATAACTGTTTTGCTACCTGTACCGAGTGCACTCTCTGTTTTTACGCTCAAATACAATAATCAACTGGTCAGGTTTACCAGTGAATTCATGATGCTGTGTTTTTTGTGCATCATGAATTTACTAATCCTGACCAGGTGACTATACATACACACACACAAGTTGTATAACCTTTATCATCTCTCCAGTTTGGGTTCAAATTGCAGCGACGGTGGAGATAAAACAACTAATATTTGTGTCACCTGGCCTGATGTTACAAATAATGATTTGTGGATGCACTAGCATCTGTCACTCTTTATTATACCTGACCATGTGAATATAAATATTATTTGTAGTATCATCACTGTGACTTGATTTTGAACCAGACTGGAGAGATAATAAAGTTTATACATCTTCTACAGTCCCCAGGCCTGGTGTCATGCTGAAGTGGTGATGCCCCATATAACGCATCCTCACTTCAGAATCTATCACACATGGTCAGGAGAACACACATATGAGTTATAAACTGCAGCATTGCTACAGTATGCTTTAAATAAATGTAGACTGAAGCGACGCTGCAGGTTAAAACTCATGTGTATTCACCTGCCCAGGTGTGATAGTAATGACACAAGGCCAGAGTATTGTACATATAACGTGTATTTTCACCGTCATCTGCTCAGTTTATTCAACACACACTGAATAGAGGATGTGGTTAATTACAAGGTATATCTAGAATCCCTGGCCTTGTATCATAAAGAGTTAACTGATGGTAAAAACACACCATACTCATTTAACTTTTTATGATACCTGGCAAGGTAAAATAGCTATGCCTTGCACTCAACACCATCCTCTATTCTATCTGTGATATATTAGCAGACTGAAGAGACTGGTGGGAAAATACAAGTCATATATTTGTGTTTTTGACTACGCATATCTCCAGGAAAGACACAAGAAACATGTCATTCCTGGAGTTATGTGTAGTCAAAAACGCAAAGTTTACAGCGCAGTGTGTGCAGGCGGCAAAAGACACATTAATCAAACAGTATTTAGTAAAAGCAGAATTGCACATTTATTTTAAAACAAAAAAAAATCATTTTTTGTAATGTTTTGGTAGCTGAGGAGAGCAGGCAAAAAAGGCAATACACCAGAGAGGTTGGGATCTACTGGATTGCAGTACTCTGACTAACCACCACAACTAAAGGCAGTCCTACGTTGGTCCTAGACGCCTCGTCACAGCCTGAGAGCCTAAGTACACCTAAAGATAGAAAGAGGAAAGCTATCTGCCCCGGAGCAGATCCCCAAAGAACATAGGAAGCCCCCAAACATGTAATGGCGGTTAGACAAGAGGAAATACAGACACAGACAGAAAATAGTATGAGCAAACGTTGGGGCCCAAACTGCCTGGACAGAAAAGAATAGGAAGGATACTTACTGCAATCCAAAAAAAAACCTAACAAAAGCCAACGCTACTAATTGCAAAAACACCTGAGATCACACGACCTCTACCACCTAAATTAGTTCTCTGGTGTAACAAAACTAAGCCGCAGCCACAGAAAAAACTGGAAAAGGCAAATGAACAAACAACAGTGGCTCCAGAGGAACCGAGAGGCGCCCAAGCCCCCCGAGGAGGGGAACCTGGCCAACCTCACAGAAATGCAGAGAAAATTGCAAATGGCAAGCACAAAAACAAAAAACAGAAAATATCTTATCTGAGAGCAGGAGAAGAGGCAAGACTCAGCAAGCTTCCAAGTGAAAAAGGAAACAACGTTGAGACAAGAACAATTGATCACCGGCAACCATGATGGGGGAAACCTCCCTTATATCCAGCCAGTCCGTGATTCCTGATTGCCAATCCTCATTGAATGGTTCAGCACCGTTTGTAACCACCAGAGGGAGCTTCTGCTCAGAATTAATTTCTAAAACATTCATAACAATTTTTATTGTGAAGGACGTTTGGGGGAAGATTGGGATACTTTGGGGGTGTGGAGAGACAAGGAACAGCTGGAAAGCTAGGAAGGTGTTCTAGGTGAAGGGGTGATGAAAGTAGTGGGGGAAGGAAGATCAGGTGTTGTGAATGGACTTGAGATGAGTTCTGAGCAGAGGCTCCCTCTGGTGGTTACAAGCGGTACTGGACTGTCCAGTGAAGATTGTGAGGATTGGGAATCAGGTGTTACTGACTGGTCTTATATAAGGGAGTCACCTTCCCATCAGGGTTGCCGGTGATCAATTGTTCTGGTCTCAATCCTTGATTCCTGTTTCATTTTTAGCCTGCTGTGTCGTGTCTGCATCTCCTGCTAACAGATAAGACATTTTCTTCTTTTTGCTTTTGTGCTTGATTTTTGCATTTTGTCCTGCACTTCTGTGGGGGCCTTCAGGGTCCCCTCCGGGGGCTTTTGCCCTCTCAGTTTTGTTCAGCCACTGATGTTTGTACATTTGCTTTTTCCAGTTTTTTCAGTGGCTGCTGTTTTGATTTTGTTACACCAGAGAACTAATTTAGGTGGTAGAGGTCGTGTGATCTCAGGTGTTTTTGAAATTAGTAAAGTTGGTGCTTTTCAGGGTTTTTTGGGATTGCAGTAAGTGCCCTTCCTATCCTTTTCTATTTAGATAGTTTGGGCCCCAACGTTTGCTAATACTATTTTCTGTCTGTGTCAGTATTTCTTCTTGTCTAACCGCCATTACATGTTTGGGGGCTTTCTATGTTCTTTGCGGATCTGCTCCGGGGCAGATAGCTTTCCTCTTTCTATCTTTAGGTATAGTTAGTTTCTCAGGCTGTGACGAGGCGTCTAGGACCAACGTAGGAACGCTCCACGGCTGCCTCTAGTTGTGGTGGTTAGTCAGGGTACTGCAATCTCATAGATTCCAACTGCTCTGGTGTATTGCCTTTTTTACCTGCACTCCTCAGCTACCAAATCATAACAGTATCACCGGCCAAAGCTGAAAATTATATGGTGCTCACAGAAGGGAAAAATATTTTGAAAGAAAAAAAAAAAAAAAAAAGATTGTCAGAGTTGTCAGAGATATTTTTCTGTTTGTTGCATTTTTTTTCCCCTCTGTATCTCTGGGTGCTGGGGAGGATTTTTTCTCTCAATGGAGTTTGCACAGTTGTCTGGCCGTGTGGATCAGCTTGCCACTGAGGTTCAGAGTATTGCTACCTATCTTGCTAGGTTGCCTGTTGTGGAACCTAGGATTCCCATGCCAGATTTGTTTTTGGGGATCGAGCCAAGTTTCTGAATTTCAAAAATAATTGTAAATTGTTTTTTGCCTTAAAATCTAAGTCCTCAGGGAACGCAGCGCAGCAGGTTCAAATTGTCATCTCTCTCCTGCGCGGCGATCCTCAGGATTGGGCTTTTTCCCTGACACCTGGGGATCCTGTTTTGAGTGATGTTGATACATTTTTTCAGGCCTTGGGGTTATTGTACGATGAGCCTAATGTCACTGATCAAGCTGAAAAAGCCTTGTTGGCATTAAATCAGGGGCTTGATGATGCTGAGTTATACTGTCAGAGATTCCGTAGGTGGGCATTCCTGACCAAATGGAATGACGACGCTTTGGCAGCCCTTTTTCGGAAGGGTCTGTCAGATAATGTAAAGGATGTTATGGTGGGATTCCCTGTCCCCTCTGGTCTCAATGATTCTATGTCATTAGCGATTCAAATTGACAGACGTTTCCGTGAGCGGAGAAGTATGCGTGGAATAGTGTTGCCTTGTGAACCTGCTTCTGAGCCCATGCAGTGTGATAGAGTGGTTTCTGGGGCACAGCGTCATGGGTTTCGAAAGCGCAATGGGTTATGTTTCTACTGTGGTGATGCTTCTCATGCTATTTCAGTCTGCCCTAAGCGGGGAAGACGTTTTGCACGCTCAGTTGTCTTGGGTAGTGTTCAGACTAAGTTTTTATTAACTGTTACTCTGATATGCTCTCTGTCCTCATTTTCTGCTCAGGCTTTCGTTGATTCGGGAGCAGCTATTAACCTGATGGATTTTGATTTCGCTAAACGTTGTGGGTTTCCCTTGATACCCTACAGAAGTCTATTCCTCTACTGGGGATCGATTCTACCCCTTTGGCTGAGAATAAACCTCAGTTCTCTACTCAGGTGATAATGAGGGTTGAACCTGATCATCAGGAGAGCTGCAAATTTTCGGTTCTGTATAATCTGCATGACATTATCGTGCTGGGTTTCCCTTGGTTACAGTCTCATAATCCTGTTTTGGATTGGAAAGCTGTGTCTGTAACCAGTTGGGGCTGCCAATGTGTTAATACCAATACTACTGTTTTTTCTGCCTCCCCCAGGCTCAGGATGTTCCTGACTTTTTGATTGATTTTTCTGATGTGTTTAGCGAAAGTAAATCTGCATCCTTGCCTCCCCATAGGAGCTATGACTGCGCTATTGAATTAGTGCCTGGTAGTAAATTCCCTAAAGGTCGCCTTTTTAACTTGTCTGTACCTGAACATGACGCTATGCGGTCTTATATCAAGGAGTCTTTGGAGAAAGGTCATATCAGACCATCCTCTTCACCCTTAGGTGCCGTTTTTTTCTTTGTGGCCAAAAAGGATGGTTCATTAAGGCCGTGTATTGATTATCGTCTTTTGAACAATATTACTGTGAAATATCAATACCCGTTACCCTTGATTTCTGACCTGTTTTCCAGGGTGAAAAACGCTACTTGGTTTACCAAGCTTGACCTCAGGGGGGCATATAACCTTATTCGCATTAAGCACGGGGATGAATGGAAGACGGCATTTAACACCCCTGAGGGGCATTTTGAGTACCTTGTGATGCCCTTTGGGCTCACTAATGCTCCTTCTGTCTTCCAGTCCTTCATGAATGACATTTTCAGGGATTTTGTGGATAAATTTCTAATTGTTTATTTGGATGATATCTTGATTTTTTCCAATGACTGGGACTCTCATGTGAAACATGTTCGAACTGTATTCCAGATTTTGAGAGAGAATGCTCTGTATGTGAAGGGATCTAAGTGCCTTTTTGGCGTACAGAAGATCTCATTTTTGGGATTTATTTTGTCCCCATCTGTTATTGAAATGGACCCGGTCAAGGTTCAGGCCATCTGTGATTGGGTCCAACCTACTTCATTAAAGGCTCTTCAAAGATTTTTGGGTTTTGCCAATTTTTATCGTAAATTTATTGGTAATTTCTCGGTTATTGTTAAACCATTAACTGATTTGACCAAAAAGGGTTCTGATGTGGTGAATTGGCCTCCTGAGGCAGTCTCTGCATTTCAGGAACTTAAGCAGAGATTCACTTCTGCTCCTGTTCTACGGCAGCCTGATGTTTCTCTGCCATTTCAGGTGGAGGTTGATGCCTCTGAAATTGGGGCAGGTGCCGTTTTGTCCCAAAGAGATCCAGAGACCTCTAAAAGTAACCCTTGTGCCTTTTTCTCTCGAAAACTTTCTCCAACTGAACGTAATTATGACGTGGGTAATCGGGAGTTATTGGCCATGAAGTGGGCTTTTGAAGAGTGGAGACATTGGCTGGAGGGAGCCAAACATCAGGTGGTGGTCCTTACTGACCATAAGAATCTAGTTTATCTGGAATCTGCCAAGCGACTTAATCCTAGACAGGCCAGGTGGGCCTTGTTTTTCACACGTTTTAATTTTGTGGTTTCCTTTCTTCCTGGCACTAAGAATGTTAAGGCGGATGCCCTTTCAAGGAGTTTCCTTGCGGACTCTCCTGAGTTATCTGATCCTTCTGTTATTTTGAAAGAAGGTGTAGTTCTTTCCACCATCTCGCCCAATTTGAGACTGGCTCTGGAGGGGTGTCAGGAGGATAGGCCCGAGCGCTGCCCTGTTGGGAAATTGTTTGTCCCGGACCACTGGAAAAAGAGTGTGATGTCTGAAATTCATTGTTCCGCGTTGGCCGGTCATCCCGGAATTTTTGGTACCAGAGACTTGGTTAGTCGGTCCTTTTGGTGGCCTACCTTGTCTCGTGATGTCAGGGAATTTGTGCAGTCCTGCGGGACTTGCTCTCGCTCCAAGCCTTGCTCTCGCTCTAGTGGTTTGTTGATGCCATTGCCTGTGCCCAAGAGACCATGGACCCATATCTCTATGGATTTCATTTCCGACCTCCCTGTTTCTCAGAGAATGACCGTCATCTGGGTGATTTGTGATAGGTTTTCCAAGATGATACATCTTGTGCCATTACCTAAGTTGCCTTCCTCCTCTGAATTGGTACCTTTGTTCCTTCAGCACGTGGTTCGTTTACACGGCATTCCTGAGAACATTGTGTCTGACAGAGGAGTCCAGTTTGTTTCCAGATTTTGGAGGACCTTTTGTTCTAAACTTGGTGTTCAATTGTCTTTCTCCTCGGCGTTTCATCCTCAGACCAATGGTCAAACTGAGAGAACACATCAGACATTGGAGACTTATCTAAGATGCTTTGTGTCTGCTGATCAGGATGACTGGGTCTCTTTTTTGCCTTTGGCTGAGTTTGCTCTTAATAATAGGGCTAGCTCTGCCACTTTGATGTCTCCATTTTTCTGTAATTCTGGGTTTCACCGTCAATTTTCTTCAGGACAGATGGAGGCTTCTGTCTGTCCAGGTGTTGACTCTGTTGTGGAGCGTATGCAACAGATTTGGGACCAGGTAGTGCAGAGGTTGTCCCTCTCTCAGGAGAGGGCCCAGCGGTTTGCTAACCGGCATAGGACTGATGGTCCCCGGTTTAAAGTGGAGGACTTGGTCTGGTTGTCCTCAAAAAATATTCCTATGAGAGTGGCATCTCCTAAATTTAAGCCTAGGTTCATTGGACCTTATAAGATCATGGAGATTCTTAATCCTGTTTCTTTTCGTTTGCTTCTTCCAGAAACATTTAAGATCCATCATGTGTTCCACAAGTCCTTGTTGAAGAGGTTTGTTAAGCCAGTGGTTCCTACTGCTTTGCCTCTTGACCCTGTTCTGGTTGAGGGCAATATGGAGTTTGTGGTTGAGAAAATTTTGAATTCTCGTTTTTCTAGACGGAAACTCCAGAATTTGGTTAAGTGGAGAGGTTATAGTCAGGAAGACAATTCTTGGGTGTTTGCTTCGGACATCCATGCTAGGAGACTCATCCGTCCGTATCATAGAACTCATCCTGACCGACCTGGTTGCTCAAGTGAGGGTTCGGTGACCCCTCCTCAAGGGGGGGGTACTGTTGTGAATGGACTTGAGATGAGTTCTGAGCAGAGGCTCCCTCTGGTGGTTACAAGCGGTACTGGACTGTCCAGTGAAGATTGTGAGGATTGGGAATCAGGTGTTACTGACTGGTCTTATATAAGGGAGTCACCTTCCCATCAGGGTTGCCGGTGATCAATTGTTCTGGTCTCAATCCTTGATTCCTGTTTCATTTTTAGCCTGCTGTGTCGTGTCTGCATCTCCTGCTAACAGATAAGACATTTTCTTTTTTGCTTTTGTGCTTGATTTTTGCATTTTGTCCTGCACTTCTGTGGGGGCCTTCAGGGTCCCCTCCGGGGGCTTTTGCCCTCTCAGTTTTGTTCAGCCACTGATGTTTGTACATTTGCTTTTTCCAGTTTTTTCAGTGGCTGCTGTTTTGATTTT
Organism: Oophaga sylvatica; assembly: GCA_033576555.1. Classification (NCBI taxonomy): domain Eukaryota; kingdom Metazoa; phylum Chordata; class Amphibia; order Anura; family Dendrobatidae; genus Oophaga; species Oophaga sylvatica. The sequence goes on along the minus strand of JARQOD010000004.1, from coordinate 551,999,277 downwards.
GTTACACCAGAGAACTAATTTAGGTGGTAGAGGTCGTGTGATCTCAGGTGTTTTTGAAATTAGTAAAGTTGGTGCTTTTCAGGGTTTTTTGGGATTGCAGTAAGTGCCCTTCCTATCCTTTTCTATTTAGATAGTTTGAGCCCCAACGTTTGCTCATACTATTTTCTGTCTGTGTCAGTATTTTTTCTTGTCTAACCGCCATTACATGTTTGGGGGCTTTCTATGTTCTTTGGGGATCTGCTCCGGGGCAGATAGCTTTCCTCTTCTATCTTTAGGTATAGTTAGTTTCTCAGGCTGTGACGAGGCGTCTAGGACCAACGTAGGAACGCTCCACGGCTGCCTCTAGTTGTGGTGGTTAGTCAGGGTACTGCAATCTCATAGATTCCAACTGCTCTGGTGTATTGCCTTTTTTACCTGCACTCCTCAGCTACCAAATCATAACAATCAGGGATGGAAGTAGAGGCAGGTTGAGACACATTAGGAGGAGAGAGGGGGTGGACAAACAAAGTCTTTTTTTTGGTCTTCTTTGGGGCAGAAGTCCCCTGCATGGACCGACTTCCGTGTGACCGCCTTGAGCTGGTGGATTGTTTCCTTGATATGTCGGTCACCCCTCTCATGCTCTGTGGTGGCGGTGCTTGTTATGTTTTGGTAGCTGAGGACAGCAGGCAAAAATGGCAATACACCAGAGAGGTTGGAAACTACTAGATTGCAGTACCCTGACTAACCACCACAACTAAAGGCAGCCGTGGAGCGTTCCTACGTTGGTCCTAGACGTCTCGTCACAGCCTGAGAGGCTAACTACACCTAAAGATAGAAAGAGGAAAGCTATCTGCCCCGGAGCAGATCCCCAAAGAACATAGGAAGCCCCCAAACATGTAATGGCGGTTAGACAAGAGGAAATACAGACACAGACAGAAAATAGTATGAGCAAACGCTGGGGCCCAATCTGCCTAGACAGAAAAGTATAGGAAGGATACTTACTGCAATTCCAAAAAACCCTAAAAAAAACCAACCCTACTAATTGCAAAAACACCTGAGATCACACGACCTTTACCACCTAAATTAGTTCTCTGGTGTTTCAAAACTAAGCCGCAGCCGCAGAAAAAACTGGAAAAGGCAAATGAACAAACAACAGTGGCTCCAGAGGAACGAGAGGAGACCAAGCCCCCCGGGGAGAGGAACCTGGCCAACCTCACAGAAATGCAGAGAAAAATGCAAATGGCAAGCACAAAAACAAAAAACAGAAAATATCTTATCTGAGAGCAGGAGAAGAGGCAAGACTCAGCAAGCTTCCAAGTGAACCAGGAAACAACGTTGAGACAAGAACAATTGATCACCGGCAACCATGATGGGGGAAACCTCCCTTATATCCAGCCAGTCTGTAATTCCTGATTGCCAATCCTCATTGAATGGTTCAGTACTGTTTGTAACCACCAGAGGGAGCTACTGCTCAGAATTCATTTCTAAAACATTCATAACAGGTGCTCCTAGAAGGAGAACAAGCGGTGGCGGTGCTCCGAGGAGGAGAAGTGGTGGCAGTGGTCCTAGGAGAAGAAGTGGTGGCAGTGCTTGTGTAGGGGGTGGTTTTAACAAGTGTCTAGACATTGTTTGCTCAAAAATCGCGTGCGCGCATACGCACTGAAGAGCACACAGCCATGCGCCCGCCAGCGCCCCCATAGACTGTAATGTTATTCTTTTGCGCATAACGTGCGCACATGTGTGCACGCTCTTTTTTAAAGTGGTTGGGTGGAACAAAAAATGCAACATGTAGCGTCTAGCGCGACTGGGCGCACACCTGGTAAATGCGCAGCACACGACAAATGCTGATGAACGCGTACAAGCGCTAGACCCTGCGCCCGCCATGTTAAAGATAGGGGAACATTGCGCATGCGACCGATAGCGCACGATGCGCTGCGCGATAAAACGCTAGTGTGAAAGTAGCCTTAATAGGCCCCTGTTTTGGAGAATCTTACCAATCATTCCCGCCCCCTACATCTTGGCGTTATCACCTATTCTGTGGACAGGTCATTTTTTTCAACCAGTATACCCTTTTCAAGCTTGGCAAGGTGGGAGACTACACCTCACTGGGCACCATTGTTTTGGAATATATATATTATAATAAATATATTATGTGTGATTATGTATAATATATGTTATTTTATATTATAGACATGAATGTGTTCATCTCTATTTTATACCCTACTTTCTGATATGGACATAATGATAGTAATCCATAACATTTTTCATGATACCCATGAGCCACAGGATTACAGCACCAAAAGTGCTATCACAAGGTCCTGAAAGAGAGACACAACAAATTTATAAGACTTTAAAGTGCTCATTCATCAGTTTCTATGGAAAATATACTAAGAAGCTCATTATATTGTTCAAAGTCATTCGATTTCTTGTTTTATCTGAATAGTCACACAATCTTCTGCTGATGAGTTATTTATCCTATTAATTGGTCAAAGTTATGTTTTCCCATAAAAATACTAGATTTAGGATTTGTGTACACTGAGTATTTCTGTGAACAAACAGTCCAAATCCTATTCCAAATATCAAAACTCCTCAAAACCTTTGAGTTTTTGCTCCAAAAATCTGCAAAAGGAATCCATGTGCACAAAGAATTAAAGTGTTTTATATTCCTCACTAAGGACATTGTGCTGGCTTTCTCCAACTTCCATGGATTTTCAAAAGAGCACCAGTGATAGGAAGTGATTCAAGACCTCTGTTATCGAGAACAGTCCAACCAATGGTGTCCACAGTGATCATACATTTATTACCTATCCTATGGAGATGTGATGAATATCTTTAATGAAAACCTCCTTTATATTATAAAAACTTGCTCCTTTCAGCTTCCACTAGGAAAGTATATGGCTATGTTCAAATTATGGATTTGGGGGGGACCCTATGTCATTTTATTGCAAGGTTACCCCTTGTTAATAACCAAAAGAACAAAACAAGCTGAACACACGCAATGCATATATATCATTAACTGTTAGCTCATAAATGTCTATAATAAATAATCATGATGGTAAGTATTCGTGACATACACACTCCTTGACAGATGTTATGTCGCTTATCCATGTTATGTAAATAAAAGCTTATAACCTGACGTTAAATTCATCCATTGGTTGTATAAATTATACTTTTGAAAGCTGAAACCTTCCGAAATGTGGTTTAGGTTAAGAAAATAAAATGGCATCAATGCAGAAATATTGATCATTTAATGAACACAGAATGGTCAGATTTCGGCAAGACAAAAGTTTTGTCACCCACAGAAAGTAATGTGATATTCAAACAAATAATTACCTTAAAATACAAATATATGTTGCATAACATTGGTGAATGAAGTTGTGGTGCTATTAGATATAGGAAAGATGTGTATCTTTGTACCGTGTTAGCCAGTAGATAGAAAAATATTTAGACTTGAGAGTCCTCAGGGGTTGATACCTTTTAATGGCTAACTGAAAAGATGGTAACAAATTGTAAGCTTTCGAGACTACTCAGGTCTCTTCATCAGGCAAAAACTAATACAACATCTGAAGAAACACATATTTATACACAACACAGCACAGAAATAATGCAATAAGATAAGACAAGTGACGTGAAGCAGAACTGTCATTATGGCAGAGGGATGAACATAAATATTGGAACAGTTCATAGATAAGGAGTGAAAGTTTTATTGCCCTCTGATTGGGGTCTGGTATTGTGTTTTGATGCCCCTAGAAGGTCAGAGAAGCAGATTCCTTAATTGATGTAGAAAGACATGAAAACTTGGGATATATTCATTCCAGCACTAAGAGTGTCAAAGGTCATCATGAGCTTATATTCCCAAACCTTTCTATCTCTCTCAGATTTAAAGTTAGATTTTAATACAAGTAATTCACTCCTTATCTATGAACTGTTCCAATATTCATGTTCATCCCTCTGCCATAATGACAGTTCTGCTTCACGTCACTTGTCTTATCTATTGCATTATTCCTGTGTCTTGTTGTGTATAAATATGTGATTCTTCAGATGTTGTATTAGTCTTTGCCTGATGAAGAGACCTGAGTAGTCTCGAAAGCTTGCAATTTGTTACCATCTTTTCAGTTAGCCATTAAAAGGTATCAACCACTGAGGACTCTCAAGTCTAAATATTTTTTTTTTTTTGGTGCTATTAGAGTCATATTTAATATTTAGTGTGACTTCCATGAGCTTGAAGGACTGCATCCATGTGGTTCAACAATGATTCATACAATTTATTAATGAAGTCATCAGGAATAGCAAAGAATGCAGTCTTACATGCCTCCCAGAGTTCATCTAGATTCTTTGATTTTGTCTTCCAAGCTTCCTCTTTCATCCTACCCCAAACATGCTCAATGATGTTCATGTCTGGTGACTGTGCTGGCCAGTCCTTGAACACCTTGATCTTTTTTGCCTGGAGAAACTTTGTTTTAGAGATGGCTGTATGAGATAGAGCACCATCCTGCTGCAGAACTTGACCCCTTTTATGATTTGGAATATAAGAGGTAGCTAATACTTCTTGATATTTTAGGCTATTGTTATTGCCTTCCACCTTGCAAATGTTTCGCACACCCCCATACTGAATGTAACCCCAGACCATGATCTTTCCACCACCAAATTTAACTGTTTTCTGGGTGTATTTTGGATCCAAATGGGCTCCAGTAGGTCTCCTGCAGTATTTGCGGCTGCTATGGTGTAATTCTACTGAAGATTACAGAGAAATCCACCTTCTGCCACTTTCCCAGCATCCATCTGTTTAGCAGGCTGTGGGACTTTGCAAATACCACACGTTTTTTATTTGCCTTTTATTTAGTGCTGGCTTCTGGGCACTGATTCGAACATGGAGGCCATTTCAAGACAGAATCCTGTTCTAGACATTTCGAGACAAACTGTTCTAGTTGACACAGGGACTTGAGGTGACCAGGCCTGTTGGAGCTCTGCTGCAGTGGAAGAGGGGCTAGCTTTGGATTTTGTAACCAACAAACGTTCCACCTGAGCAGTTGTCTTGCGGGGTCTGCCGGACCTGGGCTTGTCAAACACATCTCCAGTCTCTTCAAATCTAGTTTGAATTCTTTGTACTTGATGCTGAGACACATTAAAGGTGCCAGCCACCTCTGCAGTGGATCTGGTCTTCAGCCTCTTGATAATGCAGGCTTTGGTCGCAGGGTGTTAGGGACTGCGGAACGCACTAAATAATTATGAATAATGGGTACGTTTGCAGCCCAGGGTCCACCGTGCAGGCAGAGCCTGCTGCTAGTAATGATGACAGGATATGGCGGTATAAGCGAGCTCTGTTACTTCACAAAGTCGCAAACATAGAGGCTGTGGCACTATATGGCGGTATGAGCGAACTCTGTTACACCACAGAGTCGCTGACATAGATGCTTAGATAGAGACTGTGTCCTGTTAACACCACAGGAGTACACAGATAACTATTGTGAGGATAGCGGTCCATGGTCATGCAGTCAGCAACGCAAACAAGCAACTCCTCACTGGAGTAGCCGGTATTCTAGAGGCTATTTCAGCCAAGCCCTGAACACGTGCATACAAATCTCCTCACCGGAGGTGCCGGTATTCTAGGGGCTTATTTCAGCCGAGCCCTAACCACATGCGTGCATGATCACACTGGCGCAAAGCACATAACACAATTGATACTAGCGCATGGCCAAGTGGCCATGCAACCCTTTTATAGCAGCAACTACAAGACCTTCCAGAAAAGGACCAATGAGAAACTGTTTCAGAACACAAGCAGTTTCAGGACCTTCCTGGGGGACCAATAGGAGCTGCTGCAGTACCTGAGCATGTGACCCCTGATCTCCAGTGAGAGATCTTACCCTGGGCATGCTCAGAAGGAGAAACGCAGGACTTAGTCTCAAAGATGTCTGCTCGCCGCTAACCAGTACTGGCTACAATAGCAGAACCTGGAGAGGCAGCAGTAAACCTCTGCACAGTAGTAGGCTGTGCAATACGCTGGGACCGACGTCTCTGCTGAGGAGGCTCCACTGCTGCCGGAGAAGGATGGGGGACCGCAGCGGGAATGGCTCGAGATTCCCCCTGTGCAGAAGCGGGAACTCGACCTCTAACACAGGGTGGATTTTTGGCATGTTGTCAGAGCTCAAGTTGCAGTTCAAGTGAAGGTCTGGGGTGCTGGGTTTCTTTTTAATACACACCCACTAATTAACCGATCATTTACTGAGCACAGGTGAGGATGTAAACTAGGATTGGGTGCATTATATGACCAGATGACAAAACTTTTGTCTTGCCAAAATCTGACCATTCTGTGTCCATTAAATGATCAATATTTCTGCATTGATGCCAATTTATTTTCTTAACCTAAACCACATTTCGGAGGGTTTCAGCTTTCAAAAGAATAATTTATACAACCAATGGATGAATTTAACGTCAGGTTATAAGCTTTTATTTACATAACATGGATAAGCGACATAACTTCTGTCAGGGAGTGTATGTGAGATAATTGGAAAAATTGCAGACCATTCGTAAAATTATGAGAACCAAGAGAGAAAACCCGAATAAAGGATGATGAAAATGGTGGCCCAACTACAGGAGGTGCCCGCACATGTAAAAGTAGAAATTCACATAGAAGATGGATATAATAAAAGTACAGTACAAAAAGCATATATATACAAATAATAGATCACAGATATCAAAGGGTAGAAGCTCAAAAATGTTGATAAGATAGATAGTAAAGTCATAGACTGAGAGTAGTAATGAGCATCACAGTACTATAATATGCATTACTCATATAGAAATTAAATGAATACTGTGATATAATGTCAAAATTAAGCCAGGGGAAACATGGAAAAATATGACTGAATAAAATACACAGGATAAATAAATACCCATAGGCAAATGGAGTAAGTGCATAAAGTAAGATAAGACGTAAGGAATGCTGTAACATATGCCTGTCATCAACATGCAAATAGTAAGTGTGATCCAAGTATGAAAGTCATTTAGAAGTATCTATTTATATAACTGCCTTGTAATGTTTTCATTTCCTATTCTGTCCAGATGTCACCATATCCCAGAATTCCAAGCGGATGAAGTTCACCGACTGCCATATTGGGATACGCAAGTTATGAGTGTCTCAATATGGAAACTGCTGCTGGTACCAAGCTATTGCGCGGTACCACCAGCGGAACGCCGTCGCACCACAAACACATACTCTATATGCCGTAAGCACCACACACACACACTCATGCACTCACACACTCTCACACACACACTCTCAAAATCACACTCTCACACTCACACACCGCACACACACACACACACATCACACACTCAAAATCACACTCTCACGCTCACACACTCACGCAGCCTCTTGCGCGGTACAATCAGCGGAACACCATCGCGAACACGCTGCCGCCAGGATCAGCTGAATGATTCACTAACTGCTGCGATCTTTGTACAGGAGGAGTGAATTCGCAGTTTTAATGTGACCCCCGCTATCTGTGTGCACAAAGATGGCGGTGGTCTGATTTACTGTGCCTGCACGAATTCCCACCAAGACTCTATCTGACCATGTATGGAGCATACCACATTTCCTGAGCAGGTGAGGAAGCAAAAGACAATACTGACATTACAGCAGGGGATCACAGTGAATTCATTTTGAGAGGTAAAACATTTCACTGACTGTTTTTAAAAAATATTTTACCTCACAAAATGTATCCTCTGCGATCTCCTGCTGTAATGTCAGTATTGTCTTTTGCTTCCACCCCTGCCCAGGAGCTGTGATACGTTCTGTCACGGTCAGACACAGGGGTGAGTGTGTCTAAGATCTCCTGCTGTAATGTCAGTATTGCTTCCTCCCCTGCCCAGGAACTGTGGTATAGCACATGGGGTACACAGGTCAAAGTAGAGATCACATGAGAGGAGAAGACAGCAGATGGGGGGGAGAGAAAGCGCACAGTGGTGAGAGAGACAGAGCACAGTGGGGAGACAGCTCAAATGGGACAGAACATGAGGGGAGAACACAGCACAGGAAGGAGAGAGACAGCAGGCAAGGAGGATAGCACATGGGGTAGACAGGTCAAAGAAAAGAGCACAGACGGGAGAAGTCAACACATCGGGAAAGAGAGAGTGAATAGGTGGGTGAGCACATGGGAGGTGAGAGATTCTAAACATGCAGAGCTTGCCCCCATCGTGACATTACCGCCCCGATGCGATAGCATCTAGTGTAAAACATCCATGTTACCTGGTGGTGTACCGTATTGGTGCAGGCACATACCCCGATGCGCGTTTCAGACCAGCGTTCTTTGTCAGGGGGTAGTGTCCAGTATGAACCTAAGGGTTTTTATGGTAAGGGGATTGGTATGAAGATGCTGGGTGTAATGGCACATGCGCCACTCGGAGGACCCAGAAGTGGTCGGCCCGCATGTCATGTGGCCGATAATGTCATAGCACGGTCATGTGATCTGATGTGTGCGGGCAGACACATGGGGCATGAGCAGAGACATGCGTACAGCCAACAGCATCGTGCATAGTGGTAGCTATGGAAACCAATCGTCGCTGGAGGCCGACATGGAGAGAGGGAATTAGATGTACACCGTTTTTGAAAAGGAGTGATAAGAAGGATGTACAGGATAATAAATAACAGAAGTGAATGCTGGGAGGGAAGGCGAAATGTAGCAAAGGTGAAATTAAATCAATGTACAATTGGGGACGTACAGAATGAATACAAAAAGTATATATAGAGTACAGACCAAAAGTTTGGACACCTTCTTATATTCTAGGTTCTTCAAAGTAGCCACCTTTTGCTTTGATGACTGCTTTGCACACTCTTGGCATTCTCTTCAAGAACTTCAAGAGGTAGTCAAAGTTTTCCCAATTTTTCGGACTGACTGACCTTCATTTCTTAAAGTAATGATGGCCACTCGGTTTTCTTTACTTAGCTGCTTTTTTCTTGCCATAATACAAATTCTAACAGTCTATTCAGTAGGACTATCAGCTGTGTATCCACCAGACTTCTGCACAACACAACTGATGGTCCCAACCTAATTTATAAGGCCAGAAATCCAACTTATTAAACCTGACAGGGCACACCTGTGAAGTGAAAACCATTTCCGGTGAATACCTCTTGAAGCTCATCAAGAGAATGCCAAGAGTGTGCAAAGCAGTCATCAAAGCAAAAGGTGGCTACTTTGAAGAACATAGAATACAAGACATATTTTCAGTTGTTACACACTTTTTTGTTAAGTATATAATTCCACATGTGTTAATTCATAGTTTTGATGCCTTCAGTGTGAATGTACTATTTTCATAGTCATGAAAATACAGAAAAATCTTTAAATGAGAAGGTGTGTCCAAACTTTTGGTCTGTACTGTATATATATATACATATGTAAAATACGGTGTGTGAACTATGTAAAAGTGAGGGGAAATAAAATAATCTATATGCCCAGGATATACAACTACAATAAAAAGTATATGTATAAATATGTGTGTATATACTGTAGGGTCAGTGAAAAGTGCATGTGAGAAGTGAGACAAATAATACCAAGGTTCGAGAGGGCATATGCTGTAAAAGGGGAAGATAATATGTAGGGTAACTAATGCTGAGAGTTGGAAGAAGAGGAACAGGAAAGGCGAAAGTAAAGGGGGAGGGGGAATTAATAAAAGGGGAGTGGAGTATGGGTGTGATATTCCATTAAGAATAACAAAATCTAGTGAATAAATGTTGAATATATTTTAAATGAAAACAATAAAAGCAGTAAATACATAATCAAAAATATATGTTAAGGAGATAAGAGACACAAATGAAATGGTGCAAAAATAAGATATACAATACTGTATATAGGGTACAATAATAAATAACCACAAATGTGGTTAATAGAACACAATAGTGCCAGAAAATCAGCATATGCCCCTAAACGAATAATACTTGAGGACACATGTAGAAGAACGGGGAGAGGATGGGTGGGGGTGAAACGGGGGAGGGCGGGGAGGAGAGAAAAGGTGAAAAGTACACAAAGTAACAAAAGTCATGAATAACTTATTTTATAATTCTTCATTACAGAAACGATGACTGAGGTGCTTGAACCAAGAAAACCCACAGAGGAACTCCAGGCGACAAGTGGCAGATGACAGAAACATCCGACATACACGATAAGCTGCATATCAGCTAGAAGGGGAGGAAGAAAAGGGATTCAAAGATAAAACCAATTAAAATCTAGAAGAAAAATAGGTACATACAATAATAATATCAAGAGAGCATCAACCATCTCCCGAAGGTTCAGAGCACACGTTGGGTCTACAAAAAGGATATAAAACTTAGATTCTCATTGAGTCCATAGGGGGTCACAGTTTTTAGTGTTCACATCCATTTTGTCTCTAGTCTTGTGAGCGTAGTGGTGATCTTGCCACCTCTAAAACTGGGTAGGATATGATCAATGCCAATAATCTTAAGTCCTGCAGGGTCACAGTTATGATGCAATCTAAAGTGGTGTGGCAGGGTCTTTAAAGTGGTGTTGTCATCAACGTCACGAGCTGAGCTAATCCCTAGTACATGTTCCCGTACCTGAACATTTAATTGACAGGTAGTCAGGCCTACATAAATAAGTGAACACAGACATGTGGCATAATATAACTACAGCTTGAGTGGTACATGTGATGAAATGTGTGATGTTGTAAATCTTAGATCCGTCTGAGTTTCAAAAATTATTTGCACGTGCCATATTAGGGCAAGCCACACATTTGCCACATGGTTTTGAACCACAAGCAGGTAGAGATTGTGTAAGACATGAAGAAGTTGGTTCAGTGGTATAATGGCTCTTAACTAGATACAGTAAAGATGTATATCTTTGTACCGTGTTAGCCAGTAGATAGAAAAATATTTAGAGTTGAGAGTCCTCAGTGGTTGATACCTTTTAATGGCTAACTGAAAAGATGGTAACAAATTGCTTGATACCTTTTAATGGCTAACTGAAAAGATGGTAATTTGTTACCATCTTTTCAGTTAGCCATTAAAAGGTATCAACCACTGAGGACTCTCAACTCTAAATATTTTTCTTAACTAGATAGTCACTCAGATTTGGAGATCTGTGGTACGTGATGTTGGGACGAAGTCCAAAATGTTTGGTGAGTATGGGATCCGACAATAGTATAGGCCATGATTTCTGTAGAGCATGCTGCATCAGAGCCGTCTGTCCACTGTCTATTTACTTGTTATGCAAATTGCCTCTTCAAACAAAGAGGACTTGTACTCTATAGCGCCACCTATTGGAAGTAGCGATCCTACAAGTCACAATCAACCCTTTAACGAGTCTTGTAATATGACTTAGGATAAAAGCCAAATCAGAATCTCCATTTGCAGACACGGTGTTTCGGACTGTTGGTCCTCGTCAGTGCAAAGTAGGAGAGATCTGATTTGGCTAGATGAGAGGCTCTGGACTGGGGTCTGGGGGGTAAGGTTACTCCTTGTGGAGAGTGACATACCAGTAACCAGTAAAGGCAAAGTAGGCAGCAGTGGAAAGAGCCGAGGCTAAGCGCCAGAGTTGGTGCATCTAATTGATGTGCCATGTCTGATGGCTGACGTTCTTAGTCTGGGAGGGATAAACTCAACAAAAATGAGATACAGCACAGTGTAAAAATTTTTTTAAAAATAATAAAATATAATAATAAAATAATTCTATAAAATAAAATTACACAAAACACTGAATCCACTTCAAAGTGTGGATGGCAAAACCATCCTAAAATATAAAACGGACACCCAAGTGCAAAAGAAACAGGGGGAAATGAAGAAACTTCAACCCAGGCAGTTGAGGCAACAATGTAGAAATTTATTAAATGTAGATACAAATATATAAAAATAGCACAAGCATCAAATACAAGAATAAAAGGGAAGCATGAACACCACCAACAAATATCCAATACCCAGGTGTTTTTAAGAAATAAAATCAGGCAAGTATACAAATAGTACATAAAACATATAATACTGAAAATATAATGGTCCACAATGGTAGAAAAAATATATGTGTAACCCTAAAACATGATGTCAAAAGGTATAAAACAATGAGTGCACAAATACAAAAAACTATAAATATATATGCGTGAACCACTCAAATGTGTAAACAATATAGTGCCAATGGAATATTAAAAAAGACCAAAAAATGGATAACCCCTGATGTACATAATATATAGGTCCCAAAATAGTGTGACAAGAAAACTAAATGCACCTAATGGGACTATATAGAGAAAATAAAAAAACACATAGTGCCAAAAAGAGGGACAATGACCACTAATAAAATGTGAGCCAAAATGTGCTGTGATAAATAGTCCCAATAACAACCTTGTGATGCCAAAATATATAGTATATTACCTGAAAAGACCGGGGGAGGAAAGAGATGGTGGTGACCAAGCTGCCTAGAACGCGCCCCGACGCGCGTTTCGGAAAGTTTTCCTTCGTCAGGGGGATGCATATCAGTGGAATGACGGACTATAAATAGAGAGCCACCATGTGGATAATAAGGCGACGCGTGCGCGTTCAAACCGTCGCGCCGAAAAGGACGTCACAGACTACGTGAAGGAGAGAGTCACACATCACGTCTGGGGGGGGTCATTATCCATGGCCCCTTCCTTTGCTATTAATATTAACCTGCAGTGGTCTGCCCAGCCTTTGCTGGTTATTAAAAATAGAGGGACCCCATGTATTTTAATAACCATTAAATTTGTGCAATATTAAAATAGACTTAAGCAAAGGTGCAAAATTGTGCAATATTAAAATGTAACTTGAAATCTTTTGTAGATTAAAAGTTATATAATTGAATATATTAGATATATTAGATATATGATATATTATATTATAATAATCTATTATAATTACTCACAGCGATACCAATTGCTTATATTTAATTACCTTTAAAGTCTATGCAGACAGATGTGAGCTGACATTAATAGCCTGGGAAGCTCCATGTTTATTACCCTTTCCAGACTTTAAACATCAGCCCACAGCTGTCTGTTTTCTCTCAGCTGGTTAAGATAATTAAGAGGGACCCCACACTATGTTTTTCTTAAAATTGTTTAATTATTAGCTAAATACATGAATAGTAAACTACACACGCACTGCAATGTTGATATATCTCAAAGGAAATTTGTGGCAGAAAGCAACTAGTTGACTCAGATTTTGCTGCAGCTTAGGCACAGATTTTAACCTCCACAGTTCAATTCTCAATAAAATGCATCAATGATTTGCATCAAGAAGTAAGGTAAACTTAGAAAATTCTGAGCTTTCATTTTTCAAAGAGAAAAACAATGCATAGTTAAGTTAAAAATAAATAGAAAATGCTGATTTAACATCGATTTTGAACAAAATCATGTGTGAACATAACAATGGTGTGGTAGTTGCAGGCAACCAGAAGTTTATCATTTCACCCTTTGTCTGAGCAGTCAATTCAGTGTTACAACTGTGAACCTAGTCAGTAGTCACTATTCACGAACAATTCATAAGGCACGGTAGTCAAATGTTCTGGAGGTCAAATGCCGAAAGAGCTCATCTTAAAGTAAGGGGAAAGACAGTGTCTGAGGTCAAAAGAACATGAAGACAGATGATCAAAGCAAAGGGAGTAGGCAAACAAATGGTCAGTGCAAGGTCTGAAGTCAGGTAGCAATAGATCAACAAAGCACTGAAATACAAAGCAAACCATGAACCACTGAGCAAATGCTACGACTGGCAGTGAACTGAGATTGACAGCTTAACTAAGTAATTCAGAACAGAACACCTGAAGGTTAGCTTGGCACCTCCATGTCTCAGATTGGATGGCTTAGCTACCTATCAAAATATTGACAGTTCAGCACACTCCTGCTCTAGATTGGACTACTGGGCTTTCACTCACTGCATCCAAGACTCACTGAGCTGAGGAATTGTGACAGTATCCCCTCTTCTAGGGGCGCAAGAGGACCCCTAGTTTTCCAGGAAACCTAAAGTGAAAGGCCCTGACCAAACGATTAGCCTTCACAAAACGAGCCAAACACCAAGATCTCTCTTCGAGTCCGTATCCCCAAAAATGAATAAGATTGGAAGGAATTTCGGACGTTGTGAGAATCCACGATCCTCTGCACCTCCTACTCTAAACCTCCATCAATATAAACTGAAGAAGGGTAAATGAGACATACAACACCGAAAGGACAAACTCTTCTATCTTTTTTTTAAGGGATCTCTGGAAGAGGGGCACAAAGAAATTGAGGAAGCTTTAATCTAAAAGCAAACAGGTTGCCTACCTCTAGAATCTCGTAAGGGCCACTAAATTTAATAGCCAACTACACTGATGGCACTTTCAGCTTAATTTTTCAGGATCTGGAGAATTTGTGGATACCTCCCACTCTGCTGATTATTGAAGATATCAATCCAAAGAAATTTATTAACTTGCGTTTTTTATTCATTGCGTTTAAAAGTGACAGACACTTCTTCAGGAAGAACACATGTGATTGTTTCCTGAAGAAGTTCCTGTCACTTTGAAATGCATTGGATAAAAACCCCAGGTTAATTTATTTTTATTGATGTCTTCAATAATCTAGACATGCAGACTTCTCCAAGTTTCTGTATGACCACCTTTACTCCAGGACACCCAGAACTCATCCTAGAAAATTCACCAAAATGAGGATGATAGCCATAATTACAAAAAAAAAGGCAAGGTTCAAGACGACTGTTTGACCCTATTGTTAAAGGCAAACTCAGCAAGAGGTAAAAATGAGGACCAAAAATGTTTTTGTCCTCTCTGTCTGACTGTTGGTTTTAGGGTGGTAAGCAGAGGAAAATGACAAACCAATCCCTAATTTCTTACAAAATGCTCTCCAGAATTTGGTGACAAACAGCATCTCCTTATCCGATACAATGTTCAATGCCATGCAATCTTGCCACATCGTTGATAAACAACCTGGAAACAGTTTCAGCATTAGTTAGCCCCAATGGAACAAAGTGAACTTGTTTAAGTAGTCAGTCAACTACCACCAAAGGCAAATCCGTAATGAAATCCATGGACAAATGAGTCCATGGCCTTTATGAAATTGGCAGTGGAGCCAATTCCCCAGCTGGCTGGTTATGAGGAACTTTAGCACGTGAACAAGTTTCACAAGTGGATGCATTTTTTTATCACTATACAAACATTAAAAATACCTGTTAGACAGCTGCAGCACGTTGAGGTTTGCCTAACAGCCCAAGACATGCAGCTGCAGGGACTCGAGCATATTTTCAAGCACGCACGATAAGGACATGAGTGTGCTCGGAAAACACCTTTATCTATGCACGCTCGCTCTTCAGTAGGTCATGGTCAGAGATCAGAATACCAGGAAGATAGCTGATCAAAAAAGGGGCTAGGCAAACGTATGGTCAGAGCAAGGTAAGTCAGCAATAGGTAAACCATCAGAGCATTGAAATACAGGAAAAACATACACCATCGAGCAAATGCTAGGAATGACAATTATCTGGGACTGACAACTAAGTAGCTGAATAATCATTGCGAACACCTGAAAGAAGCTTAGCACCTCCCAGTCTTCGATTGGATGGGTGAGCTATCAAAATATCGACAGCCCATCATACCCCTGAATTAGATTGGACAACTGAGCTGTCGCTCACTGGTAAAAGGCACACTGAGTGGAGGAATCATAACAACAACTACAAGAAAGATCAACAAAGATTATTTTTTTTATTTTTATGTACAAATGATTCTTATCTTGAGCTAAATATAAAGGGTTAATAAATGAAAAATGTAAATTTCAGACTGTAATGTTGTTTTTTACTGCTTGTACTTCAATTTCAATATGTTAGAGAAATTTTTTTAGGTACTTATACTGCAATTTCACGCGGAGCCATCTCATATGTCAGTGGGTGGATGATATTGACGTCTTCTCAACACATTTTCATTTCTTCGCTTTGTGCCAAGCAAATAAGACTCAATCGTGCCAAAAATCTGTCTGGAAATAATTTTTAATGCAGATGGCATTCATAGTAAATGAGATTTCAGTGGTGTATAGTGCAGAAGTAAATGTTTTATGAGCACTTAGTCTTTTTAAATGTTATTCCCACTCATCTGGGCATGAAACATCAGTTTGATAAATGAAGGTATAAGTTTAATAAGCTTTTACATGGAAAAACTTGTGGCTACATATTTAAGTGCAATATACCATATGTACCATTATACCCACACTGGTCAATAAAACAATCCATACAGTTGTGTAAATAACAATGCTTGTCACATAATGCCAATGTAAGTGCTACTTGGTGTTCATATAACAATCATAAAGTGTCAAAATAAAAGATTCATATTGAAATAATAACCTAAGATCAATGTAATAGTAATAATCATCAAAATAAATATTGAGATTTGTGATATTTACAAGGCTTGGGTATGAATTTGGGAAGCTATCCCACAAGGTCAGGGCTATATCATCAGGAAACAGGTACAGTTGGATATATATAACGGTGGAGCAGTAAACCTTCAGATCCTTTCTCTGTCATTCTGTCTTGATAAAGAATGAAGGACTTGTGTTGGGCATCATACTGTGAGGGGACTGTGGGGGCCTCATACTATGTAGGGGAAGGTGGGAAAGCATTAGGCCATGTGTGGTGGAATGTGGAGTCCTCATATTGAGTAGGGAATGTTGAGAGGCATTATACTATGTATTCTGTCCTCACTGAATGAAGCAGACGTATTGCAGTTATACAGACAGCTAAACCGCTATACCGGGGTCCAATAAGGAGACTGAAATGGGGTCTGTGCTTTTGTTGAACTTGATATATTAGCGCAGTGAAACTAGAAGCAAACATAATATACATACAATCAGTACAGGGTACAACAGAAATACATTTATACATAGCATACATCATGAATGAACATTTGCACACTAATAGCTGACCAGGAGCAGGACTGATTAAACCAGGCTAATATGGGACAAGAATTAGCTACAGAAAGCATGAGTACATACCGGCGATGCTATCACAAGGGGAGAGGAAAAGATGAGCTGCTTCCTGGATGCAGGTTGAAGGAAAATGGAGGAAAGTGGAGGGAAAGCTACCAGAATGCTTTGCAAGGCTACTATGATGCATTGTAAAGCTTCCATAATGCATTGCAAAAGGAGGGAAAGATAATTGAAAGTGAAGCAAGAAACAACTGTGAATATGATACTGGTCACTAGAGGGAGCCAAAACAAGCAGATTGTTAAACTCCTATATACACAATGCAAAACAAACAACTTCAGAAAAACAATTAGATGTCGGAGACAGAACACTCCCCGTCTGTCACGCGGTCTTATGATATGTGTACGATGTCAGTAAACTATTCTTAAAAGAACAACACTCTATACAACATATAGATTAGCAACATCAGCATGTAAATATAGAATAGTTTACCTGACACGATATCCGTTGAACTCAGGGTTAATCTTGAGGACTTGATACACTGTCACAGGAAAGAGGAGGACGGGGGTCTAACCTGACCCTAAACTGGGGTCCTAACTAATCCCTCACCTTGGAGGTACTGATAATGGTTCAGAGGTCCAAGTCTCCAGCCTAACCCTGTCTCCTATCAGTCCCTGAACCCTGTAATCAGTCCTAAGAAGGATACTGATTACCACCAAAGGGATATGGGCTGATCTCTGCTAAATACACAGATTAGACATATAAGACAGACTGGAGAAAACACAGACTTGCATACACACTCAAACACAGAAGGAACATAAATGATCTGGGATATTAAACTCTAAGCAAGGTGAGCTTAAAACAACTAAGGAGCTCTTTAACTTAAGTCTATACAGATACAATCCTATCTGTGGTCTGCATGAAGAATTTCACTGGCAACTCCCAACACAGACAACCAGAGATTTAAAGGAAACCAATCAACAAATAATTAATTGCAGCCGGGAGAAACTGCACCCAGTCCCAGAACTGAGCACAGACAGAATTAACTCCTAACTGCCAAACACAAAGAAACAGCAACTCAGCTGTGAGAAGTCAGAATGTGCAACCGCGACGATCTTCGTGGCGATGCACACATGACACCGTCTGGCATCAACGGATGTCACTATCCTTTTCCTCCGAAGGCAACAATAAGACCAGTTCAGATACTGGTCTGAAAAATGTCTTTAGGTTCATTCCCTTTGGCCATCCTACTCTCAGCAGGACATTGTTGTAGATGAATGGGTCGAGTTTCCTCAATACGCTGCTCTCTGGTATTGGAGCTTTGTTAATGAGACACTGGATTTCTACAAAGTAGGTTTCTCTTGGAACAGTGAAGATGATGTGGTTTCTGGGGAATTCCAAGTCTGAGGTAACATAGGTATTTTTACAAAGATGCTAACCTTTACATTTTTCTGTGTCACAAGCTCTGGTGGTCCTGAACGATCGAGCTACTTGAGTCAGGCAGGTAACAGCTAGAATAAGTGACTTCCAACTTGAAAATTTGTCAAATCTGTGAAATCCAAGCTGGAGAGCAGAGGTCGCTGTATGGTGTAGACACCTGAGGGGAGGATTTCAGCATCTGAGTCCTCTCCTACTAGTTCAAAGTGTCAACTAGTGTCTGAGAAACGTTCCTCAGTATACAATAGTTTTGGTCCTGAAAGCAATGTTGTGCTTCCTAGTCGACTTGCTCATCTGCTCTAGTTGCGTGATCTGTAGGATTTTGGTCTATGGGAATGTAATGCCACTGTTTTGGAAGAGCTGATCTCCTAATTCGTAGCACTCTGTGTTTGACATAAACATAGAATCGCCTAGTTTCATTGTGGATATATTCAAGGACTACTTTGCTGTCTGAGTAGAACTTGGCCTGTGTCAGGTCGATATCCATTTTGGATGTGATGAACTCTGCTAACTCAACGGCTAAGACTGCAGCACAAAGCTCTAACCTAGGTATAGTGTGCTCTGGCTGTGGAGCAAGTTTGGCCTTCCCCATAACTAATCCAATGGTGATCTGACATTTGGAGTCTACAGTTTTGAGACAGATGACAGCGGCAATTGCTTTGACAGAAGCATCTGCAAATACGTACAGTTTTTCGCTTTGTATTTCTGTAGACAGCACAGGGGTGTAGGGTCTTGCACATTCAGGTTGGAGAGTGCTGCTAAAGAGTTCTTCTATCCTTCCCACTGGATTCTCTTATTAGGTGGAAGAGGTGCATCCCAGTCGGATGTTTCCTTGGTTAAGTCTCTTAGTAAGGCTTTGCCTTGTATAGTAACAGGAGCTGCGAAACCCAAGGAATAGTACAGACTGTTGATGGTGGACAGGACACCTCTACGTGTGAAGGGATTTTCTTCCTGGCTGACCTGGAAGGTGAAAGTGTTGGACTGTAGATTATAGAGAAGCCCGAGGCTGCGTTGCATTGGTGCGGGTTCTGACCCCAAGTCCAAGTCTCTGAGACTGTTACATAAGTATTGTGTAGGGAATGCTTCCATGAGTTGTTGGCTGTTTGAGGCTATTTTGTGAAGCCTGAGGTTCGAGCAATCAAGCATCTCTTGGGCTCTCCTGAGAAGACTGATGGCATTCTCATTTGAAGGCATGGCTTTCTGACAGTCGTCAACATAAAAGTCCTTTTCTATGAATTGTCTGACATCTGATCCATATTCTGTTTCTTCTTCTTGAGCCGACCTTTTGAGTCCATAAATGGTGACTGCAGGTGAAGGACTGTTACCAAAGATGTGCACTCTCATGCGATACTCTGTGACTTCTTTAGCAGGATCATTGTCTCTGTACCAGAAGAATCTTAGGAAGTTCCTGTCTCTCTCTCTCACAAGGAAACAATGGAACATTTGCTGGATGTCAGCGATGAAGGCAATGGAATCCTTACGGAAACGCATAATTACTCCATCAGTTTGTTATTGAGGTCTGGTCCTGTCAGTAGAACATCATTCAGGGAGATATCGTCAAACTTAGCACTAGAGTCAAACACCACTCTAATTTGGCCTGGTTTCTTAGGGTGGTATACTCCAAACATGGGTAGGAACCAGCATTCTTCAGAGTCTTTGAAAGGGGGAGCTAGCTTTGCATGACAATTATCAAAAATCTTTGACATGAAGGAGAAAAAGTGATCTTTCATACGATACGATGCGATAAGATACACTTTATTGATCCCTCGGTAATTATGGTATCACAGCAGCGTTACAACAGCATTACAAACAAAACATAACAAACAGCATTGCATAGAGTAATTACTAGACATAGATCTTGCACATGACTAACCACAATGCGTAACAAACAAAGGTACACAAATCTCTGGCTCCTTTGCAGATTATGTTTGAGAGAGGAGAAACGTTTTAATGCATGATTTCTGTTTTTCGGTAGACGTGGTCTGTGGGTTCTGAAGGAAGAGGTTCGACCCAGTTGTTGGTTTTATCTTTAACAAGTCCCTTGTCCATTACCTTTAAGAACAACTTGTCCTCTACTGACATTGCCACTTGGTTGTCTTGCTTAGTTTTCTGGAAGACTATGCACCCTAACTGATCCTCATAGCTTCCTGACACTATACTGCTGTCGTGAGTAAAGTCTATTAGATGATTGGGCAGTTGTATGCTGTGTGGTAGCTCTCTGATATGGAATATGTTGTTACAAGGTTGAAACAGAGATGGGTGTCCTTTCTACAATGTATTTGTCAGCATGCTTGTCACAGAAGATGGCGCGTGCATGCGTCCCAAGCATACGTTTCCTATTATGACCCATCCTAGGTCTAGCCTTTGGGCAAAGGGAGCATTGTGGAGTCCATTGATATCACGTCTCACTTTATGAACCTGCAGGATGTCTCTGCCAACAGCAGAAATATCTGGGCCTGATGGTCGAGTTCCAGTATGAGGTGTGCTAAGCGTTTTAAGTGAGCGTGATGGATTGCCACATCTGGAAAAGGTATTTCAGATCTGTTGTCTGGGATCAGATTACACTCGATGATTGTAGGTAGTGGTAGGCAGAATTGTCCGTCTAAGGACTCAATTTGGTAGTCAGTAGCTTTCCTACCTTCTGTTGTCACGGTATCTGCACACATCTTTAATGAGTAGGGGGTGCTTGGCCCTTTGATGTTGAATAGGTCAAAGAATGTTGATCTAGCCAAGGATCGATTACTTTGTGTTAGGGTTCGAGTTCCCACTCCTGCACAAGGGGAATCTCGACCTGTTCCCGCTGCGGTACCCCATCCATCTCCGGCCGCAGTGGTTCCTGCTCAGCAGAGACGTCGGTCCCAGCGTCTTGCCCGGCCCAGTACTGTGCAGAGACTTGCTGCTGCAACCAGTGTTGGAGCAGGCAGATTTGGGACTAAGTCCTTTGTTGCTTCATCTGAGCATGCCCAGGGCAAGATCTCCCATTGGAGATCAAGGGTCACATGCTCAGATACAGCTGCCACTCCTGTTGGTCCTTCAGGAAGGTCCTGTAGCTGTTGATGTTCTGAAGCAGCTTCCCATTGGTCCTTCCTGGAAGGTCTTTTTCTCCTGGCTGCTATAAAAGGCTGTCCTTACCGCACGGCCGTGCGCTAGTATCAACCTTATATGTTTTGCGCCAGTATGGTCATGCGTGTGTGGTTAGGGCGACTGAAATAGCCATTACAATACCGACCTAATGGGTGAGGAGCTTGGTATGCTAGCTGGTCAGGGTCGGTGTCTTAGATGTCTTACATTACCGGCATAACCGGTGAGGAGGTTTGATTGCCGTATTCAGGCCTGGCGTTCAGACGCCATAGATTGCAGGTGACTCCCGCGAGGACATTAGCGCATGATCACTTTCTATTTCACTTAGCAGTCAACTGTGTACCTGGGTGCCTAACAGGACACAGAAGTTTGTCTCAGCGGCTCGTGATGCAACAGGGTTCGCTTTCAACGCTAGACAGCGCCCTAGCGTATTTATTTGCGACTCAGTGGTGTTAACTGAGTTTGCACACATCGCCATATAGCGCTGCGGCACTCCTTCTAGCGGCTCTGTGGAATAACAGAGTTTGCACATATTGCCACAGAGCGTTACGGCGTTTATTTTGGCGACTCTGCAGGATAACAGAGTTCGCTTCTTGCGCCATCTTACTAGCAGCA
This sequence comes from Oophaga sylvatica, assembly GCA_033576555.1. Taxonomy (NCBI): domain Eukaryota; kingdom Metazoa; phylum Chordata; class Amphibia; order Anura; family Dendrobatidae; genus Oophaga; species Oophaga sylvatica. The sequence continues at coordinate 551,977,265 of JARQOD010000004.1, read as the reverse complement.
GGCTCTGCCTGCACCGTGGACCCCGGGCTGCGAACGCACCTTTCTTCATCTTATATTTGGTGCGTTCCGCAGAGCCTAACATAATACTAGCGCCAGGGTCTGGCTAGTAAAATGGCGGATGAACAGCATTTACAGCTATACATCCAGCAGCTGCAGGGTAGGTTGGCAGCTCTTGAGCGCACAACCTCAGCTGTGGATGTTACCGCAGTCGCTGTTCAGGCTGCTAGCGTAGCTGTAGCCAGTTTGTCCTCTGCCACCTCTGTCCCTACATTGTCCCAACTCCTGCTTCCAGACAAGTTTGCTGGTGACAGCAAGCAATGTCGGGGATTCGTGAGTCAGTGCTCCATACACCTCGAGCTTCTGGCTGCACATTTCCCCACGGATCGGGCACAAGTGGGCTTTGTGATAGCTCTTCTGTCGGGCAGAGCGTTGGAGTGGGCAATGCCGCTGTGGGAGCGCGATGACCGTGTGGTGCAGAGCGCTTCTCGTTTGCTGGAGGCTCTGAAAAAGGTTTTTCTAGGACCTCAGGTCAACCACGATACGGTGCTCCAACTGCTGGCAAGTACCCAGGGTTCGGCTTTGGTCAGCCATTTTGCTGTCCAATTTCGGACTCTGGCCTCGGAATTAGAGTGGCCAGATAAAGTCCTCATTCCCGTGTTCTGGAGAGGACTGGCGGGTCATGTAAAAGACGCCTTGGCTACCAGGGAGATTCCTGCCACACTGGAGAAGCTTATCGCTATTTCCACCCGCGTCGACCTCCGTTTCCACGAGCGGAGGCTGGAACGTGCCCAGTGTAGGCAGAGGGTTCGGTTGGCTCCTACCTTCGCCACCCCTCTGGAGTCGCCCGTTCAGGCGCCCGACCTTCAGGAGGTTGCTCCTGCGGGATCTAAATCTCTGGTCACTCGTCCATCCCCGATTTGTTATATTTGCCAGCAGCAGGGACATTTTGCCAACTGATGTCCACAGCAGCTGAATAAACGGTCGCGTCCAGTAACCGTAGGAACAGGGTCACTGGACGCCATGAGTTTTGCCCTAAAGTGCTCCTCAAGGGGATAATTACCCACGGTTCTACCACCCTACCTGTCAAGCTGTGTGTGGATACTGGGGCAGAGGGGAATTTTATGTCATCCTCCTTTGCTTCTCACCACACCATGCCTTTGATGTTGCTGGCTGAACCAGTGTCGGTACGGGTGTTGAACGGAGCAATTCTGCCCACACAAATCACCCATTAGTCTGTCCCACTCACCTTGTCTATGTCTCCTTCTCATCAGGAGAATATATCATTTTTTATTCTCCCTGAGGGTTTAGATGAGGTTTTGCTGGGATTACCCTGGCTCCGCCACCACTCTCCCCATATTGAGTGGTCTTCAAGGAGAATTCTGGGTTGGGGTAATTTATGTAAAGGCAGATGCATTAGGGACAGCGTGCAGGTCACCATCACTGAGATACCCATAGACCTCTCTCCTCTTCCCAAGGTCTATTGGTCCTATGCCGACGTTTCCTCGAAGAAGGCTGCGGAGACTCTTCCGCCTCATCGCCCCTATGACTGTCCTATCGACCTCTTGCCTGGAGCTGAGCCTCCTAAAGAAGGGTTTATCCCCCTCTCCTGAACAAGGCAATGTCCAAATATGGATCATCAGAGGCCATGTCCCAGATATGTAGTGTTGAGCATTCCGATACTGCAAATATCGGGTATCGGCCGATATTACTGTATCGGAATTCCGATTCCGAGTTCCGAATTTGTCTTATCGATACCGGAATCGGGATGTCACTGTCACTGTCAGTGTCCGTCTGTCGGGTCTGTCAGGAGTCAGCGGCACTTACCTGGCAGAAGATCTCCGGCGGTCACGTCCTGGACTGCTTCATGGCCGCCATCCTCTTCTCCCGGCGGTCACATGCAGTTTCTCGCGATAACTGCAGTGACTGCTGGGTAATCCCGGCCGTAAAGCAGTCAGTCCGATGACGTCACCGCCGGGGAAGCAGGTAATCAGCTGTGCTGCGTTGCAATGACAGGCTCTGCCTGTCATTCGATGTAGCAGAGCTGGATCGTCGTGGGACTATCGTTATGGACTGCGTCGGACAGGTGGTATACTGTTGGTTTGTTTTTTTTCTTTTTTTACAGGAGATCGATGGCGTCGCAGGAATGAGTGTATAATAAAAGAAATGAAAACTGTGTTGTCTCTTTTATTTCATTAAAATACTTTTTTCTTGCTGTGTCTTTTTTTTAAACATTTAATAACTTTGGGATTAATAATGGATCGGTGTCTTATTGACGCCTCTCCATTATTAACCGGGCTTATTGTCACCGTGCAATCAACGGTGACAATAACCCCTTATTACCCCGCTTGCCACCGCTACAGGGCAAGTGGGAAGAGCCGGGTAAAGTGCCACAATTGGCACATCTTTTGATGCGCCAAATGTGGGGCTGCTGTAGCCTGGTATTATCAGGCTGTTGAGGGCCAAAATCCATGGGCCTTGACAGTCTTTTAATACCAGGCCGCAGCAGTCTGCATTTTACTTGGCTGGTTAACAAAAATAGGGGGGATCCCCACGCCGTTTTTTTTTCGAGGGGATCCCCTATTTTTGTTAATCAGCCAAGCTAAGCAGACTGCTGTGGCCTGGTATTATCAGGCTTGCAAGGTCCATGGATATTGGATCCTTACCAGCCTGAAAAACCAGGCCTCAGCGGTCTGCTTCATCTGGCTGGTTAACAAAAATAGGGGGACCCCACGCTAATTTTTTTCGAGGGGATCCCCTATTTTTGTTAATCAGCCAAGATATGCAGACTGCTGTGGCCTGGTATTATCAGGCTGGCAAGGTCCATGGATCTTGGCTCCTTAACAGCCTGAAAATCCAGGCCTCAGCGGTCTGCTTCATCTGGCTGGTTAACAAAAATAGGGGGGACCCCACGCCAATTTTTTTCGAGGGGATCCCCTATTTTTGTTAATCAGCCAAGATATGCAGACTGCTGTGGCCTGGTATTATCAGGCTGGCAAGGTCCATGGATCTTGGCTCCTTAACAGCCTGAAAATCCAGGCCTCAGCGGTCTGCTTCATCTGGCTGGTTAACAAAAATAGGGGGGACCCCACGCCAATTTTTTTCGAGGGGATCCCCTATTTTTGTTAATCAGCCAAGATATGCAGACTGCTGTGGCCTGGTATTATCAGGCTGGCAAGGTCCATGGATCTTGGCTCCTTAACAGCCTGAAAATCCAGGCCTCAGCGGTCTGCTTCATCTGGCTGGTTAACAAAAATAGGGGGGACCCCACGCCATTTTTTTTTCGAAGGGAACCCCTATTTTTGTTAATCAGTTCCCTCTGACGTCACTGATTGTGTCCCTGGCTGACCTGAAGTGAAAGTGGAAAGCAATCAATTAAGCTTTCCACTTAAGGGCCCGTCTCACATAGCGATATCGCTACCGAGATCGCTGCTGAGTCACTAGTTTTGTGACGCAGCAGCGAGCTCACCAGCGATATCGCTGTGTGTGACATTCAGCGACGATCAGCCCCCCTGCCGGGTATCGCTGATCGTCGCTGAAATGTCAGGACCTTTGATCGCTGGTTTCCCGCCTGTCACACGCAGCGATGCGTGCCTGTCAGAGGGAAACCAGCGATCAAAAAAAGGTCCTGACATTTCTGCGACGATCAGCGATACCCGGCAGGGGGGCTGATCGTCGCTGAATGTCACACACAGCGATATCGCTGGTGAGCTCGCTGCTGCGTCACAAAACTAGTGACTCAGCAGCGATCTCGGTAGCGATATCGCTATGTGAGACGGGCCCTTAAGCGATGTTACCCGCAGTGTCGCTGTCCCAGATCGCTGCCTGAGCTGCCTGTTTGGCAGCTCAGCAGCGATCATGTAGCGATACACCAGCGATCCTGACAAGTGCATATCGTTGTCGGGATCGCTGGTGTATCGTTATGTGACACCCAGCCTTTACTCTCCTGTCAGGCAGGAGAGGAACTCATTCATTTGGGGTTTACTGTGAGGCTGCAGCATTAGCTGCGGTCCCTGCAGTAAACATTAACCCTTTCTGAAGGATTACACCGTGGGACCTGACTGTGCATGGATAGGTAAGAATAATTTTGCTTTTTTATTTTATTTTTATTACAGGAAATGGTTTTTGCAGTAAAATAAAAGATGGTCAAAAACATGTGTCTTTATTTCATTAAAATGATTTTTAATTAAAGTGTGTGTGTTTTATTTTTATTTCATGCAATAGGATTAATAATTGATAGTTGTCTAATTGACAGCTCTCAATTATTAACCTGGCTTAAGGTCACCTTTCAATAGCAAGGTGGCTTTAACCCCATATTAACCCATTCGCCACCGCTACAGGGCAATGGGAATAGACGGGCAAAGTGCCAGAAAGGGCGAATCTAATTATAGATTTGTCTTTCCTGGGGTGTCTGGGGCAGATGTTAGTAGCCGGGGGGGGCAAAAATAATGGTCCCTCTCTGGGCTATTATTATCTGCCCCCACTCACTGGCTTTGTCTGTCTGGTTGCGAAAATAGGGCGGGAGCCCACGCATTTTTTTTCAGCAATTTTACACCTATATATATATATACATGTCATTGAATTTGTGACACATATATATATATATTTATATTTGTAGTTCATACACTTCTACATAGTATAATAGCCGCTAATTCAATTGCCGGCTTTTGTGAAAATGCAGAACCCGACATGAAATGACACTTGGTGTACATAGGGTTAACCATGTTTTTCATGTCCTTTGCTATCTAATTTGCACAAACAATTAAATCAGACTATGTGTGCAAAATTTCACACCTCTAGGGGTTAATTAAAGGTGTAAATTCGTAGCAAAAAAGTCCGTTTTTTTTACAACGAATTTACACCTTTAATTAACCCCTAGAGGTGTGAAATTTTGCACACATAGTCTGATTTAATTGTTTGTGCAAATTAGATAGCAAAGGACATGAAAAGAAATGTTTAACCCTATGTACACCAAGTGTCATTTCATGTCGGGTGACCCGACATGAAATGACACTTGGTGTACATAGGGTTAACCATGTCTTTTCATGTCCTTTGCTATCTAATTTGCACAAACAATTAAATCAGACTATGTGTGCAAAATTTCACACCTCTAGGGGTTAATTAAAGGTGTAAATTCGTAGCAAAAAAGTCCGTTTTTTTTACAACGAATTTACACCTTTAATTAACCCCTACAGGTGTGAAATTTTGCACACATAGTCTGATTTAATTGTTTGTGCAAATTAGATAGCAAAGGACATGAAAAGAAATGTTTAACCCTATGTACACCAAGTGTCATTTCATGTCGGGTGCTTCTGTCTTTTCACTGAAGCCGGCTTTACCCGGCAATTGAATCAAAGGATATTTTACTATGTAGAAGTGTATAAACTATACATATATGTATATATATTGTCACAATGACATGTATATATATATATATATGTATTCTATGTGTGTATATTTAGTGTTTACAAGGAAAGAATGGTTTTTAGTGCGATTTTTGTTCTAGACTTACGTTCGATCGTATCGGTATCGCCATATTTTAGTCATACGCGATTACATTCGATTCCGATACTTAGCATATCGGAAAGTATCGCTCAACTTTACATATATCGGCGAACTGCAGGATTCATTCGAGTCTTGTCACGCGAGAGTGGGTTCTTGTGCGAGAAAACGGAATTACTCGTGCATTGATTATAGGGGTCTCAACGCTATCACCGTGAAAAATAAGTATCCTTTGCCGCTAATCTCTGAGCTCTTCGACAGGCTTCGGGGAGCAAGGTATTTACTAAGCTAGACCTGTGGGGTGCGTATAACCTGATTCGCATCCGTGAGGGGGACGAATGGAAGACGGCATTTATACTCCAGGGATGGGCATTACGAATACCTGGTAATGCCCTTTGGGCTCTGTAATGCCCCAGCTGTCTTCCAAGACTTTGTGAACGACATCTTCCGGGATATGTTGACCACTCGGTGGTAGTCTATCTGGATGACATTCTCATCTTTTCTCCAGATATGGCTCCCACCGGAGAGATGTCTGCAAGGTCTTCGACCTCTTGCGAGCAAATTCCCTATATGCAAGTTGGAGAAGTGCATGTTTGAGCAGGAGTCTCTACCTTTCCTGGGCTATATCATCTCCACCCAGGGATTGGCTATGGATCCTACCAAACTACAGGCTGTGATGGATTGGCAAGAACCCACTCCCTTAAAGCGATGGCAGCGCTTTATGGGGTTCATTAACTACTAACACCAATTCATTCCCACTTCTCTACTTTGGTAGCTCCCTTGGTAGCCCTCACCAAGAAGGGAGCTAATCCCAAGTTGTGGTCAAGGAGGTCACCAAGGCGTTCTCCTCCATCAAGTCCATTTGATTCGCCCGTGCTCCCATCTTACATCGTCCCCGATGTAGATAAACCATTTATTTTAGAGGTGGATGCTCTTCTGTTGGTGCTGGAGCAGTCCTTTTTCAAAAGGATGCTCGGGGTCGGAAGCATCCCTGCTTCTTCTTTTCCAAGACCTTTACACCAGCAGAGAGGAATTATTCCATCGGGGACAGGGAGTTACTGGCTATGAAGTTGGCCTTCTCAGAGTGGAGACATCTTCTGGAGGAGGCTCGCTTCCCCTTCCAAGTATTAACGGACCACAAGAACTTGGTCTATTTGTAGACAGCCCAGCGCTAAATTCCCTCAGGCCAGATGGTCCTTGTTCTTCTCCCGGTTCCATTTCACCCTCCATTTCCTCTCCGGTTTGAAGAACATTCGCCCGACGCTCTATCTCGCTCCGTGTTGTCCTCTGAGGAGGTGGAGGAGGAGCCTCGGCTTATTGTCCCCACAGAGAGCCTAAGAACGGTGGCTCCGGTTTCGCTTGAGTCTGTGCCTCCGGGCAAGACTTTTGTGCCCACCAATTTGCGACCGGAAGTACTCTCTTGGGCACATTTGTCCAGGGTGGGTGGACATTTTGGGACAAAAAGGACTTCTGAGTTTCTGGCGAGGACATACTGGTGGACGCAATGGCCCGTGACGTCAGGGAGTATGTTCAGGCGTGTCGTCTCCTGCGCCAAGAATAAATCCCCTCGACAAGGCCGGCTGGACTACTTTTCCCTTTGCCGGTGGCAGAAGGCCCTGGGAGATGGTCGGGATGGATTTTGTGGTGGGCTTACCCAAGTCTCGGGGCTGCACCATCATCTGGGTGATAACCGACCACTTCTCTAAAATGGTGCACTTGGTGCCGTTACCAGGTTACCGTCTGCACGGGCCTTGGCAGCATTATTTATTAGGATATTTTCCGCCTACACGGTATGCCAGACAAAATTGTCAGTGATCGAGGTCCCCAGTTTGCGTCTCGGTTCTGGAGAGAGCTGTGTCGTCTTACTCAGCATTGAGTTGAATCTCTCTTTTGCATACCATCCCGAGACGAATGGGTTGGTAGAGAGGGCCAACCAGACCTTGGTCACATACTTGCGACATTTTGTCTCTGCCAGGCAGGATGACTGGGCACTCTTGCTACCGTGGTCTGAGTTCGCTCTAAATAATGCTGTGGCTGACTCCACCGGACAGACCCCATTCCTCCTGAACTACGGTCAGCATCCGCGGGTACCAGTGCCCATGCCCGTGTCTTCTGCCGATTCCAGGGTGGCAGACTGGGCTGTGGAGGCACAGGACATTTGGGACCGCACCCAGGATGCCATTCAGGCCTCCAAAGAGAGGATGAGGTCTTCGGCCGATGCCCATCGGCGCCCCGCTCCTACATTTGCTCCGGGTGACCTAGTGTGGCTCTCTGCCCAAAACATCAGGCTACGTGTAGAGTCCACCAAGTTGGCACCTCGCTTTTTGGGTCCCATTAAAGTTCTTGAGCAGGTGAACCCGGTGGTTTTACCGCCTAGCCCTTTTGCCTCGCTTGGTATCACCGACACCTTTCACGTGTCCCTCCTGAAACCCGTGGCCATTTCCCGGTTTTTCCGAGTCATCTGCCGGGATGTCGGGTCATCTACCGACGATCATGAGGTGAACGCCATTGTTGGGTGCAAGGTGGTACGAGGCAAAAAATTTTATTTAACGGATTGGAGGGGTTATTTGGCCTGAGGATAGGCCCTGGGAGCCTACCGAGCAGCGAGGCCCAAAGAAGGGGGGGCCCTAGAATGGGGGGTAATGTTAGGGTTCGAGTTCCCACTCCTGCACAAGGGGAATCTTGACCTGTTCCCGCTGCAGTCCCCCATCCGTCTCCGGCCGCAGTGGTTCCTGCCAAGCAGAGACGTCGGTCCCAGCATCTTGCTCGGCCCAGTACTGTGCAGAGACTTGCTGCTGCATCCAGTGTTGGAGCAGGCAGATTTGGGACTAAGTCCTTTGTTGCTTCATCTGAGCATGCCCAGGGCAAGGTCTCCCATTGGAGATCAGGGGTCACATGCTCAGATACAGCTCCCAAACCCCTGTTGGTCCTTCAGGAAGGTCCTGTAGCTGTTGATGTTCTGAAGCAGCTTTCCCATTGGTCCTTCCTAGAAGGTATTTTTCTTGTGGCTGCTATAAAAGGCTGTCCTTACTGCACGGCCGTGCGCTAGTATCAACGTTATATGCTTTGTGCCAGTATGGTCATGCGTGTATGTGTGGTTAGGGCGGCTGAAATACGCCATTACAATACCGACCTAATCGGTGAGGAGCTTGATATGCTAGCTGGTCAGGGTCAGTGTCTTAGATGCCTTAGATTACCGGCATAACCATTGAGGAGTTTGATTGCCGTATTCAGGGCCTGGCGTTCAGAAGCCATAGATTGCAGGTGACTCCCGCAAGACATTAGCGAATGATCACTTTCTATGTTCGCTTAGCAGTCAACTGTGTACCTGGGTGCCTAACAGGACACAGAAGTTTGTCTCAGCGCTCTGTGACGCAACAGGGTTCGCTTTCAATGCTAGACAGCGCCCTAGCATGTTTACTTTGCGACTCAGTGGTGTTAACTGAGTTCGCACACATCGCCATATAGCGCTGCGGCACTCCTTCCAGCGGCTCTGTGGAATAACAGAGTTTGCACATATTGCCACAAGCGTATTACGGCATTTATTTTGGCGACTCTGCGGGATAACAGAGTTCGCTTCTTGCGCTATCTTGCTAGCAGCAGGCTCCGCCTGCAGGGTGAACCCCGGGCTGCGAACGCACCTCTCTACATCTTATATTTGGTGCGTTCCGCAGACCCTAACACTTTGATCATCCAAGATACCATACAGTCTTACAGCTTTGTCTCTATGGCCTTTTGTATATGCACTCTGAAGAGGCATATCTTTGCACAGGACCTACTGTCTATTTTCCCTTTACAGACTTTAGTACATTGTGAAGTGATTCCTGGCATAGCTGCATCAGTATTCCTTTCCTCCCCACCATGCTCACTGTCAGCTGGAGTGTTTTGTGTAGTCCATGGAGCTGGGCCAGGGTGTAGGGCAGTGTTATGATCTGTGGTGCCACATTCTCTGCATTTTACACTGACCTTGCAATCCTTGGCGAGATGAGTTGTGGACGAGAAGCACTGATAGCAGATACCATTCTCTTTCAGGAAGCTTTTGCGATCTGGGATAGATTTTTCCCCTGAAGGCTCTGCATTTCAGGAGAAGGTGAGGCTTCTGATGGAGCGGGCACTACTTGTCAGGGTCCTGCACCGTTGTCTCTCATTGGGAGCAGCCAGCAGACCTGTAATTGGAACCCGGAGAAGAAACATAAGTCTTGTGCTCTGCCACAGGCGTTCTGTGTGAGTTTGCAGCTGGTGACGGTATGGCATATGGCATTGTAAAGTTAAAGCTGGGATCGTTTCTGATTCTCGCTTGTTGGTGTACAAAGTCTACACATACGGAGAAGGGAGGGAATGGAACACTGTGTTTGTGTTTGTACATGGAACACCTCTGGCTGTGTCAAGGTATGCAAGTCCTTGTAGATCATCCTCACATTTGGCAACTTGGACTTCCTTTAGCAGGTCACTTAGTTCTATAAGTTTCTGGAGACCTTTGTTAGATATTTAGGAAAGTCATCAATTCTTTTGAACAAGGCTCTTTCTATTACCTCTGCTGAGCCGTAACACTCATCCAGCCTCTTCCAGATCTCTTTGAGGCCAGTCTCAGGGCGGTTTATATTAATGTCTCTGATCCTTACTGCTGTTTGACTGACTCTTCCCAAGGTATTTGACTAAGAGGTCTATTTCTTCCCTGTATTGTAGCCCCAAGTCTCTAGTGACATTTTGGAAGGAAGCTTTCCAAGCCCTGTAACCTTCAGCTTGGTCAGTGAATTCATGAGTCCCTTGGCAACAAGATCACACCGTGTGAAGAACTTAGCAAATTCTGTTGTGAACCGGTTGTCAGCAGAGTATACTGGTTTGATGGGTCAACCTGATAGTGATGTGAGGTGCGTTCGTACCTGTTAGTATCCTCAGGTGGCCCCAGCCGGTGTCATATTGCTTGGGTTTCTAAATCTGCGATGTGTCAGCAAGGTGATTCACATTGGTTACCTGGTGAGGGCAAGGTAGTCATTAGCAGAGTTTTTTTTGCTCCATATTTTGTGTTTATGTCTGTCCTGGAGCTGAGCCTCATGATGAATCGCTTCACTGGAGATATCATGTTCTTGTTCCGCTGCTGGTCAGGTTATAGTTGGATCAGGAAGTTCATTAACGAAACTGGGATGTGCGTTGTGGTGAATTTGCAGGGGAAAAACTCCAGACTTGACATACTGCTTCGGCTATGCAGCTCAAGGTTTTGCGCGGCTTCTAGCGATTATGTTTCAGCGAGGGCTGCGGCAGCTTCCATTTTTACTGATAGGCTCTCTAAGGCGGCATCCACACGTGCCTTCTCTAACTGCGCCTTTCACTCTTGGTAATCTAGGCGTTCCTTCTCTAATTTAAGTTGCATCTCTTCTTCAGCAAAACTCGCTGCATTTTGGAGGCCTCAGCATTTGCGCGAGCAATGGTGACTGCGCTGCTGATGGATGTTTGTCTTGAGGAGATGGAAGTAACAGATTTTGTCCTGTGTGATTTGTGGGACATGGTGTCTTGGGGAAATGCTTGGCTGTGCAGAGATTGATGTAGCTGTATTAAGTCACTGTGTACCTGGTGACGTAAATATCACTAGGTAGATGGCTGCAGTTTCACTAGATCCGCAAGCTGGATGGCTGTCTTTCGCAGAATTCCCACTAGCTAGATGGCCACCGTTTCACTGTTCTGCCCTCACTGAATGAATGTAAACCTACAAAGAATTTGTGGAAAAATGACATAAATACAAGATAAGTATATATAAAATTGTATATTTTACTAAACTGAAAAAATAAATAAGTAACAGCTGTATAAAATCTGGAGCACATATATTTTAACAGGTAAAATACATCACACCCCCTGGAAGAAGGCTTTGGCCGAAACATACGTAGGGATACTGGCAGCACATGCTTTATGGGTTTAATACTAATCCCCCACTTTTTACTCTGACCCATTGCAGCACCTTAGTGCTTTATAAGCACCTTAATCTACTGTATATCCTCCTTGGTCAATTTTTTGTATTAATTGCTGATTTTGGTGCTCATTATGGTGTATCCAGTTGTATTTTGCAAAATTTTTTTGCATTTATTGACATATGGTCTGCACTTTAGCACTTATTTATTAAGAAATATTTTCTATATATTGACTATTGATGCGTTCTAATTCATGGCTATATGAATTGGTTTGTTTTGCAATTTGATTGCTTTGCACAATTATATTTTGCAATTATATTTGCACAGAAATTTTTGCACTTTGGACTTTTTTGCAATTTAAATTTCATAAAATTATATAATTTTTGACCGTGGGGTCATACTTATTTAATCTTTTGTTGTTTCTTTTTGACATATTGACTTTTTGATGTTTTTTACCTGTTAAAATATGTGCTCCAGATTTTATAAAGCTGTTATTTATTTATTCAGTTTAATAAAATAACAATTTTATATATACTTATCTTGTATTTATGTCATTTTTCCACAAATTCTTTGTGGTTTAACCTCACTGAAATGAAGCAGACATATTGCAGTTATAAGATAGCTAAACCACTATACCGGGGTCCAATAAGGAGACTGTAATGGTGTCTGTGCTTTTATTGAACTTGATTATTGGCGCGGGTGAAACTATAAACAAACATATATACTAAATCATCAGGGTACAACAGAAATACATTTTAATAGCATACATCATGAATAAACATTTGCCCTAATAGTGACCCGGGCAGGATGATTAAAACCAGGCTAATAGGGAAGGAATTAGCTAAGAAAAAAGGGGTACATCGGCAATGCAATCACAAGGGGAGAAAGGGAAAAGATGAGCTGCTTCCTGGATGCGGCTGAAGAAAATGGAGGAAAGTTGAGTGAAAGTACCAGAAAGATTTGCAAGGTACCATGATGCTTTTCAAAGCTTCCTAATGCATTGTAAAAGGAGGGAAAGATTATTGAAAGTGAAACAAAAAACAAATGCGAAAATGACAATGGTCACTGAGGGACCAAAACAAGCAGTTGTAAACTCCTATTACACAATGCAAAACAAACAACTTCAGAAAAAAATTAGAGTGGGACAGAACACTATGCATGGGACTGTGGGCACATAATGTGTGGAAGCATGGTGGGTTTCACTGTATGTAAGGAGTGTGGGGGGCTCTTAATATGTGGGTGGATGATGAGGAGAATCATAGAATATAGAATGGTAGGTTGGAAAAAGGGGGCCCCCTTGACCATCTAGTCCAACCCCTTGCTCAAAGCAGGTTCTCTAAATCACCCAGACAGATGTCTGTTTCCCCCCTGTTTGAAGCTTCTGTGAGGAGAACTATCACCTCTCGTGCAGCTGTTCCACTCATTGATCACCCTAATGTCAAAAAGTTTTTTCTAATATTAATCTGTGTCTCCTCCCTTCAGTTTTGCCCATTGCTTCAAGTCTTTCTTGTGCAAATGAAATAAAGATGATCTTCACAAATGTGACAGCCCTTGAGTATTTGTAGGAGCTATTGGTCTCCTTCAGTCTCTCTTTTGCAACTAAAACATTCCCAATCCGCAACCATTCCTCAAAGGACAGGTTTGCAGGCGGTCGCTCTTTTTGAATTGCTCCAGCTTGTTGATGTCTTTTTGTGGTGCGAAACAGGACACAGTATTCCAGATGAGGTCTGACCAAAGAGGAGTAGAGGGCAATAATGATTCACGTGATCTAGCTGTTGTTCTGTTAATACATCCCAGAATTTTATTTGCCTTTTTTGCTGCTGCATCACCACTGTTGACTCATGTTCAGTCTGTGATTATTAGTATACCCCAAGTCTTTTTCACATATGTTGTTGCTTATCCCTATTCCTCCATTCTGTACATGCTTTTTTCATTTTTATTGCCCAGATGTAGTACTTTTGATTTTTCCCCGTTAAAAACCATTCTGTTAGTTGCTGCCCATGCTCCAGTTGTGTTTATATCTTTTTGAAATCCTCTCTTCTTCTCTAGTATTAGCTATTAGAGTTGAGTGAAACAGGTCAGTCACATTCAAAAGTCGCCGACTTTCATCAAAGTGGGTTTCATTGACCGAAACACGACCATAGCGTGCAGTCAGCCATGCTTTCGGCAAAACGAGCGCCAAAGTCGGTTTTCCCAGAATGCTTTCAGGCGCCTTTTTTCAGACAATGAGCAAGGACGTACACTGTGGGCAACGAGATGGCATGGGCAGCGTCCACCACCATCTTAGAGAAGGGCATTGCAGTGATTGACTTGCTTTGGGGGGCGCCATAGTGTCTATAAAAGCCCTGGAGCGCCGATCTCATTTTACTACTGCCGATTTAACAGTTGGGAGAGGTTGCTGACGCTGTTTACCAGTAGTGAGAGGTTAGGGCTGGAAAAGAGAAGTTCTTCTGTGCTTGTGCGATAGCAATTGTGCTGTACAGTTAGTGTGCAGTGACAGGGGAGGATTTTCTTGTGTGCAGCAGCACTGGTTATTAGGCTGCCTGATTGCTGTGTGTACACTGCTGTGCAGATGCTTTTTTACACAGCACTAATACTTTTATTCTTTTTTTCTCAGTTACCGAGCGTTCATTTTTCCCACACCGTATAGAGCTGTACGCTCCTCACACACTACCGTGTACGGGCTGGTATCACGGACAAATACATGCTGACTATCTGTGTGTGACTTCGGAAATAATGCGGAGATTTAATTTTCCCCTACACCATATACAGCTGTACGCTCCTCATACAGTACCATATGTCTGCAGGTATTTTTGGTACATTTTCACAAACATGAGGAAGTATGGTGGAAGAGACCGCGGATGTGGGTGGGGGGGCAGCTGGAACTGATGGTGGTGGTGATGCATCTGCTGGTAGTGCCAAAGGCACAATAGCACCTAAGGCATGAGGTGTTGATCCTGCATCATTGTCTGGCTCCAGAAGGCTGGAAGGCTCCCTTTTCTTGGAGTAGGTAAACGCTTTTAAAGCCGGAGAATCAGGAACAGGTTTTGGCTTTACATTGCCGAAACAGCCTCCAGATCTATTGTCTCCTCTTCTGAAGTTTCAAAAATGCAAGCACTGAGTTGTCAGTGCAGGTCCTGGTCAGGAGAAAACACCTACCTTGTGTCCTTCACCCCACCAAAAGTGAAGGATGTGGCAGGCCACACTTCAGATTACTCCCTGGAGCTCTTTTCACATACCATGCCTGGGTTATCAAGTGAAATCCTGAATTCCCAGTCCAAGATGAATATAACATGGAGTGAACTGATGCACAGCCACTGCTATATGATTCTGCTGGTGCATTCACCCAGAGCACTGCATTGCCTCACAGTCTACTGACCCAGATTCTGACCCTGATGAAACTCAGGTGCCCTTCCCGCATACTATACCACCTTACACGGTGACACAGAGGAAGGTGCAGATTGAAATTGAAGAGGAGGTGATGGATGACCCAGTTATTTACCTGGATTGGCATCATTGGGGGAAGAGGGTGCCGCTGGCAATAGCTCAGGAGAGGAAGAGGATCCGCGGCAGGCATCGACATCGCAGCTGCGGTTATCTGGCAGGCCGTAGCAGTCCAAAAACGTGTTAAAAAAACAAAAAGAGTTGCAGGACAGCTTGGTCAGATGGTCAAATTAGCACATCGTGCAAGCCTGAAAGTTTTCCCATAGTAGGAAGAGTGCAGTGTGGCACTTTTTTGATCAAAATCCTATTGATGAGGCAAAGGTTATCAGTAAGAAGTGCGAAAGGACCTTTAGCAGAGGGAAAAATCTCCGAAATTTGAATACCAGTTGCATGCTTAGACATGTAAACACCATGCACTTGCAAGCGTGGACGGACTACAAAACCTCATTGGCTTTGAATGCCTACATTGCCAAACTGATCTCATTAGAGATGATGCCCTTCCGTTTGGTTGAAAGCGCAGCGTTCCGAGAGCTCATGGCCTACACTGTCCCACACTATGACCTACCCAGTCGGCAATTCTTTTCTAGAAAAGCCATCCCTGCCCTCCACCTGCATGTGAAAGACCTCATTGTCCATGCACTCAAACAATCAGTGAGTGGAAAGGTGCACCTCACAACAGATGCATGGGCCAGTAGGCATGGCCAGGCCATTACGTGTCCTTTATTGCGCACTTGGTTAATGTGGTGGATGCAGGGTCCACAGGGGGGCAGCGGCGGTGGGACAGTGCTGCCTAGTCCACGGTATAATCAACAGTTGGATGTAGGCGTTCGACCCTCCTCCTCCTCCCGAAGCAAAAGCTCGTCAACAGAGCGCACTCCATCCACAGCTGCCAGTGTTGCACATAAGGTATCCCACTATCGAACAGCTAGTGGTAAGCATCAGCAGGCTGTTTTAAAGATGATGTCTTGGGCGACAACTGACACACTGCGGAGGTACTGGCCGACTATTGCAGCGAGAAACTGAGTCATGGCTGTGCAGTCTACATCTTGAGCCAGGCAGGGTAGTCAGTGATAACGGACGTAATTTTGTGGCGGCCATAGCCCTGGCAAAACTCAGACACATACCTTTCCTGGCTCACACCTTGAGCCTGGTGTTGCAGTGCTTCATAAATAATTATCCGGAGTTACCAGCCCTGCTCCATAAGGTGCGAAGACTGTGCTCGCACATCCGTCGCTCGCCCGTAGACTCCAGTCGTATGCAGAGGCTTCAGCGATCGCTCCACCTCCCCAAGCACCGCCTAATCATAGACGTTGCAACAAGGTGGAACTCCCCATGCACTGGTTGAGAGGCTGTGCGAACAGAGGCAGGCTGTAATGCATTTGTGGGAGGATACACGGGCAGGCAGTTTGAGGGCAGACAATCGAGTTGTCGGGTGTACAGTGGTCAAAGCTGAAAGACCTCTGTAAAGTCTTCAGTGTTTTGAGGAATGCACACGGCTGGTAAGCGCAGACGACGCGATCATAAGCATGAGCATCCCACTTATGCGTCTGCTCATGCAAACTTTGATGAACATTAAGGATCAGGCTTCTGCAGCGGAGGAGGAGGAGGGAAAACCTTGATGACAGTCAGGCATTGTCTGCTCAGGGAACTGTCCTATACGAGGTGGAGGAAGAAGAGGAAGAGGAGGAGGATGAGGGGAATAATTATTTTGGGGAGGAGGATGCTTCTCAGGGGGCAAGAGAAAAATGTTGGCATGCCAAGGTCAGGTACAGGGTTTGTGCGGGACTGGAGGGATGTGGAATATTTCAGATGTGCTCCTCCACCCACCAGTGTCAGTGCATCATTGACACCTGGAACATTGGCCCACATGAGTGATTATGTCTTGCGGATCCTAAAAAGAGACCAACGCATTGCCAAAATTATGAATGATGACGACTACTGGTTGGCCACCATCCTCGATCCACGCTATAAAGGCAAATTACAGAACATCATGCCACAGGAGAACCTAGAGCTAATATTGGTGAACAAACAAGTAGCTCTGCCAAACCGTTTGTTAGAGGCATTCCCAGCACACAGCAGCGGTGCAGGTTCTGCCACGAGCCGTACTGGGCAACAATAAAGAGGTGTTCGTGGTGCACACAGCCGAAGTGGCGTTGAAGACAGGGGTTTCATGACCATGTTGTGGTCTGATTTCTCGAGTAACGCTCACACGACTGGTAATACTGAATTGATAGCAACAGACAGGAGACAGCAGTTGTCAACTATGGTTCAAAAATTACCTCTCCTCCCCTATCGATGTTCTCCCTCACAGTTCATTCCCCTTTGATTACTGGGCCTGTAAACTGGACACCTGGCCTGAATTGGCACAATATGCCTTACAGGAGCTCGCTTGCCCTGCTGGTAGTGTGCTATCAGAAAGAGTCTTCAGTGCTGCTGGATCAATCCTGACAGAAAGAATGACCCGGCTGTCGACCCAAAATGTAGGTGATATCACCTTCATTAAAATTAACCATGCCTGGGTTTCAAAGGATTTTGTACCACCTTCCCTGATGACACATAGGCTGCCAGCGAAATGGCTCGCTTTGTCCTCCTCTTCCTCCGACTTCTCCAATTC
Organism: Oophaga sylvatica; assembly: GCA_033576555.1. NCBI lineage: Eukaryota > Metazoa > Chordata > Amphibia > Anura > Dendrobatidae > Oophaga > Oophaga sylvatica. Next base: position 551,959,805 of record JARQOD010000004.1, on the reverse strand, counting down.
CTCCATTTGCAGCTGCTGAACGTCCAGCCTACACCTCAATATATGCTGGTTTTCCCACCTCCCTAACTGTGCTGTACCCCCCACGGCCGGCGTCAGTACCTGACGCACCCGTGCAAGTGCCGGGGCCCTGAGCAGGTGGGGGGCCCACTCGTGGGCAACGGCACTGGCACAGGGACCCTCATAGTAGGCCGGTGTCTCTGACAGTGGGGGGGCCCATTCGCCGTCAGAGATACCGTCGTACTAGGAGGGGCCCTGTGCCAGTGCCGTCGCCCACGAGTGGGCCCTCCCCTTCTTGCTCAGGGCCCCAGCACTTGCAATACTTACCTCTCCCTGCTCCACCGCTGTTACATCTTCCGCGTTTCCTGACTACTGGGCCTGTAAACTGGACACCTGGCCTGTATTGGCACAATATGCCTTACAGGAGCTCGCTTGCCCTGCTGGTAGTGTGCTATCAGAAAGAGTCTTCAGTGCTGCTGGATCAATCCTGACAGAAAAAAGGACCCGGCTGTCGACCCAAAATGTAGGTGATCTCACCTTCATTAAAATGAACCATGCCTGGGTTTCAAAGGATTTTGTACCACCTTCCCCAGATGACACATAGGCTGCCAGCGAAATGGCTCGCTTTGTCCTCCTCTTCCTCCGACTTCTCCAATTCCTCCATTTGCAGCTGCTGAACGTCCAGCCTACACCTCAATATATGCCGGTTTTTCCACCTCCCTAACTGGGCTGTAACCTCCCCACGGCCGGCGTCAGTACCTGACGCACCCGGGCAAGTGCCGGGGCCCTGAGCAGGTGGGGGGGCCCACTCGCTGTCAGAGACACTGGCGTACTATGAGGGGCCCTGTGCCAGTGCCGGCGCCCATCAGAAGGCGCCCCTGCTTGCTCAGGGCCCCAGCACTTGCAATATTTACCTCTCCCTGCTCCATCGCTGAGACGTCTTCCGCGTTTCCTGACAGTGACATTCAGGTCAGAGAGCGTGATGACGTCACATCTGTGCGCTCTCTGCCTGAACAGTCTAAGTGCAGAGAGCTGGAAGATGGCAATGCTGAGGAGTCCAGAGTAGAGCAGTGCCCAGCGAGGAGAGATATTTCATTTTTTTAATGTTTGGAGCAATATATGGGGAGCATTATACTCTGGAGAATTATATATGGGGCCCATC
>JARQOD010000004.1:551924036-551958546 GCA_033576555.1 Oophaga sylvatica | reverse complement strand
CTTGTTGGCTTCCCTGCACTAAACAACAAATCTAACAGATCCCTCTACAGCGGTGCAGAGCCTCTAGGATCTCCAGGTATCCAAATACTAAGATACCTCTCCCTCCATTCTTTGGTGCTCTACATAACAGTGAGTATAATACACCCTGTGGGGCCACTAATATTATTTGTTAGTGTATGATACATACTGAGTCAGCCCTTTAACACACATATATATTTGAAGTATGTACAAGTATTTATAACTTAATAAAACCCTTTATTAAAGCTCCGCATACTGCAACACCAGCAGATCCATTTCCTGACAGACAACTTAACCCCTTCATCAAATTGGGTACTATCTGCTCCAGCACCATTTAGGAAGAAAGGTACTGATCCTATATATACTGGTCTAAGGGAATACACCTCTACTTGTATACTGTTCCTAAAACGCTATCATTTCCTGCAGATATATAAATCCTTCTGGTAGGGGAATTTATTATTCCTTGCCTATTCTACAACTGCTGGAACCATTATCCACGATATCACCAACATTTCAAGTGAGTACCTTCATTTAGCGCGGTGATTTATCCCCCTTTCTCTCAATTTTAGACGTGACAGGTGTGCACAGTACCTGTCTAACATCACCAGCAGCTTTTTTAGTGGTCTTACATCAGGTTCAAGCACATATACTCTGTCCTAATTAGTGAGCGCCAGTGTCTATACATATATATATATTCAATTATTAATCCTATTGTATGAAATAAAAATAAAACACACACACTTTAATTAAAAATCATTTTAATGAAATAATCACAGTTTTTGACCATCTTTTATTTTACTGCCATTCCTTGCGAAGCCCTTGTTCTCCTGTAATAAAAATAAAATAATAAAGCAACATTATTCTTACCTATCCGGTGTTCAGTCAGGTCCCCCGATGTAATCCTTCTGAAAGGGTTAATGTTTACTGCAGGGACCGCAGCTAATGCTGCCAGCCTCGCAGTAAACCCCAGAATGAATCATCTCTTCTCCCAGCTGACAGGAGAGGAAGTGATTGGTGTGGGAAGCCTAATTTATTGCTTCCCACTTTCACTTCAGGTCAGCCGGTGACACCGCACAGCATCAGTGACGTCAGAGGGAGTCCTGGCTGACCTGAAGTGAAAGTGGGAAGCAATCAATGAAGCTTACCACAGTAATCAGTTCCTCTCCTGTCGCCGGGAGAGGAACTCATTCATTCGGGAGCTTACAGCTGAGCAGGCAGCATTAGCTGCGCTGCTTGGCTGAAAGCTAGTTAACTCTTTGTGAAGGATTACAGCGTGGGACCTGACAGAGCAGCGGATAGGTAACAATAATGTTGTTTTATTATTTTTTCTTTATTTCAGGAGAGCAAGTGCTTTGCAAGGATTAACAGTTAAATAAACGACGGTCAAAAAAATGTGTGTTTTTATTTCATTAAAATTATTTATTCTTCATGTGTGTGTGTGTGTTTTATTTCCTTCAATAGGATTAATAATTGATAGTTGTCAAACTGACAACTCTCAATTGTTAACCTGGCTTAAAGTTACCTTTCAAAAGCATGGTGGCTTTAACCCATTATTAACCAATTCGCCACTGCTACAGGGCAATGGGAATAGACTGGCAAAGTGCCAAAAAGGGCACATCTAATTATAGATTTGCCTTTTCTGGGGTGGCTGGGGGCAGATGTTAGTAGCCAGGGGGGCACAAAATAAATGCACCCTCCCTAGGCTATTATTATCTGCCCCCACTCGCTGGCTTTGTCTGTCTGGTTGTGAAAATAGCACGGTAGCCTACGCTTTTTTTTCAATGAATTTACACCTGTAATTAACCACTGGCTGTATGAAATTTTGCACACATACACTCATGTAATTGTTAGTGAAAACCATATCTCAAACTACATGTTAACTGTAGGTAAACCATGTGTCATTTCATGTCGGGTGGTTCTGTAATTTCACAAAAGCCGGCAATTGAATCAGCGGCTATTTTACTATGTAGAAGTGTATGAACTATAAAATTATGTATATATACAGTACAGACCAAAAGTTTGGACACACCTTCTCATTCAAAGATTTTTCTGTATTTTCATGGCTATGAAAATTGTAGAATCACACTGAAAGCATCAAAACTATGAATTAACACATGTGGAATTATACATTACACTTTACAAAAAAGTGTGAAACAACTGAAAATATGTCTTATATTCTAGGTTCTTCAAAGTAGCCACCTTTTGCTTTGATTACTGCTTTGCATGCATAAAAGGTGAACGGATGGACTCTACATGCCTGGTTCCCACCGTGAAGCTTGGAGGAGGTGGTGTGATGGTGTGAGGGTGCTTTGCTGGTGACACTGTTGGGGATTTATTCAAAATTGACGGCATAGTGAACCAGAATGGCTACTACAGCATCTTGCAGCAGCATGCTATTCCATCTGGTTTGCGTTTAGCTGGACCATCATTTATTTTTCAACAGGATAATGACCCCAAACACACCTTCAGACTATGTAAGGGCTATTTGACCAAGAAGGAGAGTGTTGGGTGCTACGCCAGATGACCTGGCCTCCACAGTCACCAGACCTGAACCCAATCGAGATGGTTTGGGGTGAGTTGGACCGCTCACCACTTCAATTTTGAATAAATCCCCAACAGTGTCACCAGCAAAGCACTCCCACACCATCACACCACCTCCTACATGCTCAGTGTCAGACTGAAGAACATTGGGCCCACCAGAGGATTTGATTCTGAGGGCCCACCTTTCTCCCCCACTCAAGACACCCATAGCAGCTGCAAGGTTTGCACTATGAATTCTCCTGAAGAAGAATCCAGGGCCCACCGGAGGATTCTCCTGTTCTCTGGTGGGCCAGTCCAACCCTGTCCATGCTTCACGGTGGGAACCAGGCATGTAGAGTCCATCCGTTCATCTTTTCTGCGTGCAAAGCAGTAATCAAAGCAAAGGGTGGCTATTTTGAAGAACCTAGAATATAAGACATATTTTCAGTTGTTTCACACTTTTTTGTAAAGTGTAATATATATTTCCACATGTGTTAATTCATAGTTTTGATGCCTTCAGTGTGATTCTACAATTTTCATAGTCATGAAAATACAGAAAAATCTTTGAATGAGAAGGTGTGTCCAAACTTTTGGTCTGTACTGTATATATGTATTCTATGTGTGTATATCTAGTGTTTACAGTACAAGGAAAGAAAGGGTTTATTTTAATTCCGATATTTCTGTCCCATTGACTTGCATTGGTTTCCGGTATCGGAATCGGCGATACCCGATACTTTTTGGGTATCGGTCCGATCCAATCCGATCCGATATTTCATGATATCGGAAAGTATCGCTCAATACTACTGAAGACTCTTTCTGATAGCACACTACCAGCAGGGCAAGCGAGCTCCTGTAAGGCATATTGTGCCAATTCAGGCCAGCTGTCCAGTTTACAGGCCCAGTAGTCAAAGGGGAATGAACTGTTAGGGAGAACATCGATAAGGGAGGAGAGGCTATTTTAAACCATAGTTGGCAACTGCTGTCTCCTGTCTGTTGCAATCGATTCAGTATTACCAGTCGTGTGAACGGTTCTTGAGAAATCAGTCCACAACATGGTCATGAAACCCGTCTCCAACGCCACTTCGGCTGTGTGCACCACGAACACCTCTTCCATTTGGCCCAATACAGCTCGTGGTAGAACCTGCACCGCTGATGAGCGCTGGGAATACCTCTAATAAACTGTTTACCAGAGTTGCTTGTTTGTTCGCCAATATTAGCTCTAGGTTCTCCTGTGGCACTGCCAATGGTGTGTGGAGGAGCACTTTCTGCCAAATCCACATCCCTCCATTCATGCAAAAACCCTGTACCTGACCTTGGCAAGCCAACATTTCCTCTTGCCCCCTGAGAAGCATCCTCCTCCCCAAAATAATCATCCCACTCATCCTCCTCCTCCTCTTCTTCCTCCATCTCGTCCAGGACAGTTCCCTGAGCAGACAATGCCTGACCGTCATCAAGGCTTCCCTGCTCCTCCTCCTCCGCTGCGGACGTCTGATCCTTAATGTGCGTCAAAGTTTGCATGAGCAGACGCATAAGTGCGATGCTCATGCTTATAATGGCGTCGTCTATGCTTACCAGCTGTGTGCATTCCTCAAAACACTGAAGGACTTTACAGAGGTCTTTCAGCTTTGACCACTGCACACCCGACAACTCGATGTCTGCCCTCAAACTGCCTGCCCGTGTATCCTCCCACAAATGCATTAGAGCCTGCCTCTGTTCGCACAGCCTCTCAACCATGTGCATGGTGGACTTCCACCTTGTTGCAACGTCTATGATTAGGTGTTGCTTGGGGAGGTTGAGCGATCGCTGCAGGCTCTGCATACAACTGGAGTCTACGGGCGAGCGATGGATGAGCGAGCACAGTCTTCTCACCTTATGGAGCAGAGCTGGTAACTCCAGATAATTATTTATGAAGCACTGCGCCACCAGGTTCACGGTGTGAGCCAGGCAAGGTATGTGTCTGAGTTTTGCCAGGGCTATGGCTGCCACAAAATTACAGCCAAAATATAGTATAATAAACTTGGCACTCGACAACTGAAGCAAGTGAACAGTTTTTTATTTTGGCATCCTAATAGACAGAAGTTTATTTAAATGTTTTCGGTCCAACCATGGACCTTCCTCAGAAAATTACTTCCAATGAAAATTAGCTGGTGAGGAGGTTGTATCAAAAAGACTCCTATTGCATAAGAAAGGAGGCTGTGTAAAAAAATCCTGTGATACTGGATGTATCAGGGACAGGATGATATGCAGGATAGCGTTTAGTCACAACATGGCATATGACAAAAAAGGACACTGTTAAAGCAGCCTACGGTAGAGACCCACCAATCATTTGTTGGTTGGTTATATAGGGAGATATGTCCAGAGTTAATACTCCCCGTGTTCAAGTGTGGCGCATAAAGCTGTGTCCAGAAGATGTAGGGAGCCACAGTGTATGGAGACGCTATGTGGCCGGAAGATACTTCCGGTTATAAGAGCTATGCAGACTAGTAAATTTCTGAGGAAGGTCCATGGTTGGACCGAAAACGTTTAAATAAACTTCTGTCTATTTGGATGCCAAAATAAAAAACTGTACATTTGCTTCAGTTGTCGAGTGCCAAGTTCATTATACTATATTTTGGTTGGATACCTGACTTGAGCACCGCCACCTCTTCTACCAGAGTGCCGTGGTCTTATTATACAAAACAGTAAACCCCCAAATGAATGAGCTCCTCTCCTGGCTGACAGGAGAGGAAGTGGAAAGCTTAATTGATTGCTTTCCACTTTCACTTCAGGTCAGCCAGGGACACCATCAGTGACGTCAGAGGGAACTGATTAACAAAAATAGGGGTTCCCTTCGAACAAAAAATGGCGTGGGGTCCCCCCTATTTTTGTTAACCAGCCAGATGAAGCAGACCGCTGAGGCCTGGATTTTCAGGTTGTTAAGGAGCCAAGATCCATGGACCTTGCCAGCCTGATAATACCAGGCCACAGCAGTCTGCATATCTTAGCTGATTAACAAAAATAGGGGATCCCCTCGAAAAAAATTGGCGTGGGGTCCCCCCTATTTTTGTTAACCAGCCAGATGAAGCAGACCGCTGAGGCCTGGATTTTCAGGCTGTTAAGGAGCCAAGATCCATGGACCTTGCCAGCCTGATAATACCAGGCCACAGCAGTCTGCATATCTTGGCTGATTAACAAAAATAGGGGATCCCCTCGAAAAAAATTGGCGTGGGGTCCCCCCTATTTTTGTTAACCAGCCAGATGAAACAGACCGCTGAGGCCTGGTTTTTCAGGCTGGTAAGGATCCAATATCCATGGACCTTGCAAGCCTGATAATACCAGGCCACAGCAGTCTGCTTAGCTTGGCTGGTTAACAAAAATAGGGGATCCCCTCGAAAAAAAAACGGCGTAGGGGTCCCCCTATTTTTGTTAACCAGCCAAGTAAAATGCAGACTGCTGCGGCCTGGTATTAAAAGACTGTCAAGGCCCATGGATTTTGGCCCTCAACAGCCTGATAATACCAGGCTACAGCAGCCCCACATTTGGCGCATCAAAAGATGTGCAATTGTGGCACTTTACCCGGCTCTTCCCACTGCCCTGTAGCGGTGGCAAGTGGGGTAATAAGGGGTAAATGTCACCGTTGATTGCACGGTGACAATAAGCCCGGTTAATAATGGAGAGGTGTCAATAAGACACCGATCCATTATTAATCCCAAAGTTATTAAATGTTTAAAAAAAAGACACAGCAAGAAAAAAGTATTTTAATGAAATAAAAGAGACAACACAGTTTTCATTTCTTTTATTGTACTCTCATTCCTGAGACGCCATCGATCTCCTGTAAAAAAAGAAAAAAAAAAAACCAACAGTATACCACCTGTCCGACGCAGTCCATAGTAACGACAGTCCCACGACGATCCAGCTCTGCTACATCGCAATGACAGGCAGAGCCTGTCATCGCGACGCAGCACAGCTGATTACCTGCTTCCCTGGCGGTGACGTCATCGGACTGACTGCTTTACGGCCGGGATTACCCAGCAGTCACTGCAGTTATCGCGAGAAACTGCATGTGACCGCCGGGGAGAAGAGGATGGCGGCCATGAAGCAGTCCAGGCCGTGACCGCCGGAGATCTTCTGCCAGGTAAGTGCCGCTGACTCCTGACAGACCCGACCGACGGACACTGACAGTGACAGACCCGACCGACGGACACTGACAATGACAGTGACAATCCCGATTCCGGTATTCGATATGACGAAAATATCGGTATTCGGAATCGAAAGGCCGATACAGCTAATATCGGCCGATATCCGATATTTGCAGTATCGTATCGCTCAACACTATTAGCTAGAGAACGACTTATCTGAAAGCCTGAGGACTTCAGCAATTACTCAGCTTATATCGTGGAGTCCAGTGTAGTGGAAAGGATTACCACTTAGTCTGGTCAAAGTTGAGTCCACTGAGATTCCCCCAGCGAGCGCTTCAGAAAGTAAGCGTGCCGACGCTTGGAGAGCGGTTTAAGACAAAGAAAGCTGACACCTACTGCTGCCTGTGCTTATGTTAAAGGTGTGAGTAGGACGACAGGCAAGTGGAAAAGGGAAAGAGAGAGTGACTGAGGATGAATAGCAATGATGGCTTACCTCCACTCTGCACTACCGGACACCGGGTCCGAGCTTGCTAGTACCTTCACGGCTAGTAGGAAAAACCGGAGACCCTGCTGGACTTCAGGTCACAGAGGGGCCCTATAGTGCTGATACGTAACCGGGGTCAGGAGAACAGGAGTCTAGCAGTGCACTGCAAATGGAGACTTAGTTCTGTCCAAAAGAAGGCTCCACCACAAGATCAGCTGGGGGTAGCAAAGAGAACGGAGTTAAACTTTGTTTTATGCAAGTTAGAAACTCACACACATAAAGAAGTATGGAGGCCCTACACCTACTCAGTGGATTACTGGACGTGCATCCTCCACCCTGAACAGCTTCCCGGGACGTGCCTGAATCTACCACCAGTAAAGGTACAGAAAGAGACTCTTTGTGTGTGTCTGCCTTATTGCCCTGCACCCCTACACCGCCATATACTCTGAGGAATCCGTCTCGCCTGTGGGAGACTTAACACCTTGCTGCCCCAAACCCTCAGAGTACCTACCCTGCAGCGCTGGTCACTCTGACCAGGAACCACAGGTGGCGTCACGAACATTTCTACAATCCCCTGCAAATATCCCCTTTTAGTGAGCTCCCAGGGCAACGGACCGAGCTGCGCCACCCGTGACATCCCCCATTGAAGTGAACGGGCTCGGTGCCGAGTACCCCACAGGCCCTGATACGTGCGACTCACTCATGCGACTGCACTCTGTCGACGAGCTTTTGCTTCTGGAGGAGGAGGGTCGAATGCCTACAGCCAACTGTTGCCTATACTGTGGGCTAGGCAGCACTGTCCCACCACCGCTGTCCCCTGTGGACCTTGCACCCACCACATTAACCCAGTGCGCAGTGATGGACACGTAACGGCCCTGACCATGCCTACTGGCCCATGCATCTGTTGTGAGGTGCACCTTTCCACTCACTGATTGTTTGAGTGCATGGACAATGCGGTCTTTCACATGCAGGTGGAGGGCAGGGTTAGCTTTTCTAGAAAAGAAGTGCCAACTGGGTAGGTCATAGTGTGGGACAGCATAGGACATGAGCGCTCAGAATGCTGCACTTTCAAACAAATGGAAGGGCATCATCTCTAATGAGATCAGTTTGGCAATTTAGGCATTCAAAGCCAGCGAGGTTTTGTAGTCCGTCCACGCTTGCAAGTGCATGGTGTTTAAATGTCTAAGCATACAACTAGTATTCAATCTTCGGAGATTTTTCCCTCGGCTAAAGGTCCTTCCGCACTTCTTACAGATAACCTTTGCCTCATCAATAGGATTTTTGTCAAAAAAGTGCCACACTGCACTCTTCCTACTATGGGATAAATTTTCAGGGCTTGCACGCTGTGCTAATTTGACCGTCTGGCCAAGCTGTCCTGCAACTCTTTGTTTTTTTAACACGTTTTTGGACTGCTACGGGCATGTCAGATAACCGCAGCTGAGATGTCGGTGCCAGCTGCTGATCCTCCTCCTCTTCTGAGCTATTGCCAGCGGCACACTCTTCCCCCCAATGGATGCCAATCTGGGTCAATAACTGGGTCATCCATCATCTCCTCTTCAATTTCATCTGCACCTTCCTGTGTGTCACCATGTAAGGTGGTATAGTATGTGGGAAGGGGCACCTGAGTTTCATCAGGGTCAGAATCTTGCTCAGTAGACTACGAGGGCAATGCAGTGCTCTGGGTGAATGTACCAGCAGAATCATATAGCAGTGGCTGTGCATCAGGGCACTCCATGTCATATTCATCTTGGACTGGGGAATTCAGGATTTCACTTGATAACCCAGGCATGGTATGTGAAAAGAGCTCCAGGGTGTAATCTAACGTGTGTCCTGCCGCATCCTCCACTTTTGGTGGGGGTGAAGGACACAAGGAAAGGTGTTGTTCCTGACCAGGAGCCTGCACTGACGACTCAGTGCTTGAAGTTTTTGAAACTTCAGAAGAAAAGGCGATAGAGCTGGAGTATGTTTCGCAATGTAAGCCAAAACCTGTTCCTGATGCTCCGGCTTTGAAAGCGGTTTACCTACTCCCAGAAAAGGGAGCCTTCCAGGCCTTCTGGAGCCAGACGATGACGCAGGCTCAACACCTCCTGCCTTAGGTGCTATTGTGCTTTTGGCACTACCAGCAGATGCAAAACCACCACCATCAGTACCAGCTGGCCCCCCACGCCCACGTCCGTGGCTTCTTCCACCATACTTCCTCATGTTTGGGAAAATGTACCAAAAATACCAGCAGATATATGGTACTGTATGAGGAGCGTACAGATGTATACGGTTTAGGGGAACATTTCAATCTCCGTATATATTTCCGTAGTTACACACAGACGCTCTCTCAATATGGATTTGACCGTAATACAAAGAGCAGATATACGGTACTGTATCACAAGCATACAGCTGTATACCGTGTAGAGGAAAATTTCAATCTCCGTATATATTTCCGTAGTTACACACAGACGCTCTCTCAATATGGATTTGACCGTAATACAAAGAGCAGATATACGGTACTGTATCAGAAGCGTGCAGCTGTATACAGTGTAGGGGAAAATTTCAATCTCTGTATATATTTCCGGAGTCGCACACAGACGCTCTCTCAGTATAGATTTGACCGTAATACAAAGAGCAGATATACGGTACTGTATCAGAAGCGTACAGCTGTATACAGTGTAGGGGAAAATTTCAATCTCCGTATATATTTCCGGAGTCACACACAGACGTTCTCTTAGTATGGATTTGACCGTAATACAAAGAGCAGATATACGTTACTGTATCACAAGTGGACAGCTGTATACAGTGTAGGGGAAAATTTCAATCTCCGTATATATTTCCAGAGTCACACACAGATAGTCAGCATGTATTTGTCCGTGATACCAGCCAGTACACGGTAGTGTGTGAGGAGCGTACAGAATAAAAGTATTAGTGCTATGTAAAAAGCAGTCTGCACAGCAGTGTACACACAGCAATACAGCTATCAGGCAGCCTAATAACCAGCGCTGCTACACACAAGAAAATCCTCCTCCCCTGTCACTGCACACTAACTATACAGCGCAATTGCTATCAGCACAAGCACAGAAGAACTTCTCTTTCCAGCCCTAACTCTCTCCCTACTGATAAACAGCAACCTCACCCTACTGTTAAGATCGGCAGAAGTAAAATGGAGGTCGAAGGTCAGGGCTATTATAGACACTATGACACCCCCCGAAGCAAGTCAATCACTGCAATGCCCTTCTCTAAGATGGTGGTGGACGCTGCACATGTCATCTCGTTGCCCACAGTGTACGTCCTTGCTCATTGGCTGAAAAAAAGGCACCTGCAAGCATTCTGGGAAATTCGACTTTGGCGCTCGTTTTGCCGACCTCATGGCCGACTGCACGCTATGTTCGGATTTCGGCCAACGAAATCCGACTTTGGCAAAAGTCAGCGACTTATGAATCTGACCGACCTGTTTCGCTCAACTCTAGTAAAGAAAAAATAACTGTTAGTGCCACAGAAGCAGATTTCTCTGATAAGATAGTGTGAGACAGTGAAGGAATATGTGTCGAATGGGGTGTACATTTCACCTAGGTACTGTGCTGTATGGTATAAGGGAAATGTGTGGCTTTGTAAACCTAGTGGTAGAGAAAGGTCACTACACCTTACATTCAGTACACACTTGCAGCTCAGGCCTGAAACCATTCAGCTGTTAATTAGGAGACCAGAAGTAGGTGTCTGCGAACACAGTCAGGGAGCTCGCTTAGTCTGGACAAGGAGTCCCGGCACAAGAAGCAGTCTCCAGGAATATGAGCTGTCTCAGTCTGGGTGCTCGATGTACCCCGGACACAGGAGTAGTCTCTGTGAGAATCCATGCGGATAGCTGCTGAATAGGAGGGGAGCTCTCTCAAGTCAGGACGTTGAAGGTGCCTTCAGACACAAGGAGGAGACTCTGTGAAACTCCATGCTGGTAAATGCTGAACATATGTGTTGTTTTGGCCCAGGCTAGTAGAGTCTGGACCCGGATAGAAAGGGAAATCTATCTAAGTGTAATTAGTGGCTGGACAAGCCCAGGTCTTGTGTTTATGATTTGGTTTTGCTTATGTTCTGTTTGCTGTGGACTTTAATAAAACTGGTTGCGGCCAGTTTTTACCAGAACTGCTGTCTGTGAATGAACTGTTTCCATGCCACTCCGTCTACCCAGACGGCGATCCCAGAGCTATATCCCCTGAAAAGCTTACAATTGGCGGAGAATGCTGGGGCAGCACAGTGGCTGATACAATTGGTGCTGGAATGTGCGTGCAGCACAGTGGCGAGAGACAGCAATAAAGGTGAAGTCTGTTGAAGCAGCAGCAAGAGAAAAAAAAAAGTGTGTCAGCAAAAACGTCTGATTGGAGCAGTCTTAAAGAGACAGTAGCCCTAATAGAGTTTGCAAAAGAAAAAAAAAATGTGTCTGCACAGCAAAGCTGAACTTGTTGTGGAAAAGACTGTGGAGTGTGCAGCAGCAAAGGAAAAGTCTATTGGAGCAGTCTTAAAGAGACAGTGGCCCTAATAGAGTTTGCAGAGAAAAAAAAAAGTGTCTGCACAGCAAAGCTGAATTTTTTGTGGAAAAGACTGTGGAGTGTGTATGTCTTGAGTGAAGACTGCCGTTGTTGAGACAGAGAAGTCTGACAGCATGGATGACAGCATGGAGGTGCTGTTTGAACAAATGGCGCAAGTTAATGTACAACATAAGACTGCCGTGGTTGAGACAGATAAGTCCGGCAGTATGGAGGAGCTCCTTGAGTACCTGGTCCAGGCCCAGCGGAGCATGCAGCAGAGCATGGAGTGGCAGCGCCTGCAGCACCAGCAGCGCATGCAGCAGGCCCAGCAGCAATTCCTGCAGCAGCAGCAGGAGAATAACCGGTTGTTTTTTGAGCAGGTTGCAGCACTACAAAAGACTTGCAGCGCATCGTCCCAAAGTAATGTTGCAAAGTCACCTGCATTGTCCGCTGTAAAGAAGGCGGTAAGACGGTCCCTGAAAAAGATGACACCTCGTGATGATGTGGAGTTATATCTCACTAGGTTTGAGGGACTGGCAGAGAGGAGAATCTGCCCCTATCTGAATGGGCCATGATGGTCGCACCCTATCTGATTGGAGAACCCCAAAGGGCCTATGCTGACCTGAGCGAGCAGGACAGCCAAGACTATGCCAAGCTGAAAGCGGAGATTCTTACCCGGCTGGGTGTTATGGTGACAGCCCGTGCCAGGGGAGTTCATGACTGGAGATGCAGTTGGGAGTCTGCAGTCAGCAAACCTGATTATGGGGTTGAAAAGGTGATAGTGGACCGCTACACCCAAGCACGTCCTCCTGAGGTACAGCCGTCTGAGAGGTCGTCACTTCGGAGTTCCTGGACGCCGAACTCTCCCGGTAAGAGCGTTCCAGCTGTTGGGGTCGTGTGGGTGGGAGAGTGTGATGGACAGTGTTGGAGATGTCGTGAAATTGCAGCCAACTGTCCAATAGAGGGGGAGCCTATGTGTTGTGATGTTGGCGGATCCCTCTCTCCCTGCGCAGAGCCTGTGTGTATGTCCACCTCAGCCAAAGAGACTGGACCACAGGGGTCCCAGGTGGTTGTAAATGACTGCCCAGCACAGGCCCTCTTGGACTCAGAGAGTCCAGTGACTTCCGTATGTGACAGCCTGATTGATAGGGACTTCATACCTGATAAGCACCTGAGTATGGTGTACATCCATGGAGACACCAAAGTCTACCCAGAGACTGCCGTGGACTTGGTCCCCAAACTCGGGGAGGTTTCATGTGAAGTGGGGGTAGTGAAGAACCTGGTGCACCCCGTCATATTGGGTAATGACTTTCCCCGGTCTAATGATCTCTGGGGGAAAAATGTTTCTGATGTACAGTGTGATGAAGCTCCTATTGAGGGTGTGCAGTCCCGAGGGGCGGAACACAATGCTAGTGGGCCGTTAAACTTATGTGATAATGATGATGATGATGATGATAATGATAATGATGATGAAAACAATGATAATGATGCTGAAGCTGATAATGATTAATGATGAGATGATCATGATAGTGTGATGATGATAATGATCTATAATCATGATAATGAATGAATTGATACTATAATGATGACTGTGATAGTGATGAAATTCCTTTGCAGGTGATGTTGGGAGATGAGGATGGTGGTTCTCGGGAACCGAGTGTCCCTGACTTACCTGTGTCCTGTGACAATTTTGAGAGTGAGCAGTGGCGAGACCCCTCTCTTAAAACGGCCCAGGAAAATATAAATGTTCTAAATGAGGTTTCCCAAGAGCCTGGCTCTGAGGAGAGGTTTCCTCATGTTGCCATAAACACTCACCTGTTGTATAGGGACACTGAAGTCCAGGAGAGGTCGTGAGCCAGCTCCTAGTACCTGAGCTATATGGAAGTATAGTGCTGGGGTTGTCACATAGTCACATACTTGAGGGACCACCTGAGGGAAACCAGGGACCAGATGGTGAAGTTAATGTTGTGGATGACATGTTAACTAAGGTTCCAGATCAAGATGTGAATGAGAATGAATTGTATAACCCTACAGTGAGCAGGACGTGAATGAAAATGAAGTGTATAACCCTGAAAGTGAGCAGGATGTGAATGAGAATGAATTGTATAACCCTGACAGTGAGCAGGATGTGAATGAAAATGAAGTGTATAACCCTGAAAGTGAGCCAGATGTGGCTGAGAAAAAGGGGTCAGACAGGGATAGTGGTAGTGATAGTGAATCATCTGATGACGATCAAGCAACCAGTGCAAATGAGGAAGGCATGGTAGCAGAGGAGGTTGAGGGTCCTGAGAAGAAAGCTAATGCTGACCTTACAGCCGGACAGAAGATGGCATCTGAAGATATTTTACAGTTGGCCGATTCCCTGGCGAAGACTAAGGTGAAAGGAGGAGAGCTGAGCTTTAAAGGCAGGACTCTGAAACTGAACACAGCACAAGTGGATGCTGTTGAAGATGAGAAGTTATCAATGTATGGTATTAAGCTGCATCATGCCCAGGACTCTGAAGGTAATGCTGCAGAGGTGGAAAAAGCCATGGAAGTGGTGGTCACCAAGCCAGATGCCTCATCAGAAGCTGAGGTCTCAAGTGAAGCTGTGAGGAACAAGACTGAAGATATGGGGACTGACTCTGTCCAGGAATCTGTTTCTGCCGAAGACAGCGGCGTGGACGGGTTACGGTCCGGATCAGTAGCTGCAACTCGTGAAGCTCAGGCTGGAAGTTCGGCGCCCGGAGCCCCAGCAGTGTTCCCGAGTGATACCAAGGATCTGGATAAATCACAAGATGAGATTTTGAGACATCAGGCTGGCATTGGTGAGCTCAAGCGCACTTTCATGGAGTCTACATCGGAGCCACGTCCCAACAAATGGGAAAAGCGGTGTGTCACTCCGTTGCCGCTGCAGACACACGGGAGCTCAGATGGGATGCAGAACGTGGTGGAAGAGAAGAATCCGGCGGGTTCTGAGTATACAGATGCAGCTATCAAGGAGAACTTAAAAGCTGGAATAAATGGAGACTGATGTGACTGAAGAAGTAGAATGTAAGACTGACGGTAGGGCTTCTGAGCATGTCCTACCAGAAGAGCCTGAAGAAGGGGCCGAAGACATAAAGGACGTCCAACAGGTACAAGATGAATTGATTACTTCTCAAAAAAAAAACTCCAAACTGTGATGAAGGAGTGTGATGAAAGTCATGAGCATCTTCGTGAGAAAGTCAATGAAGTAAAAGGAAGAATACAGGGAATCTCTTCGTTGCAAGAGCAAATGCTGCTCAATAAGTCTAAGGCTCTATATAAGAATGCTGTTGTCACGGTAGAACATTACAATTCAGCTGGAGACTTAGCGGATGAATTATGTGTACTGCAAAAGAAAAACGATCTGTTCCTTCTACAGTCCCAATCATTTGAACAGAGTAGCTTAAAATGGTCAGAGACCATGGCAGAGGAGCTTAAGGTCTGTGAAATAGACTTTATGAGTCCACCTATATTCAAGAAAATAGATGTGCTAAAGAGGGTTCAAGGGGAACTAGAGAAAAGTAAAAAAACCCCTATACCTTCTGTGATAGTTGGTGACACATGGTCAGTGCACCAAGGACAGGAGGTACGTGAGTTTCTGAGGAAGAGTCAGCAGAAGTGTTCTGATGTGCCGGGTCGTACTTCTCTGGCCAGGCACTATATCGAAACTGAGCCCGGCCCTAAGGTCAAGATGAAACCGTGCAGGATACCCGAGGCCCGCAGAGAGCATAGGCCTGGGAGGGTACAGAGTAGTGCGGATGCTTCAGATGAAGAGAAAGCTGATGTTGGCTATGGCTCAGGTGAAGATACAGATGACAGTAGTGAAGATGAAGGCCATGACTGGTCCAGAGTTCACTGTCTCTTTTGGATTGTTGACCAGCCCTCCGGTCTGGATGACCAGCCCTCCGGTCTGGAGAAGAGGGGGGGGATATGTGAGACAGTGAAGGAATATGTGTCGAATGGGGTGTACATTTCACCTAGGTACTGTGCTGTATAGTATAAGGGAAATGTGTGGCTTTGTAAACCTAGTGGTAGAGAAAGGTCACTACACCTTACATTCAGTACACACTTGCAGCTCAGGCCTGAAACCATTCAGCTGTTAATTAGGAGACCAGAAGTAGGTGTCTGCGAACACAGTCAGGGAGCTCGCTTAGTCTGGACAAGGAGTCCCGGCACAAGAAGCAGTCTCCAGGAATATGAGCTGTCTCAGTCTGGGTGCTCGATGTACCCCAGACACAGGAGTAGTCTCTGTGAGAATCCATGCGGATAGCTTTCTGAATAGGAGGGGAGCTCTCTCAAGTCTGGACGTTGAAGGTGCCTTCAGACACAAGGAGGAGACTCTGTGAAACTCCATGCTGGTAAATGCTGAACATATGTGTTGTTTTGGCCCAGGCTATTAGAGTCTGGACCCGGATAGAAAGGGAAATCTATCTAAGTGTAATTAGTGGCTGGACAAGCCCAGGTCTTGTGTTTATGATTTGGTTTTGCTTATGTTCTGTTTGCTGTGGACTTTAATAAAACTGGTTGCGGCCAGTTTTTACCAGAACTGCTGTCTGTGAATGAACTGTTTCCATGCCACTCCGTCTACCCGACGGCGATCCCAGAGCTATATCCCCTGAAAAGCTTACAATAGATTACAAAGATCATTATTTTCATGTTTACCACTGATTTATGAACTAAAACTTAAAATGATGGTTACTTTTTCAACATACAGTCCCCTAAATGTTCATAGAATAAAGAAAAATTGCAATGTATTTTGACCCGGAAGGGGAGGAGGGAAACTTACTTTATACCACAACGAAATTTATTGTAACATAATTCAGGTCCATATTCTGCATGGTCATCCCTATTGAAGGCCCCTCATCACACCCCCCATTAGCATGCAAGCTACATTAATATGATGGTCTATAGATACAGTGACATGTACACGTTTGGGCACCCCTGGTCAAAATTACTGTTATTGTAAATAATTAAGAAAGTTGAAGATGAAATGATCTTTAAAAGGCCTAAAGATGTAGATGACACATTTCCTTTGTATTTTAGGCAAAAAAATATATTTATATATTTATTGTCAGATTCTTTGACTAAGTGCAGCTATATGAGGGGTCTAGTTCCCGCTTCTGCACAAGGGAAATCTTGAGCCATACCCGCTGCGGTCTCCCATCCATCTCCGGCCACAGTGGAGCCTGCTCGGCAGAGACGTCGGTCCCAGCGTCTCGCCAGTCTAATACTGTGCAGAGGATGACTGCTGCCTCTCCAGCTCCTGCTATTGTAACCAGTGCAGGTCAGCGGCGAGCAGACGTATTTGGGACTAAGTCCTGTGTGTTTCCTTCTGAGCATGCCCAGGGTAAGTTCTCTCATAGGAGATCAGGGATCACATGCTCTGCTATTGCAGTGACTCCCATTGGTCCTCCAGGAAGGTCCTGAAGTTGCTCTAGTTCTTGGACAGGCTTCCATTGGTCCTTTCTGGAAGGTCCTGCAGTTGTTGCTGCTATAAAAAGCTTGCATGACCGCACGGCCGTGCGCTAGTATCAATCCTGTTACGTGCTTTGCGCCAGTGTGGTCATGTACGCATGTGATTAGGGCTCTGCTGTAAAACGCCACTAGAATACCGGCACCTCCGGTGAGGAGTTTGTATGCACGTGTTCAGGGCCCGGCTGAATTAAGCCTCTAGAATACCGGCTACTCCGGTGAGGAGTTGGTTGTCTGCGTTTCTGACTGCATGACCACGGACTGCAATTTGCTCAGCAGTTGTTTATGTCTCCTGTGAGGTTAACAGGACACAGCCTCTATCTCAGCGGCTCTGTGGAGTCATAGAGTCCGCTCATACCGCCATATAGCACCACAGCGTCTATGTCTGCAACTCTGTGGAATAACAGAGTTCGCTCATTCCAACATATAGTGCTACGGCGTTTATATCAGTGACTCTGTGAATTAACAGAGTTCACGCATACTGCCAGTTTAGCGCCATCTTACTAGCAGCAGGCTCTGCCTGCATGGTGGACCCCGGGCTGCGAACGCACCTCTCATTTATTTATTTTAGGTGGGTTCCACAGACCATAACAAGCTATGCCAGAAATGCACTAGAATCCCTTTGTATTTTTTAAACATGGATATCCTTGTTTTTAACGCATTAAAATAAATTTAGGTTTTACTCTACTAGTACGGATCTTCTCCTATTCTTTTTTGCTCATGTCTACTGCTAGTCTGCAGTTTGGATCGCAGTACGAAGGATTTATACAGCAACGGTGATGCAAGATGACCCAGGAATATCACAGAACTGGAAGAATTTTCCAAGGAAGAATGGATGAAAATCCATCAAACAAGACTTGAAAGACTCTTGGATGGCTACAAAAAGCTTTCACAAGCTGTGATATTTTCAAAAGGGGGTGCTACTAGGTACTAATCATGCAGGGTGTCCAAACTTTTGCATCGGTCCATTTCCCTTTTTGTAATTTTTAAAATGTAAAAGATGAAATTTTAGATTTTTATTTGCCTAAAATACAAAGGAAATGTGCCATCTTTATTTTTAGGCCTTTTACAGATCATTTAATCTTCAACTTTCTTAACTGTGCACAATAACTGTAATTTTGACCACAGGTGCCCAAACTTTTACATGCCGCTGTACATACCAATGCATCATAGTCAAACAATAAAAATCTAATTTTAAAAGCAAACTCTTTAAAAACGTAATATAAAAAAGTCAAGCTAAGCAGCAACCGATAGTGACAATTCACCTGTAATTCTTAATTGTCCTGTATTTTTTTTTAGCTAAAATAGGTTTTTATCTATGTCTGAAACAGCAAGGGTGTAAAATATATATGTATAGTTTACTCCTTTCTTGCATTTATTATACCTTCATACATTTATACATACATATGTAAAATGGAAGAAATTCAAGGTCACTGGACATCTAATGTATATTAAATATTCATTCAGGATGCATAATCTCTCTTATTAGGCATGGAAAAAATAATCAATGCAAATTTTTATTTAATGTCAATGTGACCTTTATTTTTTATAATATGAATTTAATGACTCTCACAAAACAATGCGATAAGAGGTGGGAGGGGCTAAAGAGCTATAAAAGTCTATTAAAGGAAAACCGTCAACGTGAAAATGCAGTCCAATCTGCAGGAAGCATGTTATAGAGCCAGATGAGCTAAGTCAATTGATATACAGTATGCTGAGACAGAACAAGTGCCATATATGTGATGCAAGTCATTAATCTTGTGTGCATCAATTGCCTTTTGCGGCAGAAATGCATTTGGTCTATCATGCCCAGATAAAGTGCCACTGAGTAGCAGTAGTCACTCCTGAGGTGATAAATGCAATGCATAAAGAGTTATCATACTGAACTGCAGCATGGAATACTTAGTCAAGGAGAATGTGAAATTAGCATTGTACAGAAGAAAATATTTAGAATTGAGAGTCCTCAGTGGTTGATGCCTTTTAATGGCTAACTGAAAAGATGATAACAAATTGCAAGCTTTCGAGACTACTCAGGTCTCTTCATCAGGCAAAGACTAAAACAAAATCTGAAGAATCACATATTTATACACAGCACAGCACAGAAACAATGCAATAGGTAAGACAAGTGACGTGAAGCAGAACTGTCATTATGGGAGACAGAGATGAACATAAATATTGGAACAGTTCATAGATAAGGAGTGTGAAAGTTTTATTGCCCTCTGATTGGGGTCTGGTATTGTGTTGTTTTGCCCCCAGAAGTTCTGAAGTGCAAATTCCTTAATTGATGTAAAAAGACATAAATCCATGCGACACATTCATTCCAGCACTGAGTGTATCAAAGGTCATCATGAGTTTATATTCCCAAACTTTTCTGTCTCTCTCAGATTTAAAGTTAGCTTTTAATACAAGTAATTTCATGTCCATCATGCTATGACCTTGGATGCAAAAGTGTTTGGCCACAGGTAGATCCATTTTTTTTTCTTTTATTGTGTGGCGATGAGAATTCATCCTTGATCTCAGTTTTTGCCTGGTCTCCCCCACATACAGACCCCCGGTTGGACATTTCGTACAAATAATTAGATACAACACATTAGATGTGATGCAGCTGAAAGTACCTGGGATTTTGTAGTCCTGATATGAGTTGGGGATCTTTATCTTATTCATGGTCATTATAGATGGACAGGTTTTAAATTTTTTCTTGTTGCAAGGAAAGGTTCCTGCAGCTGTTGGGGAGGACAGGGAGCTTCTGACAATGATGCTTCTTAGATTTGGGGGCTGCCTAAAACACAGGTAGTGGGGGGGTCTGGAAATATGGATTGCAATCGGGGATCTTTTTGTAGTAAAGGTTGTAGTTTCCATGCAGATCCTCTAAGCACTTCCAGATTTGGATTGTAGGTGACCACTAGAGGCACCCGGTTATTTTCTTCTTTAGCTTTGTAATGTAACAGGAGATTCCTTGGTATTCTGGTGGCTCTTGCAATTTGGTTTTCAATTGTTCTTGGATGGTAGCCCTCATTCAAAAAGGTCTTTCTGAGGCGACCAAGGTGTTCATCTCTAATCATGGGGTTGGAAGATATAAGATTGTATCTGATGGCTTGGCTGTAGACAATAGAGTTTTTTATGTGTTTTGGATGGAAAATGTTATGTTTTGGTAGCTGAGGAGAGCAGGCAAAAACGGCAATACACCAGAGAGGTTGGAATCTACTGGATTGCAGTACCCTGACTAACCACCACAACTAAAGGCAGCCATGGAGCGTTCCTACGTTGGTCCTAGACGCCTCGTCACAGCCTGAGAGGATAACTACACCTAAAGATAGAAAGAGGAAAGCTATCTGCCCCGGAGCAGATCCCCAAAGAACATAGGAAGCCCCCAAACATGTAATGGCGGTTAGACAAGAGGAAATACAGACACAGACAGAAAAAAGTGGAGCAAACGTTGGGGCCCAATCTGCCTAGACAGAAACGGATAGGAAGGATACTTACTGCAATCCAAAAAACCCTAAAAAAAAGCCAACGCTACTAATTGCAAAAACACCTGAGATCACACGACCTCTACCACCTAAATTAGTTCTCTGCTGTAACAAAACTCAGCCGCAGCCACTGAAAAAACTGGAAAAGGCAAATGAACAAACAACAGTGGCTCCAGAGGAACCAAGAGGGGCCCAAGCCCCCCGGGGAGGGGAACCTGGCCAATCTCACAGAAATGCAGAGAAAAATGCAAATGGTAAGCACAAAAACAAAAAACAGAAAATATCTTATCTGAGAGCAGGAGGAGAGGCAAGACTCAGCAAGCTTCAAAGTGAACCAGGAAACAACGTTGAGACAGGAAAATTGATCACCGGCAACCATGATGGGGGGAAACCTCCCTTATATCCAGCCAGTCTGTAGTACCTGATTGCCAATCCTCATTGAATGGTTCAGTACTGTTTGTAACCACCAGAGGGAGCTTCTGCTCAGAATTCATTTCTAAAACATTCATAACAGGAAACTCTCCCATTTAAGGTATGTTGGACGGTCGATTGGCTTCTGGTACAGGGATGTCTCTATTTCATTGTTCTTTAGCTTAATGATGGTGCCTAAAAAGTTAATTTCAGTGCTGGAGTAGTTGAGTGTAAGGGCCCCGTCTCACATAGCGACACACCAGCGATCCCGACAATGATCAGGATCGCTGGTGTCGCTACATG
Source organism: Oophaga sylvatica (assembly GCA_033576555.1). NCBI lineage: Eukaryota > Metazoa > Chordata > Amphibia > Anura > Dendrobatidae > Oophaga > Oophaga sylvatica. The sequence continues at coordinate 551,937,239 of JARQOD010000004.1, read as the reverse complement.
ATCGCTGCTGAGCTGCCAAACAGGCAGCTCAGGCAGCGATCAGAACAGTGACACTGCAGGTAACTTCACCTAGTTACCCGCAGTGTACGTTGGATACCAGCACGCTGATGCAGGGAGCTGGTAACCAAGGTACACGTCGGGTTTCCAGGCGCTGCGTGGTGCCTGGAAACTTGACGTGTACCTTGGTTACCAGCTCCCCTGCAGCAGCGCGCTGTTATCCAACGTACACGTCGGGTTTCCAGGCACAGCCCCGCACCTGGAAACCCAATGTGCACCTTGGTTACCAGTAGATCGCTGGTCTCCTGCCTGTCACACGCAGCAATGCATGCTGGCCAGCGGGAGACCAGCGATCAAAAAAATGTCCAGGCATTTCTGACACGACCAGTGATTCACAGCAGGGGCCTGATCGCTGGTACGTGTCAGACATAGCGAGATCGCTGCTGAGATCGCTGTTTAGCAGCGATCTCGCTAGCGATCTTGCTATGTGAGACAGGGCCCTTAAGTTGATGGTGGGATGAAATTGATTAAACTGTTCGTGCAACGTCTTTAGCTGTTGCTCAGACTCCGTCCAGATGATTAAGATATCATCAATGTAGCTGTAGTAGGCCCGAGGCCTGATGGGACATGAGGACAAAAAGTCACTTTCAAGCTTGGCTATGAAAAGATTTGCATACTGTGGAGCCATTTTACTTCCCATAGCTGTGCCAGTCTCCTGTAGATAGAGCTTGTCGTCAAATTCAAAGTAATTGTGGGTGAGGATGAATTTTGTGAGTATCACCACAGAATCAGCATCATTCCCGGTGTTTTCCATGAAGATTTGCAGGCATTTAATCCATCCTAGTGTGGGATATTAGAGTACAAAGATTCCACATCCATTGTGGCTAGGATGGTTCCTTCTGGTAGAGGACCAGGAAGCATCATTGTCAGAATCTCCCTCTCCTCCCCAACAGCTGCAGGAACCTTTCCTTGCAACCAGAAAAAATGTAAAACCTGTCCATCTATAATGACCACGGACAAGATAAAGATCTCCAACTCACATCAGGACTTCAAAATCCCAGGTACTTTCAGCTGCATCACATTTAATGTGGTGTACCTAATTATTTGTACGAAATGTCCAACTGGGGGTCTGTATATGGGGGGACAGGGCAAAAACTGAGAACTAGGATGAATTCTCATCACCACACAATAAGAGAAAAAAGAATGGCTCTACCTGTGGCCAAACACTTTTGCATCCCCGGTCATATTATGATGGACATGAAATTACTTGTTTTAAAAGCTAACTTTAAATCTGAGAGAGACAGAAAAGTTTGGGAATATAAACTCATGATGACCTTTGATACACTCAGTGCTGGAATGAATGTGTCGCATGGATTTATGTCTTTTTACATCAATTAAGGAATTTGCACTTCAGAACTTCTGGGGGCAAAACAACACAATACCAGACCCCAATCAGAGGGCAATAAAACTTTCACACTCCTTATCTATGAACTGTTCCAATATTTATGTTCATCTCTATCTCCCATAATGACAGTTCTACTTCAAATCACTTGTCTTACCTATTGCAATGTTCTGTGCTGTGTTGTGTATAAATATGTGATTCTTCAGATTTTGTTTTAGTCTTTGCCTGATGAAGAGACCTGAGTAGTCTCGAAAGCTTGCAATTTGTTATCATCTTTTCAGTTAGCCATTAAAAGGTATCAACCACTGAGGACTCTCAATTCTAAATATTTTTCTATCTACTGGCTAACACGGTACGAAGATACACATTGTACAGAGGATGAGTTTTGATTTGCTTTACTAGAGCCGAAAAGGGTTTTCTAATAAACTGCAGGTAGAAGCAATAGCGAAACTCAGAAAGAAAGCTAACAAATAAGAGGCGAGTAACACCAGCCAACAATGAACATCACAGCAGGGTATTCGTTCATTTTGTTTCCATCTTAGATTTTATTTTATAATGCGTGTGCACAGACAATTCCAGGCCTAGAATACATGACTAGACTTAGAATGACAATGCATATGTGCATTGCAAAGTTGCAGCAAAATTACAACATGCACCACGACCTTATAACACACATTTTAGTCTGGAACATCTAACCATGACTAGCTTAGTCTTGACCATAAATCCCAACCTAACATAAACATGTGAAATAATCCAAAAACTGAATACTCAGGGAAGCAGCGAGAATAAAATAAAAACAAAAATTGGTCAATTTTATGGGGTTCTTTCATCATTCCGGGCATCTGCGCACTGCAGTACTTTACTCTGCCCTAGTCATGGAAGAGAAGTATGCCTGCGCAGGAGGACGATGCTGGGGAAACTGTGTGGATGACATAGGAACGCGTCATCCACAGGAAGCAAAAAGAAGGGAGGCGCCAGACCAAGGTCAGCGGCACCCCTTGGACAAGACCACCCTGAGAGTGATTATAGTAAAAGCTCTTTTTCTTGTCTTGCAGGTTGGGTTGTGGGCAGATATACAGCATTATAGAATGCTGTATGCCAGGCCTGAAAGGTGATGACAGTATCTCATATCGGAAAAACCTAGTGGCAGGTTCGCTTTAAGATGGAATCATTAAAATCCTGCAATCTTATATTCACAGGCACAAATCATTTGGATTCAGGAGAAGCGAATGAGGCCAATGACTGGACCTCATGCATTTCTGCTTCCAATTCCGAGGATACCATAGAAATCACAATTCCTAGAAAAATAGGATGGAGGTTCGAGAGGAGAAACGGAATCAAGACTGCATGACAAAACGTCAGCCCTAACATTCTTAAACCTCGGTCTTAACCTGATGTAAAAGTAAAAATTGAATCTTGAAAAAAATAAGGACTATCTAACATGTCTAGGGTTAGACATATAGCAGATTGAATACAAGTTAATTTTTTATGATCTGTCACCACAGTAACTGCATAAATAGCTCCCTCCAAAAAATATCAACATTCTTCAAAAGCTAACTTGACAGCGAGTAGATTGCAATTCCCAACATTATAATTTCTCTCAGCAGATGAAAATTTCTAGAGAAAAATGCACAAGGTCGCAAGTTGGTAAGATAATTGAAACTGTGAGAGAAACCAGCCCGTACCCCAACAACTGAGGCATCTACCTCAACGTGGAATGGTTTCTGAAGATCAGGTTGGATCAAAACTGAAGCTTGCTGTTTCTTCTTTGCTCTCTTCCTTGTGATAAAGGCCATGTGGTCATTGTTTTATTAGCATTTATGTATATTAATGCACTTGTCTTACTTATTTTGAGAATTTCCATTAATGGTGATGCCATGACTGACCTTGATTGTTCCCCACCGTGTTCTGTACAATCCCCAGTGGATTAAACTAAATACTGTATTTTTCGGACTATAGCTCACACTTTTTCCCAGACTTACTGGGGGGTTGCAGCAGTGGTGTAGCAGCGTCCCTTCCTCAGGGAACCGGAAGCGGCAGAAGTGTGACGATGCTGAAGCTCGGTGTTGGCGGTGAGCAGTTCGGAGTGCATCATTGGCTTACCATCTACCCTAAGCCATGGGCCGCCAGAGGCGGTGCATGCATGGATTGAGATTTTGGCTGGGCCTCTCATGCTCTGTTTTACTGAAGCTATGGGCTTCTGGAAAATGGCCGCCGGAGACTGCGCGTGCAGAGATCGAGATTTCGGCAGCCCTCGGCTTCAGGAAAATGGCCGCCGGAGGTCGTGCATGCACAGATTGAGATCTTAGCAGCCCTCAGCTTCAGGAAAATGGCCGCCGAGAAACCAATGATGCACTCGTCTCTGCTCACTGTGGACACCGGGCTGCAGCATCGTCACATTTCTGCCGCCGGCATCTTGAGGAAGGGATCCTGCTCGAGGCAACGCACTCTGCTCTGCCTCACTGCCGACACCAGACCAGCAGCTTCGCACCGCTGGATACCCCAGGACTGCACATTGCCCCACTTATGCCGCTGGCTTCCTGAGGAAGGGACTATGCCTCCTGTGACCCTATCATATAAAAATCTCTTTTTTGCTATTTTCCAGCCCAAAATTTGGGGTGCATCTTATAGTCCAAAAAATACGGTACTTATCGCCTGACCCTTCATCACAGCACTGGTCTACCATTTCGAATTCAGGCTAATTCATTCATCTACTGTTTATTATGTTGGCCATTGTTATATCACTATGTGTTGCCTATCTTCATTTAATTTACTTCATGTAACCTGCACACTTGTGCTCCGTTCCTGTCCTCTGCAGTTGCAGTGCGCATGCGGCTCCAAGCTGCTGCATCCGATCTGGTGTTCCCACAACTCAATGCCCCCTGCGCATGACCGGGAGCTTCGTCACACATATGCTGCCACGTATGCGCCGTGGGCATGGCGGTCGAGGTACTCCCGCCAGTTGTAGTGGGCGCGGCATGCATGCATCGTACTCGGCACTGCTATTCGCCGCTGTTGGTACATGTGACACACACATGATCCCACGGCCAGGGAATATTAAGGTCCTTTTTTGGTTAATCACCAGAATTCCTTTAAGAAAGCAACGCACCATGCACCCGGAACGCATGTTGGGGTTCTTCCACAGTCCTGCTTCAGCCTGAATCCTCCTTCACTCTTCGAGAAAGGAGCTTGTTTTCCATAGGGCCTTTACATTAATAGGTTACATAACCCTTATTCTTAGTTCAATAGAAAAGAGTCTGTCTCTCCCCTGGATTTGATTATATTTATTATTACTATACTAGAATCTATAGGAGTATCCATGGCTGGTAACACTTCTGCTTGTCTTTGCACCATCTTAATTATTTGTTACGTTACCTGTTGTCATTTTAGTACACACGTGTATTCAACAATACATTTGCACATTCACTTGCAACTCCCTTTTCTTCTTTTTTTTGTTTGTAATCTTATATACACGGGCAATGGGGTCAATGACTGGATCTCACGTAATTCAGCTTCCAATTTCAAGGATACCATGGAAATCACAATTCCTAGAAGAATGGAGGACGGAGAGTCTGGAGGAGAAACAGAATAAAAGCAGTGTGACAAGACGTCAGTCCTAACATTTTTAAACCTCGTTCTGAACCTGATGGAAAAATTTAATCTGCAGTCATGGCCAAAAGTTTTGAGAATGACACAAATATTATATTTTCACATGATCTGCTGCCCTCTGGTTTTTATGTGTGTTTGACAGATGTTTTTATCACAGACAGAAATATAATAATTGCAAACATTTGAGTAACAAAAGCTTATATTGACAGTTAGAATGAGTTAATGCAGCAAGTCAATATTTGCAGTGTTGACCCTTCTTCTTCAGGACCTCTGCAGTTCTCCCTGGCATTCTCTCAATCAACTTCTGGACCAAATCCTGACTGATAGCAGTCCATTCTTGCACAATCAATGCTTTCATTTTGTCAGAATTTTTAGGTTTTTGTTTGTCCACCCATCTCTTGATGATTAACCACAAGTTCTCAATGGGATTAAGATCTGGGGAGTTTCCAGGCCATGGACCCAAAATCTCTATGTTTTGTTCCCTGAGCCATTTAGTTATCACCTTTGCTTTATGGCAAGGTGCTCCATCATGCTGGAAAAGGCATTGTTGATCGCCAAACTGCTCTTGGAGGGTTGGGAGAAGTTGCTCTTGGAGGACATTCTGGTACCATTCTTTATTCATGGCTGTGTTTTTAGGCAAGACTGTGAGAGAGCCGATTCCCTTGGCTGAGAAGCAACCCCACACATGAATGGTTTCAGGATGCTTAACAGTTGGCATGAGACAAGACTGGTGGTAGCGCTCACCTTGTCTTCTCCGAATGAGGCATTTTCCCGATGTCCCAAACAATCGAAAAGGGGATTCATCAGAGAAAATAACTTTACCCCAGTCCTCAGCAGTCCACTGCCTGTACCTTTTGCAGAATATCAGTCTGTCCATGATGTTTTTTCTGGAGAGAAGTGGCTTCTTTGCTGCCCTCCTTGAGACCAGGCCTTGCTCCAAGAGTCTCCGCCTCACAGTGCGTGCAGATGCACTCACACCTGCCTGCTGCCATTCCTGAGCAAGCTCTGCACTGCTGATAGCCCGATCCCACAGCTGAAACACTTTTAAGAGACGGTTCTGACGCTTGCTGGTCTTTCTTGGGCGCCCTGGAGCCTTTTTGGCAACAATGGAACCTCTCTCCTTGAAGTTCTTGATGATGCGATAGATTGTTGACTGAGGTGCAATCTTTCTAGCTGCGATACTCTTCCCTGCTAGGCCATTTTTGTGCATTGCAATGATGACTGCACGTGTTTCTTTAGAGATAACCATGGTTAACAGAAGAGAAACAATGATGCCAAGCACCAGCCTCCTTTTAAAGAGTCCAGTGGTGTCATTCTTACTTAATCATGACAGATTGATCTCCAGCCATGTCCTCATCAACACCCACACCTGTGTTAATGGAGCAATCACTGAAAAGAGGATAGCTGGTCCTTTTAAGGCAGGGCTGCAATAATGTTGAAATGTGTTTTGGGGGATAAAGTTCATTTTCTAGCCAAATATTGACTTTGCAAGTAATTGCTGTTAAGCTGATCACTCTTTATAACATTCTGGAGTATATGCAAATTGCCATTAGAAAAAGTGAAGCAGTAGACTTTGTAAAAATTAATATTTGTGTCATTCTCAAAACTTTTGGCCATGACTGTAGAAAAAAATAGGGATCATCTGGCCTCAGGGCCAGCGTCAGCACCCGGCATACCCAGGCAAGTGCCGGGGCCCTGAGTAGGCGGTGGGGCCCACTTGCCGTCGGGCACCCCGGCACCCGTTAGCGTATGAGAGTGGTACCAGCGCCGCCACTGGGCCCCCCCACTTGCTCAGGGCCCCGGCAGCAGCCGGCGCAATACTTACCTCTCCCCGTGCCTCCGCTGCTGCAGCTCCGGGCTCCAGGGGGTGCCTGCACCGGCGCTTCTACTCTCACAGCAGCGCCACTGAATGACGTCATCATTCAGCGGCCGACTGTGGCAGAGAGGGCGAGGACTCCGGACAGGTGAGGTGTGTGTGTGTGTGAGAGTGCTGCGGTGTTGTATGTGTGATGGTGGTGGGGGGAGGCAGTGATGGTGGTGAGGAGAGGCAGTGATGGTGGTGAGGATGCAATGATGATGGGGAGGCAATGATGATGATGATGAGGAGGCAATGATAATGGGAAGGCAATGATGATGATGATGAAATTAATGGGGAGGCAATGATAATGATGATGATGGGGAGGCAATGATAATGGGGAGGCAATGATGATGTTGATGGGGACTCAATGATAATGGGGAGGCAATAATGATGATGATGGGGAGGCAATGATGATGATGATGAGGAGGCAATGATAATGGGAAGGCAATGATGATGATGATGATATTAATGGGGAGGCAATGATAATGATGATGATGGGGAGGCAATGATAAGGGGGAGGCAATGATGATGTTGATGGGGACTCAATGATAATGGGGAGGCAATAATGATGATGATGGGGAGGCAATGATGATGATGATGGGAAGGCAATGATGATGATGGGGAAGCAATGATGATGATAATGGGGAGTCTTTCCACAGTGCCCTTTCCTGAGCCGTAACAGTGCAGAACGCAGCACAGTGTAGAGGAGAGCTCCATATTTTGTATGGAGCATTATATGTGGTCCAGTATTCTGTATGGAGTATTATATTGGGTCCAGTATTCTGTATGGAACATTATATGGGGGATGGTGGGGTGACATCCTGCATGGGGTATTATATGGGTGATGAGGGGGAGACTATGTGGTGCCCATAATATTGTATGGAGGACTGTACTGTCCGGTCTGTACTGTGCGCTGTGAGGATTTGGCGGTTTCTGAGCTATTGTAGAATTTACAATAGGTATCAGTCATGTAATGGAAGAAGGGAAGTGTTTGGCGTTGTGCTATACCTATATTTCTCTGCAGAATCTGTGCATCATGAATCGTGGTCTGTGTTAAGGGGACCCACTGAGACTCTTTTGCCAGGGGCCCATAAAAACCTGGAGCCGGCCCTGTCTGGCCTGTCTAGGGGTTAGACGTTTAGCAGATTGAATATAAGCTAATTTTTTATGATCTGTCACCACAGTAACTGAATGAATAGCTCCCTCCAAAAAATGTCTCCATTCTTCAAAAGTTAACTTGACAGCGAGTATCTTACAATTTGCAACATCACAATTTCTCTCAGCAGACAAAAATTTCTGGGAAAAATACACAAGGTCGCAAGTTGTTAAGACTTTTGGAACCTTGAGAAAAAACAGCCATTACCCCAACCTCTGAGGCATCTACCTCAATGAGGTATGGTTTCTGGAGATTTGGTTGGATCAAAACTGGAGCAGCAAAGAAGCACTCCTTTAATTTATCAAAGGAGGAAATCGCAACTAATGACAAAACCTTAAGATCCACCCTGTTACGTTAGGAGGTTTAACGATCTACGAAAAACCACTATGCAATTTTCTATAGTAAATGGCGAATCCTAAAAATCAGTGCAATGCTTCCAGGTCACAAGGTTGAACCCATACAATTATAGCCTGTACTTTCACAATGTCCATTTTAAACCGTTCAGCTGATACAAGGAAACCCCAGAAATGATATTTCTTAAACAGAAATAGACCATTTTTCAAATTTAGCAAACAAAGAATTCTCCCTGAGTTTCAGCAAAAGAAACTGAACGTGCTTGTATAGTGAATTCAGATAAGGAAAAAAATAAAATGTATTAATGATATATTAAAGTAAACCTTCCAGTAATATCAGTAATATCAGAAAAAAATGTCATTCATAAAGTTCTGAAAGACTGCAGGTGCATTGGTTAACCCAAAAGGCATGAAAAGATATTCTAATAGACTCTTCGATGTTAAAAACACCGATTTCCACTCATCACCCTTCCGTATACAGTACGTATCAAATTATAAGCCCTCTTAGGTCAAATTTAGAAAACCATTTAGCACCAGTGAGCTCATTTTATAGGTTAGGGATGAGTGGAAGTTGCAAGTATTCTTAACCATAATTTTTTTTAGTCCACGATAATTGAGGAATGGGCGGAGACCCCGATCTTTCTTTTTTCACATAAAACAGCCTCACAGCTACAGGCGAGGAGGAAGAACGGATGTGACCCTTCCATAAACATATTAACATATTCTAAAGGCCATGGTGAAACTGGCACTTTGATAGCTGCATCATTCCACAGAACCTCAGAGGATCATTGGCGGAACTCAGAACTATAGTCATCTGCAGTGCCATCCCCCTGCACCAGGTTCATGATCTTTGCCTCTGTGACCTGGACCCTGTCAAGTTTGTCATAGATCATCCCTAAAGCATCAAAAAAGGCATTAACGGAAGACCATTCTGGGGTTAAATGTTAGAAAGAGAATGGCCAAGTCTGAGGACCACCTCGCAATAGGAACACTATTATTCCCACCTGCTGGGACTCATCCCCTGAAGACTTGGGCCGTAAGGTGAAAAATAGTCTGCAGCTTTCACTGAATGCCCTAAACTGATCACTCTCACCTAAAAATTTGTTGGGAAGTGCAACTACTTTTTTGGGGAAGACCAGCTACACATCAGAAGGTACATAAGTCCTTGCTGCAATCAATAGTGGAGAGCTTTAGGAAGCATCCATAGTACTAGAAAACTGACCCTGCATCTGGGATTGTGAAGATTCTAGTCTTTGGTGTTCCATGGCCAGATCCTGAACCATATGGGTCAGATTCATCACCTGATAACAAAGTGTACAAACTGGATCCATTGGTGTGGAAAAAAAAGGATATGACCAGTCAAAATGTGATGCTAGTCACCACACTCATGGGCAGGCCATGAGGCAGAGAAGTCAAACATCCTGGAGTCAATAACAAGGAAGCATGTAGTAAACTAAAGAAAAAGATGAAGGCAAAAGTCAGGTCACAGTCCGGGTCATAATACCAGAAAAAATAGAGGATCTAAGCAAAGGGGCAAAAACAAACATGTACTCGGAACATGGTACAAAGGTCAGGCAGTAGGAGATCAGAACTCACAGCACAGGAATCAGGCAAACACATACCAGAAAGCAGAAGCTTTTATTGGCAGTGATCTGGGCCAGGCAGCTCACCTAAATAGAAGGGCAATTGCTAAGAACTGGGAGCACCTAGAGAATTCTCTGCATCTACCAGTATCTGATAAGTCAACTGAGCTATCAATCAAGACACCGACAGCTCAGCACTCCCTTGCACAAGCTAGGATGACAGTGCTGTCCATCACTGAATCCCAGACACATTGAGGGGAGGAATCATAATATAAATGCAGCTATTGGGTTACAGAGGTAGGTAGCAATAGCACTCAGTTTCAATGACGGAGGGACATGAGAGACCCTTTTTCACTCAAGACACAATTGAGACCAATGAGCCTCAAATTATGCTTCTAAGACTATCATTGGAAACTGACACATTGTTTAATTTAGGTTTTTGTGCTACATGTTTTTTAATGTGGAAATGGTTTTTTATTTATATCACAATCTTTAATAATAATAATAACAAAAATTAGTAATCTTGCAATTTTTACGTTAGCCACTGGGCCTTTTTTAGATTCATACTTCCTCTTGTTTAAACCCTTTACCCCAAGGGTGGTTTGCACCTTAATGACCAGGCCAATTTTTACGATTCTGACCACTGTCCCTTTATGAGGTTATAACTCTGGAAGGCTTCCATGGATCCCGGTGTTATTGTTTTCTCATGACATATTGTACTTCATGTTAGTGTAAAATTTCTTCATATAAACTTGCGTTTATTTGTGAAAAAAACAGGAATTTGGCAAAATTTTGAAATTTTATGCCCTTAAATTACAGAGATATGGCACATAAAATACTTAATAAGTAACATTTCCCACACGTCTACTTTACATCAGCACAATTTTGGAACCAAGATATTTTTTTGTTACGAAGTTATAAGGGGTTAAAATTTAACCAGCGATGTCTCATTTTTACAACACCATTTTTTTGGGGGGAGCACATCACATTTGAAGTCACTTTGAGGGGTCTATATGATAGAAAATACCCCAAAGGGATGACATTCTAAAAAATGCACCCCTCAAGGTGCTCAAAACCACATTCAAGAAGTTTATTAACCTTTCAGGGGCTTCACAGGAATTTTTTGAATGTTTAAAAAAAAATGAACATTTAACTTTTTTTCACTAAAAAAATTAATTCATGTCCAAGTTTTTTATTTTCCCAAGGGTAACAGGAGAAATTGTACCACAAAAGTTATTGTGCAATTTGTCCTGAGTACGCTGATACCCAATATGTGGGGGGAACCACTGTTTCGGCGCACAGCAGAGCTCGGAAGGGAAGGAGCGTCGTTTGACTTTTTCAATGCAAAATTGGCTGGAATTGAGATCGGACGCCATATCGCGTTTGGAGAGCCCCGATGTGCCTAAACAGTGGAAACCCCCAATTCTAACTCCAACCCTAACCCAACACACCCCTAACCCTAATCCCAACCCTAACCCTAATCCTAACCCTAACCCCAACCCTAACCCTATGTAATACTATTGTAGGAACTCGAGGATTCTGATAGCGTGGGGCAATGAACAATCAGAGACGGGTTTCTTTGAATGCAAATAATGTATTTGTGAAACAGCAAAACACCCAAAAACAATATTCAAACAACCCGTAGTGACATGCAATGAGTCCATATATATATACACAAGTCCAGTTATATGAATCCGGATATATAAGTCCTTGAACCTCTATAGCGAGGGTGGTAAAGTTCTTACGACGGAGTCCTCACACAAATGTGACCACAAGGTAAGTCTGATGCACAGGTAACGTGGCTGGATTTACACACTGCTGGTGTGTGAAGAGTCAGATCCAGGTATGCAGAAAACACAGGGAGGTCCAGGAACAAGTTAATCTCAGTTGTGGCTTAATTCAGAGAAGTCCAACAACAAGTTCATATGTCAGTAAGATTCCAGTAACAGTTCCAACAGCTCTCACCAGAGGTAATGCACGAAGGGTTAAACAGCAACAGTTCAGAAACAGTTCTTATCAGATGGAGTGAACCCAAAGGGGTTTAAATTCCCAAGTCAACAGTTTAGTGATAACACAGTATGTGCAACTTACATATGCAGAGAATGTCCAGAGCCATGGGTAGAAACTGCTGTGGCTGAGAAACACCTGAAGAAAAGGGTTATGCACTTTCCTGGTAAATACACAAAAGATCTGTGAGGAACAAAGCAGCTGGGTTGCAGGGAAACGGAAGCAGAATATTCCAGCAGTGAAGCCAGCACCCGCCGGGTTTTAAACAAACGAACAGGAAGTAGGGCACAGAAAACAGCAAACTCCATTTTAACAAAGGGCAAAATCAAATTGACAAAGTTACCTAGAAAACCCGGAATACTGACATTACTCCCCCCCTAAAGACGGCCTCCGGACGGTCCTGGACCAGGGCCCGTCCGGGTAACTCCGATGAAACTGAGCAATCTTCAGAGGCGCATTGATGTTACTTACTGGTTCCCAAAATCATTTTCAGGAGAGTAACCTTGCCATCTAACTGATACTGAAGCGGTTTCTATGAAGTCTCGAATTAACAATATCCTGTACCACGAATTGTTCTTCGCCATCAACCAACACTGGTGGAGGGGGGGGTACGATTCGTCCCTGAAAAGTGTTAGGAGAGATGTTTAATAAGGAAACATGAAATACTGGTGTACCTTTAAAGTCCGTGGTAGCTTCAACCGACAGGCAACAGAGCTCACAATCCCAGTGATCTTGAATGGACCCATGAATTTCTGGGCCCAGTTTCTGCGAAGGAACACCCATTTTAGATTCTTGGTGGACAACCAAACTGAGTCTCCTACCTTATACATAGTGCTGGTTTCCGGAACTATCGGCCGACTTTTTTGTAAACGCTCCTGTGCTGTGGTCAGGGAGTCCTTCAAAACTTCAAGATTACGTTGCAACGCCGTCACTCTGTCTTCAACCGCTGGGACCGAAATCGTAACCGGAGACCTAGGCAAAAAAACTTGGATGATAACCAGGTTGGCAAAAAAGGCGTTACCTTCGTGGAACTGCTTTGGGAGTTGTTGTACGAAAAATTCCGCTAGAGGAAGTAGCTTCAGCCCAAACGTCCTGCAAATGACTGACGTAACGCGTAGATTTGCCCAAGGTTTGATTTGTCCCTTCGGTCTCCCTTGGGCGAGGTGGGGGCAGAAGACAAGCAACATTAATGTGGAGCGCAGAACAAAACCTTCCAAAATCAGAGGGAAATTGTATTC
>JARQOD010000004.1:551907939-551923936 GCA_033576555.1 Oophaga sylvatica | reverse complement strand
AAATTACGACCCATCTTAAGATCCTTGATGGAGGAGCGGAGGTTCTTGGCCAAAATCTCCAGGTAGGCCGTGCTATCCATCCTCCCATGGATGCGGACCAGATGGCCAGGCCCCTTGGCTGAGAAACAGCCCCACAGCATGATGCTGCCACCACCATGCTTGACTGTAGGGATGGTATTCTTGGGGTTGTATGCAGTGCCATTCAGTCTCCAAACATCACGTGTGTGGTTGGCACCAAGATCTCGATCTTGGTCTCATCAGACCATAGAACCTTGAACCAGTCTGTCTCAGAGTCCTCCAAGTGATCATGAGCAAACTGTAGACGAGCCTTGACATGATGCTTTGAAAGTAAAGGTACCTTACGGGCTCGTCTGGAACGGAGACCATTGCGGTGGAGTACGTTACTTATGGTATTGACTGAAACCAATGTCCCCACTGCCATGAGATCTTCCCGGAGCTCCTTCCTTGTTGTCCTTGTGTTAGCCTTGACTCTTCGGACAAGACTGGCCTCGGCACGGGAGGAAACTTTCAAAGGCTGTCCAGGTCGTGGAAGGCTAACAGTAGTTCCATAAGCCTTCCACTTACGGATGATGCTCCCAACAGTGGAGACAGGTAGGGCCAACTCCTTGGAAAGGGTTTTGTACCCCTTGCCAGCCTTGTGACCCTCCACGATCTTGTCTCTGATGGCCTGGAATGCTTCTTTGTCTTTCCCATGTTGACCGTGTATGAGTGCTGTTCAAAAGTTTGGGGAGGGTCTTAAATAGTCAGAAAAGGCTGGGAAAAGAGATCATTAATCCACACATGTGAAGCTCATTATTCTTGGTGCCTGAACTACTTCTTAATACTTTAGCGGGACCAAACAGAATTCTTGTGGTTTGAGGGGTTGAATAATAAATGACACTCTGAATTAACTTATAACGTTTTTTTTAAAAAAAATAAATAAAACAAAAATTTTTGCTGCAGTGCATTTCCCACTTCCAGGCTGATCTACAGTACAAATGTCACAATCCCAAAGTTAATTCCGCATGTGTCAACCAGCTAAATCTTCAGGGGGTTGAATACTACTTGTAGGCACTGTATATATATATATATATATACATATATATATATATATACAGACCAAAAGGTTGGACACACCTTCTCATTCAAAGATTTTTCTGTATTTTCATGGCTATGAAAATTGTAGAATCACACTGAAGGCATTAAAACTATGAATTAGCACATTTGGAATTATACATTACATTTTACAAATAAGTGTGAAACAACTGGAGCGGGGGGGGGGAGAGAGAGAGAAAACGCCGCCCTACTGACCTGACCACCGTGATTGACAGCGCAAAACCGAAGTTTACAAAGGTATTTTGATATGAAAACGGGGGTATCAGGATATATGATACCTACCGTTAGCTTTGTTATGGGACGCACTATTCAGCCATATCTTTATCTGATATGGCAATATTGGGGTGACAGATTCCCTTTAATTAGGCTCCATCTCTTCTTCTATCTTGCAGAACTTAGAATAAAACAAAATGAGCAAACACCCTGTAGAACCTAAATAAATAAACAGTAATAGTGCATGTAAACAACATAGGGTACTAAGTTAACATTATTTTGATCAAAAGTGTGGAAAAGCCATCTCACAACGACAAGGTGTACCCAATCAGGTTGCACCCTAAAGGTACTGCCACACTACACAATCCCGCTAGCGATCTCGTTAGCGTCGCATACTAATGAGATCGCTAGCGGGATTGTTTCTATATCGCTAGTGGCTACCTATTTTAGCGATGTCGTTAGGACGCTATCGCGGTTAGCGATCTCCTTAACGACTTTAGCGGTACAAAAGTACCGCTAAATCGCTAAAAAAGGTGCCACACTTAGCGATATATACTTACCCAGCGGGGCGCTAGCGACGAAAATAGGGTCCGGAACGATTCCAGCGACGAGCGAGATCACAGCAGGAAGCTCGTCGCTGGCAGATGCCGCACACAACAACATTGCTAACGGGATCGCTAAATAGTGACTTTTTTTAGCGATCCCGTTAGCGATGTTGTTTAGTGTGGCATACCCTTAACTCTTTTAGTTTACCACACTATGTGTCAGCAAACCTCAAATTATATGGGGGAAGAGCGGGACCCACACCTGACTTTTCAGATAGCTGCCCCTGGAAAGCTTTATAAACAAAATGCCCAGCTCGAAAAGGGGTAGTCACAGCATTGTTTGTAAAAAGTACGAAGAAAACTAAAGCAAAACCAAAGAAATTAGGTAAAACACTTGTTGGTATAAGTGCAATTTGTAGGCGCACATTCACATTGTGGAAACTTAATCGACAAAACCTAGGATAAAAACAAAATGAGCAAATACCATGTAGTGAGTAAATATATAAATAAATATTAATAGTACATTATAAATAACATAAGGTACTTAATTAATGCTATTTTGATCAAAAAGCCATAAAAGTTATCCCACCGCAACAAGGTGACCCCAATCAGGATGAATCCAAACTGTTATAGTTCACCTCACTATGTGTCAGCCGACCTCAAAGTAGATGGGAGCAAAGCAGAACTCAGACCTGTTTGTTCAGACACCTGCCCATGGAAAGGTATATAGACAAATTGTTGAGTCCAACAAACGGGATCCTCACCCGTTTTTGTACAAAGTACAAACAAACCTTTTCCATCTTGTCTCAAATTCTGCTAGCTAGGCAGTGCAATGCATTGTTGTCAACTCGCTGCCTGATGTCCCGTGTATGGCATTGAACTTCTTCAGGCCACAGGCTGGAAGTCCTGTCATAGTAAGTGATGGAGAAGCTTGTCTGTCACTTTGTGCTCCACCACAGCTGTTAACAGTATCAGCGCTCTGACGACATTGATACTATTGATAGTGTTGCCTTCAATGCAACCCACCGCCATAACGTCCCATCTGGTAATTGTATTGTTAGAACCTCTTGTTAGGTTTTGTTTCAGTTTTCTGGTCACATGACCTTTTTACCCTATTTAGTCTGGCTCCGCCCTTCTGGCTTTGCTGGACTTCATTGTATTATCTACTCTTAAGCTAGCCGGGTGCTTAGGTGCCTTACTCTGTCAGTTTTGCTTGATCTGAGGATCTCTTAGTATTTGTTTTCTGTTTTATTTTCCCTGCTACACTTTCTGTTAGGAGGTGTCCACCTTTTCACCCAGTCCCTACATCTTGTAGGGATTCCTCCCTCGCAACTATAGGTCTTCGTTCAGACTAGCTGAGGACTTCAGCGGGTCTGGTCGCAGGATCAGGTTCCCCGTTACATCGTAGGGATCCAGCTCAGTCCTATTGTAGGGACAGAATTCCCACCTTTCCTTAGTGCTTGTAGCAGATCATAACAGTAAGTCCAGCCAAGAAAAAAAAAAAAAAAATCTCTAAGGAAAGATTTTCTGTTTCCATCATGGTCTCGGTTCAGGATTTGGTTCAACGCCTGCAGGGACTTTCTCTGGAGGTGGCTGAGATAAAGCAACACGTGAGTAGTTGTTCTGGAGCACATTTCGTGGAGCCTAAGGTACGTTTGCCTGATTTATTTTTTGGTGAACAACAAGATTTTTTTTCTTTTAAAAATGATTGCTTGTTGTATTTCCGTTTGAGACCCAGATCCTCTGGTGATGAATCACAGCGCATAGGGTTCATAATGTCACTTTTGCGCAAAGAACCTCAGGACTGGGCCTTTTCTCTGCAGCCTAGTGATCCATGCTTTAGATCTGTGGATAGTTTTTTTTCTGCTTTGGGCTTATTATATGACGATCCTGATTGTGTTTCAGCAGCTGAGACAGAATTGAGACGTTTGAGACAGGGATCAGGTAATGTGGAAAAATATTGTACTCACTTCCGAAGGTGGTCCACTCAGGTGGGCTGGAACGATTCAGCTTTGAAAAGTTTATTTCTTGCAGGGTTAAGTGAAAGGGTTAAAGATTTGCTGATTGCTTATCCCATACCTGGTAACTTGCAAGAGGCTATGCAATTAGCCATACGGGTGGATAGGAGACTGCGTGCAAGGGTTAATGAGAGTAAATCTGCCTTGTCAGCTCCAAGTTTGGAGAAGGAATGTACTGACATTGGAGAGCCGATGGAAATTGGAGCAATGACACCTCACTCTCGGGAAAAAGAACGCAGATTTGCTAAGGGCTTGTGTTTCTATCGTGGCAAATCTGAGCATTTTATTAAGAACTGTGCGCTTCGAATGAATAAAGAGAAAAAAAAAATGAGGTCAGTTTCGCCCACATAGCTTGTTTAAACAATAAAGGTGTCTTTCTTTCTGCTACCACTGCTGTTGAGGAGGAATTAATGGAGTTTCGGGTATTTGTGGATTGTGGTTCAACTCTCAATGTGATTGATGGGAAATTTTTGGAAAAACTAAAATTAAAACCCAAACTTCTGTCTTCCCTATTAATGTGGTGTCTGTGGATGGTTCTCACTTGAAAAATGTTACTCACCATATCTGTGAATTTCCTCTTACTATTAATGGTGTTCATCAAGAGAATTTGGATTTGGTAGTTTTGAATAATTTGCCCTCACCGATGATTTTGGGGTTACCCTGGTTAAAATTGCACAATCCGGTACTGGATTGGTCTACCAATGAAATTAAGTCCTGGAGTCCCAATTGTTATGACAAGTGTTGTAACGGGCGTATTGCTGCTGTAGTTAAGGGGGAGTTACCTGTACCTATTCAGGATTTTTGGAAAGTTTTTTCTGATAAGGAATCGCAGGTACTGCCTCCTCATAGAGATTATGATTGTGCAATTGAATTTATCCCTGGAGCGACTCTTCCTAAAAGTCGTTTATTTAATTTGACTATTCCCGAGAGAAAGGCTTTGGAGGAATACATACAGACAAGCTTGGCCACCGGTCACATTAGGCCTTCCAAATCTCCTGTGGCGGTTGGATTTTTTTTTGTTAAAAAAAAGGACGGCGGTTTACGGCCTTGTCTAGACTTTTGTGAGATTAATAAGATTACTGTACGCAATCCTTACCCACTGCCATTGATTCCTGATTTGTTTAATCAGTTAGTGGGGGCCAAGTGGTTCTCGAAAATTGATCTTCGAGGGGCATACAATTTGTTGCGCATGAAGGAGGGGGATGAATGGAAGACTGCGTTTAACACTCCACTTGGTCATTTTGAGAATCTGGTCATGCCCTTTGGACTTTCCAGTGCTCCGGCATTTTTTCAGAATCTTATTAATGACATCCTTAGACCTTTGATCGGCAGAAGTGTGGTTGTGTATTTAGATGACATTTTGATTTATTCACCAGATTTGGAGTCTCATTGGAGGAGTGTGCGTGAAGTATTACAGTTACTGAGTGATAATTCACTTTTTGCCAAACTAGAAAAATGTGAGTTCGCTGTACAGAGACTTAGTTTTTTGGGCTACATTGTCTCCAGTGAAGGTTTTGAGATGGACCCGGTGAAAGTGCAAGCTGTGCAGGATTGGCCTAGACCTATTGGTGTGAAATCAATACAGAGGTTTTTGGGGTTCGCCAATTATTATAGAAAATTCATAAAAAAAATTTCTGTGATTGCCAAACCTCTGACCGATCTCACCAGGAAAGGTGCTGATGCGGTTCAGTGGACTACTGAGGCCATTGAGGCTTTTGTGTTGCTAAAGGAGAGGTTCAGCTCTGCTCCCATCCTTACGCAGCCTGATGTGACTAAACCATTTTTGGTTGAGGTTGATGCTTCTTCTGTGGGGGTCGGCGCGGTGTTGTCTCAGGCAAAGACGGATGGAGTACATCCCTGTGCTTTTTTTAAAAAAAATTTCTGAGTCTGAACTAAATTATGATATCGGTAATCGGGAATTGTTGGCAATTAAACTCGCATTTGAACACTGGCGTCATTTTTTGGAGGGAGCGGAATTTCCCATTCAAGTCTTCACCGATCATAAAAATCTAATCTACCTTGATGCTGCCAAACGCTTGAATGCCCGTCAGGCTAGGTGGGCACTGTTTTTCTCAAGGTTTAATTTTACCGTTACTAACATCCCAGGTACTAAAAATGTTAAAGCTGATGCTTTGTCTCGCAGCTTTTCTCCTATGGTGGGTACTGAGGAGGAGGAGGAAAACATCTTGCAAGAGGGGGTTGTTATTGCTGTTTTGGACTCCGTGTTGGAAGATGAGATTCTTAAAGCACAGGAGAATGCCCCATCTAACACGCAGCATGGGAGGTTGTTTGTGCCTGGTACCCTGAGGAGAGATTTGTTTGTTGAATGTCATGACTCTCGGTTGGCAGGTCATCCTGGAATCTCTGAGACCAAGAGACTTGTGGGTCGCAGTTTTTGGTGGCCAGGATGGCAGAAGGAAGTCATTAAGTGGGTGCGTCAATGCACTGTGTGTGCTAGATCTAAGTCTTCTCATACTCCTGCTGCGGGGTTGCTTTGCCCTCTGGAGGTCCCTATTGCACCTTGGACACATTTGGCTATGGACTTTATTACTGACCTTCCCCCCTCTGAGGGTTTCACTGTCATCTGGGTGGTCGTGGACCGTTTTAGCAAGATGTGTCACTTGGTTCCTTTCATCAAACTGCCCTGCGCTAAGACTCTCGCCAAGGCCTTTGTCAAGGAAATAGTCAGACTGCATGGTGTTCCTACTGACATTGTTTCTGATAGGGGACCTCAGTTTGTGGCTCGTTTTTGGCGCGCTTTTTGTGACAGGTTGGGAGTTCATTTGTCGTTTTCATGCGGATATCATCCTGAGTCTAATGGCCAGACAGAAAGGAAATACCAGGATGTTGAGCAGTTATTGCGTTGTTTTGTGACTGATAATCAAGAGGGGTGGTCTGAGTTTCTGCCACTTGCTGAGTTTGCTCTTAACAACCATACATCCGCTTCTGCTGGTTGTTCGCCTTTTTTTTGTTGTACTGGGAGACATCCGTCATTTGGGTCATTTTCCAAGTTGGGATCGGCTGTTCCTGAAGAGGAGAATTTTTCTGGTGTTTTGGAGAGAGTTTGGACTGATGTGCGTGGTAATCTTCAGGAGGCTAACAAAAGATCCAAAGTGTATTTTGATAGAAAACGACAAGAGGTTTTGTTTGCTATTGGTGACATGGTCTGGTTGTCCTCTAAGCATCTGCACTTGAGGATTCCGTCTAAGAAATTGTGTCCCAAGTTTGTAGGGCCCTTTAAGGTGCTTCAGGTTATTAACCAATCTGCTGTTAAGTTGGAGCTTCCTACCTCCTGGAAGATTAATCCGGTGTTTCATGTTTCTCTCTTGAAAAAAGCTGAGGTCTCAGAGGGAGACGTGTTGGCCACTGTTCCCTGGTGGTGGAGGACGGGCAATATGAGATTTCCCGCATCCTAAATTCTAGACGGTATAGAGGGGGTTTGCAGTACCTCGTCGCTTGGAAGGGTTATGGACCCGAGGATAACTCATGGGTGAGGGCGGATGATGTTTCTGCGTCTAGACTTGTCAGAGCATTTCACAAGAGATTTCCGGATAAGCCTAAGTCCTAGGGGATCCGGAGGATCCTCTTAGAAGGGAGGGTACTGTTAGAACCCTCTTGTTAGGTTTTGTTTCAGTTTGCTGGTCACATGACCTTTTTACCCTATTTAGTCTGGCTCTGCCCTTCTGGCTTTGCTGGACTTCATTGTATTATCTACTCTTAAGCTAGCCGGGTGCTTAGGTGCCTTACTCTGTCAGTTTTGCTTGATCTGAGGATCTCTTAGTATTTGTTTTCTGTTTTATTTTCCCTGCTACACTTTCTGTTAGGAGGTGTCCACCTTTTCACCCAGTCCCTAGATCTTGTAAGGATTCCTCCCTCGCAACTATAGGTCTTCGTTCAGACTAGCTGAGGACTTTTAGCGGGTCTGGTCGCAGGATCAGGTTCCCCGTTACATCGTAGGGATCCAGCTCAGTCCTATTGTAGGGACAGAATTCCCACCTTTCCTTAGTGCTTGTAGCAGATCATAACATGTACTTTCCCAATGACCCTTCCATCCCGGACTATGATTGATAACTTACTTATTGGCACCAAGTTCCACAGAACTGTAGAAATGTGATCAGTAGAATATAAGGTACATTTTGAATATTAAATTGTTTATTATCAGTCATTAAGGATTTTTTCTTAGTATGCAAGGCTTAACACTTTTCAATTATCGTTTAATTCTCATAGTATCCTGGGGAAATTATTAATTTCCCAATGTGAATGTTTCTTAAGGTTAGAGATAAAGCCTTAATTAGTTTTAGGATAAATGTATTACAGATACAGATAGATAAAGTCATAATTTTCTCCAGTTCTAAGTTTACTAGGCTACATACTGTAGGTGTCACAAATGTATTCACTTTCAAATACAGTGAGGCTGACTCTTTTTAAAGGGAAACTATCATCAGATAAATAATGATCCTTTATTAAGTCATCTTTCGTGTTAAGTGTATTTCTTACATTTTTTTTATATATTACAATTTATTTTTAATATAAAACTTAGAAGTGTTGCAGTTCTCTGTCACAAGTGTGTTACGTCCTTCTGGGAGATCTGGGGTTAGGTGATCATTACGAGTTGTGAATCGCAGGTCTTCCCTTTAGACTGTGTGTTTTTACTCATATTAAATGGACTTTGTTTCCTTTGGCGCTGAAGAGGTTAATGACTTTTTGTATGCTGGTTACAGACATGCAGCTTTATCTAACAGCTTCTCTTGACCTGCTCACTTCCTATCTATATAAAACCTGGCCAGCCCTTTTCGTCCCCCCACCCACCGCCTGTGAAAATTTACTTCCTGGCTTTCTGGAGTTAAGGTACTGCCACACTAAACAATCCCGCTAGCGATCTCGTTAACATCGCATACTAATGAGATCGCTAGCGTGATTGTTATAATATCGCTAGTGGCTTCCTAATTTAGCGATGTCGTTAAGGACGCTATCGCGGTTAGCGATCTCCTTAACAACTTTAGCGGTACAAAATACCGCTAAATCGCTAAAAAAAGTGCCACACTCAGCGATATATACTTACCAGCGGGACGCCGACGATAAAAATAGGGTCCGGAACGATGTCAGCGACGAACAAGATCACAGCAGGATCTCAGCAGGGGCCACGTCGTCGCTAGATGCCGCACACAACAACGTCGCTAACGGGATCGCTAAATAGTGACGTTTTTTAGCGATCTCGTTAGCGACGCTGTTTAGTGTGGCATACCCTTTAGTGTGCTGAAGTTGGAGTTCATGGTTGCTGCTGGAGATTGTTGTATGCTGTTTTGGAGTGTTTGCTTTCTCCATTATCCTATTCCCATTTGGTTTGTACATTCCTATCCTTGCCTATATTCCTCTCTACCTTGGTGTTTTTGCATGTAAGTTGTTTTTGTTATTCCTATACCTGTAGGTCTTACGTGTTTATACACTAACATATCTGTCTCAGGCCTTCTGGGGGAGTGAGAGGGGGAGGTGACAGCTTAGGGTTTTCCAGGAGAACTAGTATGGCTGGTGGCCCAAACCTCCACACCTTTATAGGTACCTTTGGGAGCAGGAATAGTTAGGGCCCAAGCTCTAACGTTGGTGCAGGAACCTTTTCTCTAATCACATACAGTCACAACATGACATTTTCAAATAAGTCACTGCTGCCTTTTTTTAAAGCTATCTTTCTATTGTTTCAGGAAACAACACATGTACATGGCCACAATAGTCTGATTCTTTTATTTCTCTTTTCTTGCTAAAGATTGTAATATGAAAAAAAATTCCTAGAAATGCTTTTAAAAATACACGTGATGCAAAATTGTAAAGGTTCCCTTTAAGAAGTTCAACTGAGCAGGAAGTTTAACTGGGAATGCTATATGGGAAACAAAGATGCATTTTTACTCTTTTCCAGGAATAAAGAAAACCTATATTACTAGATCCTCATATTAGAGGTAGTGACACGGTACATCAGTGACCCCAAAATGAGCCTTCTACCAAAGTCATCTTATTAATCTACTCCACACTCTATAATGATTGGTGGCAAGCACCAGAAACAGCCACTTGTACATGTGTACCTGGCAGGGCTAATATTTCTTGTCATAATGCAAGGATTACTGAAGGGTCAGACATTGACTTTTGTTGTTAGCTACCTCCAGCAATAGTTTTTGTTTCTTTTGGGAAGAGTCTTGTTTTGTTCATTAAATTGATTAGGAAAAGTATTTGAAAAGTTTTTTGGGTAGGATTTTGAAGCGAATTCAATTTTCTCTGAACCAAGCCTTGGGATATGCTCACACTATGTCTTTAAGACCAAGTTTTTTTCAGGTGCATCCATTTCAGGAAAAAGCCATCTGTCTTACTCCTAAGGTGGCTTAGTTTGTTGTTTGCCATAATATTTGCTTAGCCACCTGCATCTTTTTTTTCTATGTTTTAAGTTAAATTATCAAGCGGCTTCAGGAATTTGCACGAAGAAAGAACATGCTACTTATTCACCATTTCCGAACCTAGAAACCATTAAAAGAAGTGACATGAAACATACAGTCATGGCCAAAAGTTTTGAGAATGACACAAATATTAATTTTTACAAAGTCTACTGCTTCACTTTTTCTAATTGCAATTTGCATATACTCCAGAATGTTATAAAGAGTGATCAGCTTAACAGCAATTACTTGCAAAGTCAATATTTGGCTAGAAAATGAACTTTATCCCCAAAACACATTTCAACATCATTGCAGCCCTGCCTTAAAAGGACCAGCTAACCTCTTTTCAGTGATTACTCCATTAACACAGGTGTGGGTGTTGATGAGGACATGGCTGGAGATCAATCTGTCATGATTAAGTAAGAATGACACCACTGGACACTTTAAAAGGAGGCTGGTGCTTGGCATCATTGTTTCTCTTCTGTTAACCATGGTTATCTCTAAAGAAACATGTGCAGTCATCATTGCAATGCACAAAAATGGCCTAACAGGGAAGAGTATCACAGCTAGAAAGATTGCACCTCAGTCAGCAATCTATCGCATCATCAAGAACTTCAAGGAGAGAGGTTCCATTGTTGCCAAAAAGGCTCCAGGGTGCCCAAGAAAGACCAGCAAGCGCCAGGACCGTCTCTTAAAAGTGTTTCAGCTGCGGGATCGGGCTACCAGCAGTGCAGAGCTTCTCAGGAATGGCAGCAGGCAGGTGTGAGTGCATCTGCACGCACTGTGAGGCGGAGACTCTTGGTGCAAGGCCTGGTCTCAAGGAGGGCAGCAAAGAAGCCACTTCTCTCCAGAAAAAACATCATGGACAGACTGATTGTTATGGTCTGCGGAACGCACCAAATATATGATGTAAAGAGGTGCGTTCGCAGCCCGGGGTCCACCGTGCAGGCGGAGCCTGCTGCTAGTAAAATGGTGCAAGAAGCGAACTCTGTTATCCCACAGTCGCCAAAATAAACGCCGTAACGCACTGTGGCAATATGTGCGAACTCTGTTATTCCACAGAGCCGCTAGAAGGAGTGCCACAGCGCAATATGGCGATGTGTGCGAACTCACTTAACACCACTGAGTCGCAAAATAAACACGCTAGGGCGCTGTCTAGCGTTGAAAGCGAACCCTGTTACATCACAGAGCTGCTGAGAAAAACTTCTGTGTCCTGTCAGGCACCCATGTACACAGTTGACTGCTAAGCGAACATAGAACGTGATCATGCGCTAATGTCCTCGCGGGAGTAACCCGCAATCTATGGCATCTGAACGCCAGGCCCTGAATACGGCAATCAAACTCCTCACCGGTTATGCCGGTAATCTAGGGCATCTAGGACACCGACCCTGACCAGCTAGCATACCAAACTCCTCACCGATTAAGTCGGTATTCTAGGGGCTTATTTCAGCCGGGCCCTAACCACACACACGCATGACCACACTGGCGCAAAGCATATGACAATTGATATTAGCGCATGGCGGCCCAGCCATGCCACCCTTTTAGAGCAACAGCTACAGGACCTGCCAGAAACAAGGACCAATGAGAAACTGTTCCAAAACACATGCAGTTTCAGGACCTTCCTGGCGGACCAACAGGAGCTGCTGTACCTGAACATGTGACCCCTGATCTACAATGAGAGATCTTACCCTGGGCATGCTCAGAAGGGGAAACGCAGGACTTCGTCCCAAAGACGTCTGCTCCAGCACTGGCTATAATAGCAGATCCAGGAGAGGCAGCAGTAAGTCTCTGCACAGTACTGGAATGGGCAAGACGCTGGGACCGACGTCTCTGCTGAGCAGGCTCCACTGCGGCCGGAGACGAATGGGGGACCGCAGCGGGACTGGTTCAAGACTCCCCTTGTGCAGCAGCGGGAACTCGAACCCTAACATTACCCCCTCCTAGAGCCCCCCTTCTTTGGGCCTCGCTGCGTTCAAAGGCAGCGATGAGCTGCGGAGCGTGAACATGCTCGGCAGGCTCCCAGGACCTATCCTCAGGCCCATAACCCCTCCAATCCACCAAATAAAATTTTTTGCCTCGTACCACCTTGCACCCAACAATGGCGTTCACCTCATGATCATCGGTAGATGAACCCGACGTCCCGGCAGATGACTCGGAAAACCGGGAAATGGCCACGGGTTTCAGGAGGGACACGTGAAAGGTGTCTGTGATACCAAGGCGAGGCGGAAGGGCTAGGTGGTAAACCACTGGGTTCACCTGCCCAAGAACTTTAAAGGGGCCCAAAAAGCGAGGTGCCAACTTGGTGGACTCTACACGTAGCCTGATGTTTCGGGCAGAAAGCCACACTAGGTCACTCGGAGCAAATGTAGGAGCGGGGCGCCGATGGGCATCGGCCGAAGACCTCATCCTCTCTTTGGAGGCCTGAATGGCATCCTGGGTGCGGTCCCAAATGTCCCATGCCTCCACAGCCCAGTCTGCCACCCTGGAATCGGCGGAAGACACGGGCATGGGCACTGGTACCCGCGGATGCTGACCGTAGTTCAGGAGGAATGGGGTCTGTCCGGTGGAGTCAGCCACAGCATTATTTAGAGCGAACTCAGCCCACGGTAGCAAGGATGCCCAGTCATCCTGCCTGGCAGAGACAAAATGTCGCAAATATGTGACCAAGGTCTGGTTGGCCCTCTCTACCAACCCATTCGTCTCGGGGTGGTATGCAGAGGAGAGATTCAACGCAATGCTGAGTAAACGACACAGCTCTCTCCAGAACCGAGACGCAAACTGGGGACCTTGATCACTGACAATTTTGTCTGGCATACCGTGTAGGCAGAAAATATGCCTAATGAACAATGCTGCCAAGGCCCGTGCAGACGGTAACCGTGGTAATGGCACTAAGTGCACCATTTTGGAGAAGTGGTCGGTTATCACCCAGATGATGGTGCAGCCCGAGACTTGGGTAAGCCCACCACAAAATCCATCCCGACCATCTCCCAAGGCCTGTCTGCCACCGGTAAAGGGAAAAGTAGCCCAGCTGGCCGTTGTCGAGCGGACTTATTCTTGGCGCAGGAGACGCACGCCTGAACATATTCCCTGACGTCACGGACCATATGTGGCCACAAGTATGTCCTCGCCAGTAACTCAGATGTCCTTTTTGCCCCAAAATGTCCACCCACCCTGGACGAATGTGCCCAAGAGAGTACCTCCGGTCGCAAATTAGTGGGCACAAAAATCTTGCCTGGAGGCACAGACTCAAGCGAAACCAGGGCCACAGTTCTTAGGCTCTCTGTGGGGACAATCAACCGAGGCTCCTCCTCCACCTCCTCAGAGGACACCACGGAGCGAGAAAGCGCATCGACCCGAATGTTCTTCTCACCGGAGAGGAAATGGAGGGTGAAATGAAACCGGGAGAAGAACAGGGACCATCTGGCCTGACGAGAATTTAGCCGCTGGGCGGTCTGTAAATTGACCAAATTTTTGTGGTCAGTGAAAACTTGAAAGGGAAAGCAAGCCCCCTCCAGGAGATGTCTCCACTCGGAAAAGGCCAATTTCATGGCTAGCAACTCCCTATCCCCAATGGAATAATTCCTCTCCGCTGGTGTGAAGGTCTTGGAAAAGAAGAAACAAGGATGTTTCCGACCTTGAGCATCCTTTTGAAAAAGGACTGCTCCAGCACCAACGGACGAGGCATCGACCTCCAATAAAAAAGGCTTATCAACCTCGGGGCGATGTAAGATGGGAGCGCTAGCAAAATGGGACTTAATTGAAGTAAAGGCCTTGGAGACCTCCTCTGACCACAATTTGGGATTGGCTCCCTTCTTGGTGAGGGCTACCACGGGAGCTACCAAAGTGGAGAAGTGGGGAATGAATTGGCGATAGTAATTAATGAACCCCATAAAGCGCTGCACCGCTTTAAGAGAATGGGGTTCTTGCCAATCCATCACCGCCTGTAGTTTGGCAGGATCCATAGCCAATCCCTGGGCGGAGATGATATAGCCCAGGAAAGGTAAAGACTCCTGCTCAAACATGCATTTCTCCAACTTTGCATAGAGGGAGTTCGCCCGTAACAGGTCGAAGACTTTGCAGACATCCCTCCGGTGAGAGTCAATATCTGGAGAAAAGATGAGAATATCATCCAGATAGACTACTACAGAAGTGGAAAGCATATCCCGGAAGATATCATTGACAAAGTCTTGGAAAACGGCTGGGGCATTACAGAGCCCGAAGGGCATCACCAGGTATTCATAATGCCCATCCCTGGTATTAAAAGCCGTCTTCCATTCGTCCCCCTCACGGATGCGAATCAGGTTATAAGCACCACGCAGATCTAATTTAGTAAATACCCTTGCTCCCCGGAGCCTATCAAAGAACTCAGAGATCAGGGGCAACGGGTACTTATTGTTATCGGTGATCGTGTTAAGACCTCTGTAATCTATACACGGACGTAATTCTCCACTCTTCTTCTGCACGAAGAAGAACCCTGCTCCTGCTGGTGACACCGACTTCCTAATGAACCCTCTTGCCAGATTCTCCTGGATATATTGAGACATAGCCTCCGTCTCAGGAAGAGAGAGGGGATAGACCCTTCCCCGAGGAGGTTCTGCTCCAGGCAAGAGGTCAATAGGACAGTCATAGGGACGATGGGGCGGCAGAGTCTCCGCAGCCTTTGTAGAGAATACGTCTGCATATGACTGATAACACTTGGGAAGAGGAGAAAGATCTGCGGGTATCTCTGTAGTGGTAACCTGAATGTACTCCCTGACACATCTGTCCTTACATGACTCACTCCAACCCAGTATCCTACTGGAAGTCCACTCAATATGAGGGGAGTGGGAATGGAGCCAGGGTACTCCCAGTAGGATTTTGTCTATTCCCTCGGGAAGGACGAGAAGGAAATAATTTCCTGATGGGAAGGGGGTACACACAAAGTAAGAGGGACAGTCTGATGTGTAATTGGCGAGGGCAATGTCAACCCATTCACTACCCGGACAGTCACTGGTTTGTCGAGCGCTACCAGATGTATTGCATGGCGATGAGCAAAGGTGGATGACATGAAATTCCCCTCTGCTCCTGAGTCCACACAAAGCTCGACTGTAAGTGTGGAAGAGTCCACAGTGACTGTCCCTTTAAATGTCATCTTGGAGGAAAATGCCGCTGTCTCTAGTGAACCTCGTCCCAGGGTCACTAGACGCGATCGCTTCCCCAATCGCTGTGGACATTTGTTGGCATAGTGTCCTGTCTGCTGACAAAGGTTACAGACCACAGATACTTGGACGACTCGAGACTTACGTCCTGCACGAGGAACCTCTGTGGCCTTTTGGGGTTCGGACCCAGATCGGGGGATTCGAGAGGTGTGGCAAAGGTGGGAGCCAACCGAATCCTCGGCCTACACTGGGCCCGCTCCAAACTCCGCTCGTGAAAACGGAGGTCGATGTGGGTACATATGGAGATAAGCTTCTCCAGTGTGTCGGGAATCTCCCTGGTAGCCAAAGCGTCTTTAACATGGTCAGCCAGTCCTCGCCAGTAGACTGGAATGAGAACTTTATCTGACCAGTCTAGCTCTGAGGCCAGAGTCCGAAACTGGACGGAAAACTGACTGACCAAAGACGAACCCTGTGCCAATGCCAGCAGTTGTAGCGTCGTATCGTGGGTGACCTGAGGTCCTAAAAAGACCTTTTTAAGAGCCTCCAGGAAA
>JARQOD010000004.1:551826742-551907839 GCA_033576555.1 Oophaga sylvatica | reverse complement strand
GGCTTTTTCAGCTTGATCAGTGACATTAGGCTCATCGTACAATAACCCCAAAGCCTGAAAAAATGCATCAACATCACTCAAAACAGGATCCCCAGGTATCAGGAAAAAGCCCAATCCTGAGGATCGCCGCGCAGGAGAGAGATGATAATTTGAACCTGCTGCGCTGCGTTTCCTGAGGACTTAGATTTTAAGGCAAGAAACAATTTACAATTATTTTTGAAATTCTGAAACTTAGCTCGATCCCCTAAAAACAAATCTGGCATGGGAATCCTAGGTTCCACAACAGGCAACCTAGCAAGATATGCAGCAATACTCTGAACCTCAGTGGCAAGCTGATCCACACGGCCAGACAACTGTGCAAACTCCATTGGGAGAAAAGATCCTCCCCAGCACCCAGAGATACAGAGGGAAAAAAAAAAAATGCAACAAACAGAAAAATATCTCTGACAACTTTTCTTCCTTCAAAATATTTTTTCCCTTCTGTGAGTACCATACAATTTTTCAGGCCGGTGATACTGTTATGTTTCGGTAGCTGAGGAGAGCAGGTAAAAAAGGAAATACACCAGAGCAGTTGGAATCTATGAGATTGCAGTACCCTGACTAACCACCGCAACTAGAGGCAGCCATGGAGCGTTCCTACCTTGGTCCTAGACGCCTCGTCACAGCCTGAGAAACTAACTACACCTAAAGATAGAAATAGGAAAGCTATCTGCCCCGGAGCAGAACCCCAAAGATAATAGAAAGCCCCCAAACATGTAATGGCGGTTAGACAAGAGGAAATACTGACACAGAAAGAAAATAGTATGAGCAAACGCTGGGGCCCAAACTATCTAAATAGAAAAGGACAGGAAGGGTACTTACTGCAATCTCAGAAAACCCTGAAAAAACACCAACTCTACTAATTTCAAAATCACCTGAGATCACACGACCTCTACCACCTAAAATTAGTTCTCTGGTGTAAAAAAAATCAAAACAGCAGCCACTGAAAAAAAACTGGAAAAAGCAAAAGTACAAAACACAGTGGCTGGACTAAACTGAGAGGGCAAAAGCCCCCGGAGGGGACCCTGAAGGCCCCCACAGAAGTGCAGGACAAAATGCAAAAATATAGCAAAAACACAAAATAAGAAATTGTCTTATCTGATAGCAGGAGATGCAGACACGACACAGCAGGCTACAAGGGAAACTGGAAAGAAGGATTCAGACCAGAACAATTGATCACCGGCAACCCTGATGGGAAAATGACTCCCTTATATAAGACCAATCAGTAACACCTGATTCCCAGTCCTCACAATCCTCACTAGTACCGCTTGTAACCACCAGAGGGAGCCTCTGCTCAGAACTCATCTCAAACCCATTCACAACAGTTGGATTATCTCATCCGGACAGCTCGCTTTTAACTCAGACAAGCCTGAATCAATCTTCAGATCAAGTTCCTCAATTGTTTTTGTATTAAGTCTGATTAATAATTGCATAAATGTAAAGGCACAATTGTTACATGCTTCCTCCCATTTCCTCACAAATGATTGATCATCGACTGCAAACGTGGGTGAACTCTAACTCTGAGGCCACGTGGTATAATTTTGCGTCCAATATACTTTTCCAAGAACACTCGATTCCACCAGGTTTTTGTGCGTTTGATCAACAAACCTTGCACCAACCCAAATATTTCCTCATATTTATGATCACCATTTTGTTGAACACTGGTGTCCCCATCACAGAAAACCTGATCGCCTGTCATCTCGACGCAGCACAGCTGATTACCTGCTTCCCCGGCGGTGACGTCATCGGACTGACTGCTTTAATGCCGGGATTACCCAGCAGTCACTGCAGTTATCGCGAGAAACTGCATGTGACCGCCGGGGAAAGATGATGGCGGCCATCAAGCAGTCCAGCCCGTGACCGCCGGAGATCTTCTGCCAGGTAAGTGCCGCTGACTCCTGACAGACCCGACCGACGGACACTGACAGTGACAGTGACAATCCCGATTCCGGTATCCGATAAGACGAAAATATCGGAACTAAGTATCGAAAGGCCGATAGAGCTAATATCGGCCGATACCGATACTTGCGGTATCGTATCGCTCAACACTACTTATAAATGGGGTTGGGACCATCAGTTTTGTTGTGCAGAAGTCTGGTGTATTCACAGCTGATAGTCCTACTGAATAGACTGTTAGAATGGGTATTATGGCAAGAAAAAAGCAGCTAAGTAAAGAAAAACGAGTGGTCATCATTACTTTAAGAAATGAAGGTCAGTCAGTCCAGAAAATTGGGAAAACTTTGAAAGCATCGCCAAGTGCAGTTGCAAAAACCATCAAGCGCTACAAAGTAACTGGCTCACATGAGGACCGTCCCAGGAAAGGAAGACCAAGAGTCACCTCTGCTTCGGAGGATAAGTTTATCCGAGTCACCAGCCTCAGAAATCGCAGGTTAACAGCAGCTCAGATTAGAGACCAGGTCAATGCCACGCAGAGTTCTAGCAGCAGACACATCTCTGTTATGTTTTGGTAGCTGAGGAGAATAAGCAAAGACGGCAATACACCAGAGAGGCTGGAACCTATTGGATTGCAGTAACCTGAACTAACCACACAACTAGAGGTAGCCGTGAAGCGTTCCTACGTTGATCCTAGACGCATCGTCACAGCCTGAGAGATAACTACACCTAAAGGCAGAAAGATGAAAGCTATTTGCCCCGGAGCAGATCCCCAAAGAAAATAGGAAGACCCCAAACATGTAATGGCGGTTAGACAAGAAGAAGCACGGACACAGACAGAAAATAGAATGAGCAAACGCTGGGGCCCAATTTGTCTAGAAAGAAAAGTACAGGAAAGGATACTCACTGCAATCCAAAAAACCCTTAAAAATACCAACTCTTCTGATTGCAAAAACACCTGAGATCACACGATCTCTAACACCTAAATCAGATCTCTGGTGTAACAAAACCAAGCCGCAGCCACTGAAAAAACAGGAAAAAGCAAATGAACAAACAACAGTGGCTCCAGACAAACTGAGAGGAGCACAAGCCCCAGAAGGGGACCAGGCTGACCTCCACAGAAGTGCAGGGAACAATGCAAAAAGCAAGCACAAAAATAAAAGCAGAAAATATCTTATCTGATAGCAGAAGATGCAGGCAAGACTCAGCAAACTTCCAAATGAACCAGGAACCACAATTGAGACAAGAACAATTGACCACCGGCAGCCATCATGGGAGGGAACCTCCCTTATATCAGACCAGTCCATGATCCCAGATTGCCATTCCTCGCTGAAAGGTTCAGTACTGTCTGTAACCACCAGAGGGAGCCTCTGCTCAGAAACCATCTCTAGCACATTCATAACACATCTCTACAACAACTGTTAAGAGGAGACTTTGTGCAGCAAGCCTTCAAGGTAAAACAGCTGCTAGGAAACCACTGCTAAGGACAGGCAACAAGCAGAAGAGACTTGTTTGGGCTAAAGAACACAAGGAATGGACAATAGACCAGTGGAAATCTGTGCATTAGTCTGATGAGTCCAAATTTGAGATCTTTGGTTCCAACCACCGTGTCTTTGTGCGACGCAGTAAAGGTGAACGGATGGACTCTACATGCCAGGTTCCCACCGTGAAGCATGGAGGAGGAGGTGTGATGGTGTAGGTGTGGGGGTGCTTTGCTGGTGACACTGTTGGGGATTTATTCAAAATTGAAGGCATACTGAACCAGCATGGCTACCACAGCATCTTGCAGCGGCATGCTATTCCATCCGGGTTTGCATTTAGTTGGACCATCATTTATTTTTCAACAGGATAATGACCCCAAACACACCTCCATGCTGTGTAAGGGCTATTTGACCAAGAAGGAGAGTGATGGGGTGCTACGCCAGATGACTTGGCCTCCACAGTCACCAGACCTGAACACAATCGAGATGGTTTGGGATGAGCTGTACCGCAGAGTGAAAGCAAAAGGGCCAAAAAGTGCTAAGCATCTCTGGGAACTCCTTCAAGACTGTTGGAAGACCATTTCCGGTGAATACCTCTTGAAGCTCATCAAGAGAATGCCAAGAGTGTGCAAAGCAGTCATCAAAGCAAAAGGTGGCTACTTTGAAGAACCTAGAATATAAGACATATTTTCAGTTGTTTCACACTTTTTTGTAAAGTGTAATGTATAATTCCACATGTGTTAATTCATAGTTTTGATGCCTTCAGTGTGAATGTACAATTTTCATAGTCATGAAAATACAGAAAAATCTTTGAATGAGAAGGTGTGTCCAAACTTTTGGTCTGTACTGTACATATATGTATTCTATGTGTATATATCTAGTGTTTTGTGAGCTGTCAGTGTGATTTTACAGTATTGACTATGTATAGCATTTCTTCTGTAATTTCACAAAAGCCTGCAATTGAATTAGCGGCTATTATACAATGTAAAAGTGTATGAACTATAAATATATATATATATATATATATATATATATATATATATGTGTCACAATGACAAGTATATATATATGTATATGTATTCTATGTGTATATATCTAGTGTTTTGTGAGCTGTCAGTGTGATTTTACAGTACTATGTATAGCATTATTAATGCTATACATAGTCAGTACTGTAAAATCACACTGACAGCTCACAAAACACTAGATATATACACATAGAATACATATACAGTACAGACCAAAAGTTTGGACACACCTTCTCATTCAAAGATTTTTCTGTATTTTCATGGCTATGAAAATTGTAGAATCACACTGAAGGCATCAAAATTATGAATTAACACATGTGGAATTATAATATTACACTTTGCAAAAAAGTGTGAAACAACTGAAAATATGTCTTATATTCTAGATTCTTCAAAGTAGCCACCTTTTGCTTTGATTACTGCTTTGCACGCAGAAAAGGTGAACGGATGGATTCTATACGCCTGGTTCCCACCGTGAAGCATGGAGGAAGTGGTGCGATGGTGTGGGGATGCTTTGCTGGTGACACTGTTGGGGATTTATTCAAATTGAAGGCATAGTGAACCAGAATGGCTACCACAGCATCTTGCAGCAGCATGCTATTCCATCCAGTTTGCGTTTTGTTGGACCATCATTTATTTTTCAACAGGACAATGACCCCAAACACACCTCCAGGCTGTGTAAGGGCTATTTGACCAAGAAGGAGAGTGTTAGGGTGCTACGCCAGATGACCTGGCCTCGACAGTCACCAGACCTGAACCCAATCACGATGGTTTGGGGTGAGCTGGACTGCTCACCGCTTCAATTTTGAATAAATCCCCAACAGTGTCACCAGCAAAGCACCCCCACACCATCACACCACCTCCTCCATGCTTCACGGTGGGAACTAGGCATGTAGAGTCCATCCGTTCACCTTTTCTGCGTGCAAAGCAGTAATCAAAGAAAAAGGTGGCTACTTTGAAGAACCTAGAATATAAGACAAATTTTCAGTTTTTCACACTTTTTTGTAAAGTGTAATGTATAATTCCACATGTGTTAATTCATAATTTTGATGCCTTCAGTGTGATTCTACAATTTTCATAGTCATGAAAATACAGAAAAATCTTTGAATGAGAAGGTGTGTCCAAACTTTTGGTCTGTACTGTATATAAATACATGTCATTGTGACATATATATAATATATTTATAGTTCATACACTTCTACATTGTATAATAGCCGCTAATTCAATTGCCGGCTTTTGTGAAATTACAGAACCCGACATGAAACAAATGACACATGGTTTACATACAGTTAACCATGTACATTTCATGTAGTTTGATATATGGTTTTCACTAACATTTACAGTAGTGTATGTTTGCAAAATTTCATACATGTAGGGGTTTATTAAAGGTTTAAATTCGTTGAAAAAATTTTTATGAAATCCCAGCTCCACTATGCGGACAAAGATGCAGGTGGCAGACCTGCGTGTATGCACATGTGGCACGTCTTTCTAGACCGCAGCATGTCTATTTATCTCATGGAGACGCTCAGTCTACGCAAGATAAATAACACCGTCCTACGTAAAGGATGCGGTGATTCCACACGGTTCAATGACACATGTGGAATCACTGCGCATACAAAAGCCGGCAAAGCTTTGGACAGAGCTGTGTCCTCTCTGCAGTGTTTCCTGAACGTGGAAACATAGCCTTAGGGTATGTGCACACATTGCAGATTTGTCTGCAGAAGTTTCCGTACATAATCCGCATCTCTTGGCAGAAAACGCAGGTGCGTATTTGATGCGTTTTTTACATGCAGATTTGTATGCCTTTTTTGTAAGCTAAATAAAGATGTTATTTAAAAAAAAAGATTTGTGATGTCATTTCTGTCCAGCCTCCTCTTTTACATTAGTCCAGCGCTCATTCTCCCCAGCGCTCATTCCCCACCCCAGCACTCATTCCCTCCTCCAGCACTCATTCTCCCCCTGCGCTCATTCCCCCCAGCGCTCATTCCCCCAGCGCTAATTCCCCGGCTCATTCCCCCTGGCTCATTCCCCTCCCTGTGCGCTCCTCCCCAGCACTCATTTCCGACCCTGCGCTCATTCCCCAGCACTCATTCTCCCCCGCCCCGCGCTCATTTCCTGCCCAGTGCTCATTCCTCCCCGGACCCACAGCGTCATTCCTCCCCTGGCCCCAGTGCTCATTCCTCCCCTGGACCCCAGCGTCATTCCTCCCTGGCCCCTCAGCTGCTCATTCCTCCCCCGCCCCCAGCAGTCATTCCTCGCCGGCCCCAGAGGTCATTCCTCCCCGGCCTCAGCGCTCATTCCTCCCCCGGCCCCCAGCGCTCATTCCTCCCCTGGCCCCCAGCGCTCATTCCTTCATCATCATACTCACCTACTCCTGCTGCAGCTCCGATGGTCCAGCGCCGACATCTTCCTGTATGAGCGCGAGGTCACACGTCACGTGGTACCGCTCATTAAGCTCATGAATATGGACACCACGCCTA
The DNA here is from genome assembly GCA_033576555.1 of Oophaga sylvatica. Taxonomy (NCBI): domain Eukaryota; kingdom Metazoa; phylum Chordata; class Amphibia; order Anura; family Dendrobatidae; genus Oophaga; species Oophaga sylvatica. The sequence goes on along the minus strand of JARQOD010000004.1, from coordinate 551,900,924 downwards.
TGAGAGTGGAGTGACATCCTTATTCATGAGCTTAATGAGCGGTACCACGAGTGACCGCGCGCTCAGTACAGGAAGAAGATATCGACGCTGGACCATTGGAGCTGCAGCAGCAGGAGGTGAGTATAATGATGGGGGGATGAGGGAAGCAAGGGGAGGGCCGACCCCCCGGACCAAAAAAAAAAAAATTTCTTGCTCAGGTGCCTCCCCCCGCAGAGTCCCGCCCCAGGCATGTGCCCTCAAGTGCCTAGTGGCAAATACGGCCCTGCCTGCCACAGGGTTACCGCCACAGAGAGGAGCCAAAAGACTCCAGCATCTGATTGCTCCTGCACTGAAGAGAAGCATTTCACATTCTTTTTAAACGGTGTAAATTTCTTTTGACATTGCAGGGGTTTTTCGACCATGTTGAGAGCTCTGGGAGCCTGGGCTATCAGCTGAGCACGGTTAGCCAATCCTGTTACCTATATAATCTGGGTCCTGACTAAAACACATCATCAGAGCTAGCTTTTGTTGCATGGCTGGGAGGATAGGAGTTAGTAGTTATATGAGAAAGCGTTTGGTGGATTTATCTGTGACTGTTGGTTGGATTGGTAAGTGTGATAATCCCCTTTCCTTCTTCTACATTGGTTTTTCCCCATCCTCCACTCCCTGTTGCATTCCTCTGTTATATGTGAGTAAATATTTGTATGCTTGTTATTTTCGGCTGCACCTGTTCATATTACCTTGTTTGTCTGGTTGGTGTACTATGGAGCACAACTACTCTCTCTTTTCTGAGTGGGAGAAGGGTACAGATGGATTGCAGATACAGGAGAAAAGGCAAGGTACGTGGCCCCGGCATATTCACCTTCAGAAGTAACCTGGGCAACAGGGTGAGTTTTTTCATGTATTTATTTACAGAGCAGGCGGAGGGTGAGGAATACTCTCATCAGCCGCTCCTGCTGTCACTGTTATTAGTGACAGCAGGTGTAGGCTGATGGGAGTTATAGTTCCATCAGCCGCCGCCTGCTGTTTTGTTATCTCTTTACTACAACTCTCATCATTCCCTGGCTTAGTGATCGGACCCAAAGAGTGGTTGTAAATGGCTGCACATCCAGTTGGAAGAATGTCTCAAGTGGGGTACCACAAGGCTCTGTTTTGGGCCCTGTATTGTTCAACATCTTTATCAATGATTTAGATGAAGGAATTGAGGGTAAACTGATCAAATTTGCTGATGACACAAAGCTAGGAGGGGTAGCTAATACTAGAGAAGAGAGAGAGAGAGGATTCAAAAAGATATACATAAACTGGAGCAGTGGGCAGCAACTAACAGAATGGATTTTAACAGGGAAAAATGCAAAGTACTACATCTGGGCAATAAAAATGAAAAAAGCATATACAAAATGGGAGGAATAGGGCTAAGTAACAGCACATGTGAAAAAGACTTGGGTATACTAATTGATCACAGACTTAACATGAGTCAACAGTGTGATGCAGCAGCAAAAAAGGCAAATTCAATTCTAGGATGTATCAACAGAAGCATACAGTCTAGATCACGTGAGGTCATTATTGCCCTCTACTCCTCTTTGGTCAGACCTCATCTGGAATACTGTGTCCAGTTTTGGGCACCACATTTTAAAAAAGACATCAACAAACTGGAGCAAGTTCAAAGAAGAGCCACCAGAATGGTGACCGGTCTGCAAACCATGTCCTATGAGGAACGGTTGCAGGATTTGGGAATGTTTAGCTTGCAAAAAAGAAGACTGAGAGGAGACTTAATAGCTGTCTACAAATATCTCAAGGGCTGTCACATTGTAGAAGGATCATCTTTATTCTCATTTGCGCAAGGAAAGACTAGAAGCAATGGGATGAAACTGAATGGGAAGAGACACAGATTAGATATTAGAAAAAACTTTTTGACAGTTAGGGTGATCAATGAGTGGAACAGGCTGCCACAAGAGGTGGTGAGTTCTCCTTCAATGGAAGTCTTCAAACAGAGGCTGGATAGACATCTGTCTGGGATGATTTAGAGAATCCTGCTTTGAGCAGGGGTTGGACCAGATGACCCAGGAGATCCCTTCCAACACTACCATTCTATGATTCTATGACTGGACAACTGGTACTGGGGGACTGCTATAGCTATCAGCTTTTGAAAACTGTCTGTATCTACCAGGCGGAAAGGCAGCATTTCTGTGGCCAATAAATTGTAGATGATGGAGTTTAAGCTTTTAGCTTTGGCATGTGTAGGAGGAAACATTCTTTTACATGACCATAACTGTGGGACCGAGGGCTGGCTTCTGTGCTGAGAGAGGGTTGAATAAGGATGAACACGACAAACTGCAGGACTGTGAGTGAAAGGCAGGTAGAGATCTAATGGTGGATTGAGAAAGATGTAGTGTGCTTGGTTAAACCAAAACAGCAGGCATTTCCTCTTCCATATCAGCTGATGGACTCTTGCTCACCCTGACTGGCGAGGTTCGCTAGTCTGCATTTTAGCGCACTGAGTTTCCCAGACTAAGGCATATTGATCTCGCATGTGCCGGTTCAGGTATGTAATAGTCAGGCTAGGCAACCATTGCCACCTCTGCAAACTGCAGACACACAACCGCTGCTGGCCATAGCCAAAGTTGAGGCTGAGGATGCAGTGCTTGTCATAGTTGCATTAATCCATGTTTGTGCGGTAAGTCTCAATGTTTCCTCCTCATCTTCCTCCTACTCCACTTTCTATGCTGAGGTACTCCGCTGTGTGCCTCTGGGTTCACACCAAGTAGAATCTACAACCTCATCATCAACCTCTCTGTTCTCCCACTCCTTGCTTTGAGAGTCACCCTCCTCTTCTTCCTGCCTTGATGGCACAGTACAGTCCGCATGTGCCTCAGGTATCTGGGTCTCTTCAGGATCACCTCCACCCCCAAGGGTTAACATCTGATTATGAGGGTCTGGATTCTAGGATCCTATTTCATCTGGCCCTGAATTCAACTAAAAAAAATTTAGGCATCGGGGCAGATACTTTCCTCCTCTTGATTCTATAAGTCTTTGTAGCAGACCTCTGATGCCCATTGAAGAGAATGTGTGAACAGCTCTGCAGACTCTGTGGTTACCCACAATAAACTGGGCAGTTGGAGAGTCCTGACGTGTGGGGGGAATCAAGGGTAAATGGGGGGCCACCTCTGATGATTGTATGTGATGGTAAGGTGGAAGAAGAAGAGGAGAGGCCATTTGATGCTGCGCATGCCATCCACTGGAGCACATGCTCTTTCTGGCCCTCATCTACAAGGCGTACCAATGTGCGGCTGCCAAAGAGAGGGAGTCAAGCAGCCAGTCCAGTAATAGATGCTGTCAGTTATCTTTGAATAGGATGAGACTGTGTTTGTTCAGTAGAGCTTTCAGTAACATTTGCACCTAAGACACGTATATGTTGAACATTAAACTTATTCCTACTTCCACCAAGACCTCACCTTTTCCCACTAATGTAAGATGCATCCTTCCCCTCATTAAACCAGCTGTTTCATAATCATAGGCCCATACCTGTTAGTCATCTGTCACTAAATTTACAATCAGTATTTATTAACGGAGATTGTGTGTCTTGACCACACTATTAGCAGAAAGGATTTAGATTCTGAAATGTGGACTCCTGGCTGCACCACACTATTAGCACAAACTATTTAGATTCTGAAATGTGGACTCCTGTTTGCACAACACTATTAGCACAAACAATTTAGATTTTGAAAAGTCGATTTGACACAGGATCCTATCTAGCTGAACAAGTTGACAATAAACCACTTAGCTAACTATCTGACTACTTGCAGGAGCAGCCTCTCTGCATTGATACACTGAAAAATTATGTCCGCTTTTTATATGGAGAGTGACTTGTGACTTCGGTAGCCAATGACAGAACCCTTGTGTCTGGACGTCGTGGATGTTTTCTGCACCCTGATAAGCAATCCTCTGCTATTCTGACATTTCCCCACTCCCTCCCCTCATAAAACACATACTCCCCAGTCATCATACAGCACCACTATCCTAGCAAAATTCCTAACAAAAGCAATTGTGGAGACTCGATAATTTACCGAATTTTGCAGAATTTGAGGAAAATGATTGGGTATCCGACATGAATCCGAATGTGCAATGTTCGTGCCGACTTTGAGACTGGTGACAGTTTTCTGAACAAGTCCTCTCATTTCTAACTGCTATGGGCAGGTATTATTAGAGTTGTGCTAGTTGGACCTTTGCTGGTTTAAGATGGACTCAAAATCAACTTCCCAACCGACTGTCAGTTTTCAGAAAACACTTTCTTCAAGCAGTAATGCAGGAAAAAAAATCTGTGTTTTTCAAAAAATTCCATGATTTTTCTACTGGACATTGCTCCATCACAGAAACAAAGTCTTCACTGCTAGGCTGCCAGTAACCGTCTTAAAGATGAAAGAATAATGACATGGCCCCTTCCTCACCGGACTTAAAGATTATTGAGAACTTGGGGGACCTTCTTAAGTAGAAGATTTATGGTGAAGGAAAACAGTCACCTCTCTGACCAGTGTCTGGGAGGCCGTGGATGGTACTGCCAAAAAGTTGATTGTCAAAAGATTAAGAAACTGACAGACTCAATGGAAGGAGCTTATGACTGTTATTGAATAGAAGGGCGATTATACTTATCACTGAGATTTTTTTAAAATGTCAGAAATGTTTTTTTGCTCATGTTGAGTTGTTTGGTTCTTCTTCTCATTGTAACAAATGAAAATAAACAATTGAGATGTGAAATTTACACTTTTCAATTAGACCCATAATTATACTGCACACTAATAGTTGCCCAATAACTCTAGTCTGCACACATTGACTTCCATTATACTCATTACTCGAATCGACCTCATCCAAGCATCCGACCTGCTCAATTTGAGGGCCGAGCACTTTAGTGCTCGCTCATAACTAGTGTGTAACACCACCTCTATTAGTCTCTGATGTATAAATATGAAGTCAGGGCCGCCATCAGGGCATTACAGCCCTTACTAATGTATGGGGCCCGGTGATTTAGGGGGGCCCGCCCGCCGCCCGAGCACGCTGGCAGCACGGTCCGGCAGCAGGCGCAGCACTTCGCTGCTTTATATTCCCCACTGTCCCCAGTCCTGACCTCCTGGCTGGCAAATTAAATGGGCAGGCACTGTAGCTTTAAGCTACAGCCCGCCCTGATGCATCATGGTCCAGCCGTGACGTCACACGCTGCTCTGCTCCACTTCCTCATTCTGGAGCAGAGCGAGCAGCGTATCACGTCGGTGTGCTGTGCCAGACACACACTGCCATCTGGCTGGGAGCGGCGGACCGGACCGGGTGCAGGCGGCAGGCAAGCTCAGCAGGGTGAGTAGTCTGTCGCAGGGGGGCCCGGCCAGGACAGCCGCAGCGCCAGCATCCACCACGCACCACCAACAGGGCCCAGGGCAGGAAGGGGGGGCCCAGCATCCACCAAATGGGCCCCCAGGGCAGGCGGGGGAGCCCGCAGATGCAGCATCCAGCAACAGGGGCCCTGGGGACCCTGTTGGTGGATGCTGCGGGCCCCTCCTGCCTGCCCTGGGCTGGGGCCCTGTTGGATTGCTGCGTGTGGCCGCCCCCCCCTGCCTGCTCATCATATGGGGCATAAAATCTATGGAGCATCATATGGCGGCATAATCTTTGGAGCATCATATGGCGGCATAATCTGTGGAGCATCATATGGCAGCATAATCTATGGAGCATCATATGGGGCATAAAATCTATGGAGCATCATATGGGGGCATATACATCTATGAGGCATCATATGGCGGCATAAAATCTATGGAGCATCATATTGCGGCATAATCTATGGGGCATCATATGGCGGCATAATCTTTGGAGCATCATATGGTGGCATAATCTTTGGAGCATCATATGGCAGCATAATCTGTGGGGCATCATATGGCGGCATAATCTTTGGAGCATCATATGGGGCATAATCTATGGAGCATCGTATGGGGCATAAAATCTATGGAGCATCATATGGGGCATAAAATCTATAGAGCATCATATGGCGGCATAATCTTTGGAGCATCATATGGCGGCATAATCTATGGAGCGTCATATGGCAGCATAATCTTTGGAGCATCATATGGCGGCATAATCTTTGGAGCATCATATGGCGGCATAATCTATGGAGCATCATATGGGGCATAAAATCTATGGAGCATCATATGGCGGCATAATCTTTGGAGCATCATATGGCGGCATAATCTATGGAGCATCATATGGCGGCATAATCTTTGGAGCATCATATGGCGGCATAATCTTTGGAGCATCATATGGCGGCATAATCTTTGGAGCATCATATGGGGCATAAAATTTATGGAGCATCATATGGCGGCATAAAATCTATGGAGCATCATATGGGGTATAAAATCTATGGGGCATCATATGGGGCATAACATATATGGAGCATCTTATGGGGGCATGACTTTTATGGAGCATTAAATGGGGCCCATCATTAACTGAATACAATAATCTGCAATCAGAAATACAGTGTGTATGTATATATATATATATGATTTCAATTAGTTAAAAACAATGTATGTGACACATTCCCTTGAAGAAAGATAATTAAAATATACAAAAAAAAAGTTACCGAATGTTTAAGAGGTTAAAGTAGAGTAGGGCCCTGCCAATAGATTCTACCTTGTCGTGGTAGGAAGAGCAAAATTCACCGCACACTACAATTGATTACTATGCAGAAAAATATTTTTATTTGAAAAATTATCCAATCCAAAAGAAGAAAGTGCCAGTGCCGTAATAATAATATGTACAATATACAGATACCCAACGTTTCGACCCTCCCGGATCTTAATCATGGGGTACTAGAGAAAAATAGAAGAAACATAGTGTGAGGCAATTATATACAGTGATTACATATATAACATATATACAGATATGGGCTGGATCATATATAATTGATTGCGAAAAATGTCATGTAGATAATAATCCAGAAAGTAGAATATATCGTTAAAGTACATATGAAGCCTCATTATACAATCTCAACATGGAGATACATAGAGTAACGATTTATATAATCATAGTAGAACAAAAGCACAATGATATAAGAAACAAAGAAGTAGCGCATTTCTACCTTGTAAAATTAGTACAACAGAGATATGGCACATAGTAGAGGCAATAAATTCCTTGTAAATTCCCTTATAGCAGAGCCAGATGCTGCAGATAATATCAAAATGATTAATTAAATAAATATAGGGAAATAGGGGTCACCATCATTGAAATGTCAGAGATTTCCTGCTGTGTACAAAGAGCAGGAGTTAAATGTATCCAGAATAGGGTAAAGTCTGTCCTGAGCGGCGTCCTGATAGCCTGTACAGGGCAAATGGAACACAAATTATAGCCCATTACAGTGGCAGATGGAGTGGACTATTTACATGAAAACATACCTTTGGAGGTGGATGAAATGAGAATATAGGCGGCGCACCTGCGCCCTGCTGTGTACAGAAAGTAGGGGTTAAATGTGCCCTGAACGGGGTTAAAACGTCCTGCATGGCGTCCACAGAGCCTACATGGGGTAAATGTGGCATAAGTTGCAGCCCAGAGTGATGTCAGATGGGGTGAACAGCTTTGAATCAAAGACATACCTTGAGAAGCGAATGTACAGGTTTACAGGCGGCGCTCCTGCGCCCTGCCTTGTCTGCTGGGTGACCAGGTGTATGGGAAGGGAGCAAATGGGGGTTTAAATGCGGCGCCGTGTACCGCCGGACCGGAAGTGCGTCATCCGGACCGGAAGTGACACGGCGCAACATGATCTGATGTAATCGCGCATGCGCGATAGCGGTAGCGGCCGCCATGTTTTCGGTGGGAAAAGGCAAATATAAGCAGGACTATGAGAGACACTAATCTGTATAGGAGACAAAATCTAGGGGGAGGAGACTAGAGGCCTGCATGTGGCGCCGTGTCACTTCCGGTCCGGATGACGCACTTCCGGTCCGGCGGTACACGGCGCCGCATTTAAACCCCCATTTGCTCCCTTCCCATACACCTGGTCACCCAGCAGACAAGGCAGGGCGCAGGAGCGCCGCCTGTAAACCTGTACATTCGCTTCTCAAGGTATGTCTTTGATTCAAAGCTGTTCCCCCCATCTGACATCACTCTGGGCTGCAACTTATGCCACATTTACCCCATGTAGGCTCTGTGGACGCCATCCAGGACGTTTTAACCCCGTCCAGGGCACATTTAACCCCTACTTTCTATACACGGCAGGGGCGCAGGTGCGCCGCCTATATTCTCATTTCATCCATCTCCAAAGGTATGTTTTCATGTAAATAGTCCACTCCATCTACCACTATAATGGGCTATAATTTGTGTTCCATTTGCCCTGTACAGGCTATCAGGACGCCACTCAGGACAGACTTTACCCTATTCTGGATACATTTAACTCCTGCTCTTTGTACACAGCAGGTAATCTCTGACATTTCAATGATGGTGACCCCTATTTCCCTATATTTAATCATTTTGATATTATCTGCAGCATCTGGCTCTGCTATAAGGGAATTTACAAGGAATTTATTGCCTCTACTATGTGCCATATCTCTGTTGTACTAATTTTACAAGGTAGAAATGCGCTACTTCTTTGTTTCTTATATCATTGTGCTTTTGTTCTACTATGATTATATAAATCGTTACTCTATATATCTCCATGTTGAGATTGTATAATGAGGCTCCATATGTACTTTAACGATATATTCTACTTTCTGGATTATTATCTACATGACATTTTTCGCAATCAATTATATATGATCCAGCCCATATCTGTATATATGTTATATATGTAATCACTGTATATAATTGCCTCACACTATGTTTCTTCTATTTTTCTCTAGTACCCCATGATTAAGATCCGGGAGGGTCGAAACGTTGGATATCTGTATATTGTACATATTATTATTACGGTACTGGCACTTTCTTCTTTTGGATTGGATAATTTTTCAAATAAAAATATTTTTCTGCATAGTAATCAATTGTAGTGTGCGGTGAATTTTGCTCTTCCTATATTTGTTGGTGCCGCTTAGGACCAATTCACCAGCATCTCCTGTACACTAGACTTGAGTGCACACCATTTCACCCATATTACCTTGTCGTGGTGGTGGCTTAAAAAAATCTTTTGGTCAAAACAAAAGCTGATGTCTACGCATGTGATTTGATGTTAATGTGTCATTGGTGAGGGCGTGGTGCAGAAGTGGAGTTTTTCCAAGAAAAGGCGGAGGGATTTTGGATGGTTCGCGTGGTGGAGGAGGAGCTAGGGTGGAGGCGGAACTGGGGGTGGAGTCTCAAGGGGGGCCCCATAAATTTTGCCAGTATGGGGCCCCGAAATTCCTAGTGGCAGCCCTGTATGAAGTACTCTTGGCACAACTTGTTTAATGGCATATAGAAATTACAGATGGAGATCACATATACCTGAAGTCCTCCAGGATTCTGAGTGCCATGTCTTGTGCAATGAAGCATCAATTAAGACAGAAACTAATTAGACATATGGTAGAAATTACAATGATGTGATCTAAAATAATCTTACTGACTAATTGTAGGAAAATAATTGGCAATAATCAAGAATCTAAATTAATATAGTAGTATTACCATCAGAGGTTCTTCAAGGGGTTGCCCGGAACTAAGATTTTGATAATGTATACAGATCATCAAAATAACTAGGGCCAACACTCAGAATTCTGACTGTTCAGCAGATGCCTAGACCTGGAGCACCAAAAACTTCACAATGAAGAGAGCTGAAACGTCACAACTCTGTACAACATGTAGAGTAATTTCCCTGGTATTGCGGCTCAAATCATAGTCACTACATTGGGAGATGCTATGCTGTACCAAAGATTGGCCACTATACAATGTACAGATCTATAGTCTTCTACCTCCTATACTGTGAGCTTTCAGTAAACCATGGCTCCAGGTGGGAATGCTTAGCGTCAGACATCTTTTGCGGGCTCACTCAAACGACTGTGTAACACGTCCAATGTTTTATCAGATAGCATTCAGACCAATGTTATACTATGGGGCAGTGACGACCAGCGATTTTTTTCTTACACCGATTTGGCATGAGAAAACAATCGCACCATGCTATAGGTGCTTTCGATGATTGGATCACATGCACCCATACAAATCTATGTCATCCAAGTGCAGCCCAATGAATGCACATGCAGACCATCCAGAAGATGGAGAAATTAAGTTGTTTGTCTTCTCCGCACCTGTGCCACGATTTTCTACTGGTGTTGGAGACTGTTACTCAACAGGATCTTTAACTCCGGAACAAGATATTCAGTAGGCCGAAATCAAAGATATGATGATATGCATCACTTCTGAAAGTGACATCTCTAATGTCATGGTAATATACAGTTGGATGCATTTATTGTGATTATTATACTTTCTTGAAGTGGCTTGTTTCTGTATACGATTTTAACTGAGGTGCGTTTTCTGCAACCTTTTTCTACTCTTGCGGCTCTTAACCTTGGCTGCATATTATTTTCTCACACCGGTGATGAGGTCAACGGCATATAAATTAATATTATAAGTATTTCTTCATGCAGAGGATGTGATTAGCAATTATTGCTCTTCTCCATGTCGTTCATACATTGGTGCTTGAAAATTTTTAAATCCTTTAGAATATTTTATAATTTTTTTGCATAAATTTGACCCAAAACTTCATCAGATTTTCACACCAGTCATAAAAGTAGATAAAGAGGAGCAAATTAAACAAATGAGTCAAAAATATTAGACTTTGCAATTTTTTATTGAGGATAATAATCCAAGATCTCATCCACGAGAGGTAAAATTACTATCTGGTGTGACCTCCGTGTGCAGCAATAACTGCATCTGAACGTTTCCAGTTATTGTTGTCTAGAGCTGTAAATCAGTTTGAAGGAATTTTAGTCTATTCCTCCCCACTAAACAGCTTCTACTGAACGTTTCTGTAGGATTATTGTCAGGACTTGGACATTCCAAAACTTTCATGTTATTCTTCTTTAACTATTCTTTTGTAGAACAACTTGAGATCTTTGGGCCATTGTGTTGCTGCATGACACTACATTTTATTGGGGTTCAGCTCATGAGCAGATATCTCGACATTTTCCTTCACAATTTGCTGATAAAATTCAGAATGTATTGTCCCATCAATGATGACATTCGTATTGTCCCAGATGCAGCAGAACATGCCCAAACCAAGATATTACCACCACTGTTTCATAAATGTTTTGCGGCTTTCATGCTGTAATACAGTATTTTTGTCTCACCAAAGATAAGGTTTCTCATTTAAAATGCTCTCTTGTGGTCTCATCCATCCACAAAACATTGTTTCAATCTCATCACTTTTACACATGATCTTCAATAAAATTCAGATTGGCAGCAACATTCTTTTTGGCTTTCCCCTTGCCATTTTGCCATGACCACCATTGTTGCTTAGTTACCTACTCATTCTGATGAATACTAACATTAACAATTGTGGGTAAGGCCTTTAGTTGCTTGGAGGTTACCTTGAGTTCCCTTGTTACCTCACAGACTATTGTATACTTTGTTCTTGGAGTGATCTTTGTGTCCTTGGATGACTCTTTAAGAGGGTAATAATGGTTTTGCTTTTCCTCTATTTCTACACAATCTGTCTGACTGTTGATTTGCTGAAGTGCTAACCTTTTAGAGATGGTTTTATAAAGTTTTCAGCCTGATGAGCATCAGCAACACTTCTGAGATCATCAGAAATTACCTCTGTTCATGCCATGATACACTTCAAGAAACATGTATTGTGAAGATCAGAGTTTGATAAATCCTTATTCTCTAAATAAAGCAGGTCACCCACTCGCACCGGATTGTCATCCCAATGATTGAAAACACCAGCCTAATTTTACCCTCAAATTATCTTCTATTCCTAAAGGTTCACATGTCTTTGCTTCTCAAATATGTTATATGGGATAGCTTCTGCAATAAAAATAATATGGCAAAGTCTACTATTTTTTGGATCATTTGTGTGATTCGGTTCTCTGTATCTACTTGTAGGACATGTGTGAAAATCTGATGTAGTTTTAGATAAAATTCATGAGGAAGTATGCAAAAAAATTAAGGGTTTACAAATACTCAAACATCTGTGCACTTTAAGGTGTTCTTATGTATTTTTATACTTGTTTTTAAGTATTTTAGTAAAGGTGTAGGTCTTTTGTCAGATTTCATACTGCTAAATTGTTGTTATGCATGATCAGGTGGGAGAAAGCTGATGAATCTATTTAGGAAGTGACTTGTATATCGATTCTCGATTAAGGCATGAGTAAGAACTGATTTTCTTCATAACCCGCAGGCAGTTTTTATGGTGTGATGGTTTTTAATGTGCAACAATAAAGCTGAGAAACTTATTCTACTGAGTGCTGGATGAATCGTTTTTTATATCTTCAGTCTGCCTTGGCTCAAGGTCTTGGAATCCGAGCACCGACCGAGGAAGCGGCATTTATTACTATGCTGGTAAACAACTTACATGTATTTTTTGATTCCCATGTTATACACACTTAAAGGGAACCTGTCGCATCCTTTATTGCTATTAAACTGCCCTCAGTGTCATGTTAATGATGCACATTGCATCACTAACATGTTTGTCTTGTGGAGAATTTCAAAGCGCATTTGATTGACTGTAACTGAAATGATAGAGAAGCCCACCCCTATGACTGACATAGAGGGTACACGGGGCAATCATCAAAGTATAAAAAGGGACTTTTGTGCTAAATACCAGGATGTTTTGCTTGAGATAAACATGTTAGATATGCAATGTGAATCAATAACATGACATTGGGGTAGTTTAATTGCAATAAAGGACGTGACAGGTTCCCTTTAACCCCTTAACCCCCAAGGCCAATTTTTACGATTCTGACCACTGTTCCTTTATGAGGTTATAACTCTGGAACGCTTCAATGGATCTTCGCGATTCTGAGACTGCTTTCTCGTGACACATTGTACTTCATGATAGTGGTAAAATCTCTTCGATATAACTTGCGTTTATATATGAAAAAACTGAAAAATCGCGAAAATTTTGAAAATGTTGCAATTTTCAAACTTTGAATTTTTATTCCCTTAAAACAGAGAAATACAGTACAGACCAAAAGTTTGGACACATCTCATTCAAAGATTTTTCTGTATTTTCATGACTGTGAAAATTGTAGAATCACACTGAAGGCATCAAAACTATGAATTAACACATGTGGAATTATACATTACACTTTACAAAAAAAGTGTGAAACAACTGAAAATATGTCTTATATTCTAGGTTCTTCAAAGTAGCCACCTTTTGCTTTTGATTACTGCTTTGCACGCAGAAAAGGTGAACGGATGGACTCTACATGCCTGGTTCCCACCGTGAAGCATGGAGGAGGTGGTGTGATGGTGTGGGGGTGCTTTGCTGGTGACTAGTGTTGAGCGATACGATACCGCAAGTATCGGGTATCGGCCGATATTAGCTCTATCGGACTTTCGATACTTAGTTCCGATATTTTCGTCTTATCGGATACCGGAATCGGAATTGTCACTGTCACTGTCAGTGTCCGTCGGTCGGGTCTGTCAGGAGTCAGCGGCACTTACCTGGCAGAAGATCTCCGGCGGTCACAGCCCGGACTGCTTGATGGCCGCCATCATCTTTCCCCGGCGGTCACATGCAGTTTCTCGCGATAACTGCAGTGACTGCTGGGTAATCCCGGCATTAAAGCAGTCAGTCCGATGACGTCACCGCCGGGGAAGCAGGTAATCAGCTGTGCTGCGCCGAGATGACAGGCTCTGCCTGTCATTGCGATGTAGCAGAGCTGGATCGTCGTGGGACTGTCGTTACTATGGACTGCGTCGGACAGGTGGTATACTGTTGGTTTGTTTTTTTTCTTTTTTTACAGGAGATCGATGGCGTCTCAGGAATGAGTGTATAATAAAATTAATGAAAACTGTGTTGTCTCTTTTATTTCATTAAAATACTTTTTTCTTGCTGTGTCTTTTTTTTTATACATTTAAAAACTTTGGGATTAATAATGGATCGGTGTCTTATTGACACCTCTCCATTATTAACCGGGCTTATTGTCACCGTGCAATCAACGGTGACATTAACCCCTTATTACCCCACTTGCCACCGCTACAGGGCAGTGGGAAGAGCCGGTAAAGTGCCACAATTGGCACATCTTTTGATGCGCCAAATGTGGGGCTGCTGTAGCCTGGTATTATCAGGCTGTTGAGGGCCAAAATCCATGGGCCTTGACAGTCTTTTAATACCAGGCCACAGCAGTCTGCATTTTACTTGGCTGGTTAACAAAAATAGGGGGACCCCTACGCCGTTTTTTTTTCGAGGGGATCCCCTATTTTTGTTAACCAGCCAAGCTAAGCAGACTGCTGTGGCCTGGTATTATCAGGCTGGCAAGGTCCATGGATATTGGATCCTTACCAGCCTGAAAAACCAGGCCTCAGCAGTCTGCTTCATCTGGCTGGTTAACAAAAATAGGGGGGACCCCACGTCAAATTTTTTCGAGGGGATCCCCTATTTTTGTTAACCAGCCAAGATATGCAGACTGCTGTGGCCTGGTATTATCAGGCTGGCAAGCAGGGTCGGACTGAGGCACCGGGACACCGGAGAAACCTACGGTGGGCCCCAGCTCCTGCGTGGTGGGCCCTGATTTGAAAGGATAGGTCGCGGGGCAGAGGGGGCGGTGGCCCCGGGGCCCGCGCTCTGAGGGGGCCCACCCGGAGCTACGATACAGTTACATTCTGCGGCAGAGCAGGGAGAATCGCTCTCCCTGCTCTGCCGCCCGGAAGCTATGGGGCCTGAACAGGCGTTGGGGGGGCCCGGTGCCAGCAGTGGGCCCCCCACCCGTCATCGGAGGGTCAGCTGTATCGGCATCCAGCCGATAAAGCTGACCGCATGGAGAGAGAAGGAGTGAGCGCTCCTTCTCTCCCATAATCTCCCTCTCAGCATATGACAGCGGGCGCAATAACATCACCTGCCAGCGCCCGCTGTCAGACGCTGAGAGGGAGAACAGTGAGCAGCACAGGAGCCGGGAGGTGAGTTTTTTTTTTATTTTTTTTTTAATGGGGGTGCAGTCGAGTCCTGGCTGGAGAAGTCGTCATGTCGGTGTGGGCCAGATGGAAAAGACATGAAAAGTGAACAATTCCATTAGAAAGAACATCAGCGGTAAGTCATTATCTGTACCTGTGCTGTAATCTATTATATGTTCTGTAGGACTGGTATTATTTAACACAGACCATATGGCGGTAATATCAATATTGGTCTTTTTATATATAGATTATTTTGGCCAACAGCGCGGTCATTTGCTGAGGTTCTCTGATGATGGGCCCACTCAGAAGTTTTGCCCCCACTAAACCAAAACCCTAGCTACGCCTATGGCTCTCTCTCTAGTCTTTCTTTCTCGCTCTCTGTTCTTTCCTTCTCGCTCTCTGTTCTTTTTTCTCTCTGTTCTTTCTTTCTCTCTTTTCTTTCTTTCCTCTCTTTCTTTCTCTGTTTGTTCTTTCTCTCTCGCTGCTCTTTCTTTCTTTTCCTCAGTACCAGCCACTGTGCCCTCATTACCAGTCAGTGTGATCAGCAGTGCTAAATGGTTATGCTTGGGGTGAGGATATGGGTGTGATTAGCTGTGAAATGGGTGTTGTCGGGGCGTGGCCTAAAATTTTCAGCGGCGCGCAACACGCGCCGCAGCCTTTAATCCTCTTTCCTGTCTTCCAAATTTGGGAGGTATGCTGTATGACCTCCCTACAACTTCTGGCCATGCTTCTGATGAGCGCGACGGATGGTCTCATGAGGGATCTCCTCCCACACCTGGACTAAAGCATCCACCAACTCCTGGACAGTCTGTGGTGCAACGTGGCATGGCCTAAAATTTTCTGCAGCATGCACAGCGTGCCACAGCCTTTGTCCCTCTTTCCCTTATTCAAAGGTTGGGAAGTATGATGTTGGGCCGCAAGAATATATTTTCTCTGGTGGGCCCAAGGTACTCCAGTCCGACGCTGCTGGCAAGGTCCATGTATGTTGGCTCCTTAACAGCCTTAAATACCATTCCTCAGCAGCAGGGGCGTACATAGAAATCATGGGGCCCCATAGCAAAAGTCTGAATGTTCCCCACCCCCCCAAAAAAAACCCCAGAGGCATTGTAAATGTAAAGTGCCAGCACAGTGAGGGAAGTTGAGTCGCACAGAGACAGGGGTTTTGGGGGTACTCGGCACCGATCACGTCGACTTCTATTGGGGATGTCACGAGTAGCACAGCTCGGTCCGTGACCTGGGCGATCACTGGAATGTGGGATATTTCCAGGGGATGATAGAATGTTCGTGTAGTTTGTCGTGGCGCCACCTGTAGTACCTGGTCAGGGTGTCCAGCGCTGCTGTGCAGGTCCTCTGGCAGGGATGGTGTAGTGCAGTTAGGTGATAAGTCTTGTACAGGTAAGACGGTATCCTTCCAGGGCAGATAGATGTGAGATAGAGCAATGGTGCAGAGTGATGTAGCAGAGTGGAGTATGCGACGTAGTAAGAAACAGGAAAGGAAACAATTCTTACTACAAAGACATGCAGCAAAAGGCTGCCTCAACCCCTCCCATCCAACTAGCTACACCCTGTTCTAACCAGCCTGAGCTAGACCATCCCATTGGGTCCGCCTACACTCAGCTGGCATAGTGTACTGTTGAATGCAGTGGTTGGAGTCAATGGGGTGTTTCCTCCTTACCTGAGAGTAAGTTGTCACACCGCTGGGTGCGATGCAACATCTCTGTGGCGACTGGACCCTCTGGTGCTTCTGTCTTTTCACAGAAGCCGGCTTTACCCGGCAATTGAATCAGAGGCTATTTTACTATGTAGAAGTGAATAAACTATAAATATATGTATATATATATATGTCACAATGACATGTATATATATATATATGTATTCTATGTGTGTATATTTTGTGTTTACAAGGAAAGAAAGTGTTTTTTTAGTTGCGATATTTTGTTCCCATAGACTTACATGGGACTTCCGGTATCGGTATCGGGTATCGCCGATATTTAGTGATATCGGCGATACCATTCCGATCCGATATTTTTAGATATCGAGCAGTATCGCTCAACACTACTGGTGACACTGTTGGGGATTTATTCAAAATTGAAGCGGTGAGCGGTCCAGCTCACCCCAAACCATTTCGAGTTTGGGGTCATTGTCCTGTTGAAAAATAAATGATGGTCCAACTAAACGCAAACCAGATGGAATAGCATGCTGCTGCAAGATGCTGTGGTAGCCATGCTGGTTCACTATGCCTTCAATTTTGAATAAATCCCCAACAGTGTCACCATCAAAGCACCCCCACACATCACACCACCTCCTCCATGCTTCACGGTGGGAACCAGGTATGTAGAGTCCATCCGTTCACCTTTTCTGCGTGCAAAGCAGTAATCAAAGCAAAAGGTGGCTACTTTGAAGAACCTAGAATATAAGACATATTTTCAGTTGTTTCACACTTTTTTGTAAAGTGTAATGTATAATTCCACATGTGTTAATTCATAGTTTTGATGCCTTCAGTGTGATTCTACAATTTTCATAGCTATGAAAATACAGAAAAATCTTTGAATAAGAAGGTGTGTCTAAACTTTGGGTCTGTACTGTATGTCACACAAAATAGTTACTAAATAACATTTCCCACATGTCTACTTTACATCAGCACAATTTTGGAAACAAAACATTTTTTTGTTAGGAAGTTATAAGGGTTAAAAATTGACCAGCGATTTCACATTTTTACAACAAAATTTACAAAACCATTTTTTTAGGGACCACCTCACATTTGAAGACACTTTGAGGGGTCTATATGGCAGAAAATACCCAAAAGTGACACTGACACCATTCTAAAAACTGCACCCCTCAAGGTACTCAAAATCACATTCAAGAAGTTTATTAACCCTTCAGGTGCTTCACAGGAGCTGTAGCAACTTGGAAGGAAAAAATGAACATTTAACTTTTTAGACACAAAAATGATCTTTTACAAACAATTTTTTTTATTTTCACAATGGTAACAGGAGAAAATGGACAGATAAAGTGGTTGTGCAATTTCTCCTGAGGACGCTGATACCCCATATGTGGAGGAAAACCACTGTCTGGGCGCATGGTAGGGCTCGAAAGGGAAGGAGCGCCATTTGACTTTTTCAAACCAAAATTGGCTGGAAATGAGATCGGACGCCATGTCGCATTTGGAGAGTCCATGATGTGCCTAACCAGTGAAAACCCGCCACAAGTGACACCATTTTGGAAACTAGACCCCCTAAGGAATTTATCTAGATCTGTTGTGAGCACTTTGAACCCCCAAGTGTTTCACTAAAGTTTATAATGCCTGGGTGTGAAAAAAAAATGATTTTTTTAGTCCCCAATTTTTGATTTTTCCCAAGGAAATTGGACCCCAAAAGTTGTTATCCAATTTTTCCTGAGTATGTTGATACCCCATATGTGGGGAGGAAACTGGACGCATGGCAGGGCTCAGAAAGGAAGTAGTGACATTTTGGAATGCAGACTTTGATGTGTGTCATGTTCAGTTTGCAGTGCCCCTGATGTGCCTAAACAGTGGAAACCCCCCACAAGTGATCCATTTTGGAAACTAGAGCCCCTAAGGAACTTATGTAGATCTGTGGTGAGCACTTTGAACCCCCTAGTGCTTCACAGAAGTTTATAATGCCCGGGCATGAAAATAAAAAATCCTATTTTTTTCCACAAAAAAAATATTTTAGTTACCAATTTTTTATTTTCCTAAGGGTAACAGGAGAAATTTGACCACAAAAGTTGTTATCCAATTTGTCCTGAGTATGTTGATACTCCATATGTGGGGCGGAACCACTGTTTGGGCGCACGGCAGAGCTCGGAAAGGAAGGAGCGCCATTTGACTTTTTCAAACTAAAATTGGCTGGAATCGAGATTGGACGCCATGTCGCATTTGGAGAGCACCTGATGAGCCTAAACAGTGGAAGCCCCCACAAGTGACCCCATTTTAGAAACTAGACCCCCTAAGGAACTTATCTAGATCTGTGGTGAGCACTTTGAACCCCAAGTGCTTCACACAAGTTTATAATGTATAGCCGTAAAATTAAAAAATCATTTTTTTCACAAAAATGATCTTTTCACCCCAATTTTTATTTTCCCAAGGGTAACAAGACCCCAAAAATTATTGTGCAATTTGTTCTGAGTACGCTGATGCCCCATATGTGGGGGTAATCCACTGTTTGGGTGCATGGCAGAGCTCGGAAGGGAAGGAGAACCATTTGACTTTTTCAATGCAGAATTGGCTTGACACCATGTTGCGTTTAAAGAGCACCTGATGTGCCTAAACAGTGGAAACACCCCACAACTGATGCCATTTTGGAAACTATACCCCAAAAGGAACTTATCTAGATGTGTGGTGAGCACTTTTAACCCCCAAGTGCTTCACAAAAGTTTATAACGCCCGAGTGTGAAAATAAAAAAATCATATTTTTTCCACAAACATGATCTTTTAGTCCCCAGTTTTTTACTTTCCCAAAAGGGTAACAGGAGAAATTGGAAACCAAAAGTTGTTGTTCAATTTGTCCTGAGTACGCTGATACCCCATATGTGGGAGAAAACGACTGTGTGGGCACATGTCGGGGCTCGGAAGAGAAGTAGTGATGTTTTGTAATGCAGACTTCGATGAAATGGTCTGAGGGTATCATGTCACGTTTAGAGAGCCCCTGATGTGTCTAAACAGTGGCAACCCCCACAAGTGACCTCATTTTGGAAACTAGATCTCCATGGAACTTATGTACATGTGTGGTGAGAACTTTGAACCCCCAAGCGCTTCACAGAAGTTTATAACGTAGAGCCATAAAAATAAAAAATCATATTTTTTTCCACAAAAATTATATTTTTGCCCCCAATTTTTTAATTTCCCAAGGGTTATTGTGCAATTTGTCCTGAGTACGCTGATACCCCATATGTGGGGGTAAACTACTTTTTGGGCGCATAGCAGAGCTCAGAAGGGAAGGAGCACCGTTTAACATTTTCAATGCAGAATTTGCTGAAATTGAGATCAAAAGACATGTCACAATTGGAAAGCCCCTGATGTGCCTAAACAGTGGAAACCCCCCAATTCTAACTCCAACCTTAACCCCAACACACCCCTAACCTTAGTCCCACCCCTAAACATAACCCTAGCCATAAACCTAACCGTAACACATCCCTAACCCTAATCCCAACCCTAACCCTAATCCTAACTTTAGCCCCAACCCTAACCCTAACTTTAGCCCCAAACCTAACCTTAACTCTAACCCTAATGGGAAAATGGAAATAAATACATTTTTTGAATTTTATTTTTCCCTAACTAAGGGGCTGATAAAGGGGGTTTTTATTTACTATTTATAGCAGGTTTTTAGATTGGCAGCTGTCACACGCTAAAAGATGCTTTCTATTGCAAAAAATAGTTTTTGCATCACCACATTTTGAGAGCTATAATTTTTCCTTATTTTGGCCCACAGAATCATGTGAGGTCTTATTTTTTGCGGGACAAGTTTACATTTTAATTGGTACAATTTTTGAGCACATGACATTTTTTGATCACTTTTTATTACGATTTTTGGGGGTCAGAATGAACAAAAACAAGCAATTCATGAATTTCTTTTGGGGGGCGTTTATACCTTTCTGCGTGTGGTAAAATTGATAAAGCAGTTTTATTCTTTGGGTCAGTACGATTACAGCGATACCTCATTTATATCATTTTTTTATGTTTTGTCGCTTTTATACAATAAAAACAATTGTATATAAAAAATAATTATTTTTGCATCGTTTTATTCTGCGAGCTATAACTTTTTTTTTCGCTGATGAGGCTGTGTGGCAGCTCGTTTTTTGCGGGACAAGATGACGTTTTCAGTGGTACCATGTTTATGTATATCGGTCTTTTTGATCTCGTGTTATTCAACTTTTTGTTCAGCGGTATGATGATAAAGCATTATTTTTTTGCCTAGAGGGGTTAACTAGTGGGACAGATTTATAGGGCTTGTCTTTATGGACACAGCGATACTAAATATGTGTACTTTTATTGCTTTTGTTTTTATTTACATAATAATAATGTGTTTATTGGGTAAATACAATACTTTTTTATTTATTTATTTAGGGATTTTTTTCAACCTATTTTTACACATGTTTATTTTATTAATTTTTCATTGTCCCAGGGTGGGACATCACTGTTTAGTGTCAGATCTCTGATCTGACAGTTTGCAGACCACTCTGACAGATCAGCGATCTGACAGGCAGTGTAGGAGGCTTGCTGGTGCCTGCTCTCAGCAGGCACTGACAAGCCACCTCCCTGCAGGACCCGGAAGGACCTCGCGGCCTTGGATCTTGGATCCGGGGCCCTGCAGGGAGGAGGCCCTCGGAACAATGTAATCACATCGCGTTGCTCTGAGGGTCTCAGGGAAGCACACAGGGAGCCCCCTCCCTGCGGGATGCTTCCTTATGCCGCCGAAAAACTGCAATCATGCTTGATCGCAGTGTGCTGGGGTTAAAGTGTCGGGAGTGGTCCGTGACTGCTCCTGGCACTTAGTGCCAGGTGTCAGCTGTGAGAATCAGCTGACATCCGGCCGCGATCAGCTGTGCTCCCCCGGTGAGCACGGCAGATCGCGTATGACGTACTATCCTGTCCTTGGGAATTAAGTCCCAGGGCACATGGACTGGATAGTACTTCAGATGGCAGAAAGTGGTTAAGCACTTTGTTGTATGTGTGAAGCAATATATTCTCCTCTGGATTCAATGCTTAACCCATTATTGACCAGGTGACTTTCTGTTTTTTTGCTTTCGCTTTTTCCTCCACTTATTCCAAGAGTCATAATTTTTTTCATTTTTCTATATACATAGCCATGTGAAGGCTTGATTTTTGCGGGATCAGTTGTACTTTTCAATGACATGATCTGTTTTATCATGTGATGTACTGGAAAGTGGGGACAAAATCTGTGCTCCAAAATTCTTCAATTTTTTTATTTATTATTTTTTATTATCTACAGTATTCTATGTACAGCAAAAATTACCTGACAATATGGTTCTCCAGGTCAGTACGACCCCTCAGATATCAAACATGTACAGCTTTTATTTTGAGGGGTAAAAAAATATATAAAAAGTATGCAAGAAAAAAATGTGAAATATGTTGCTGGTGTCAACATTTTCTGAGAGCCAGAATGTTGAACGCGCTTGATGGTCCTGCCCAGAGATTAACAATGGCATTTTACAGATTAATGTCTCGTTTCACCCCCAGCTAGAGGCTCAGTATTTCAGCCACTATCAGCCGAGAAATATGTAGGCTCGGTTCAAGGTCAGAGAGCCAGCATAGGATGTACAAGTACATCCTAAGCTGGTGAGGGATTAAAGAAAAAGTACCTTTGTATTTTTTTTCTTTTACTGTGAAGTATTTCCCTCTAGCTGGGGCATTTATGATGATAACATTTCCCTGTAACTGGGGCATCTTTCACGATAACATTTCCCTATAACTGGGGCATTTATCATGATAACATTTCCCTGTAACTGGGGCTTCTTTCACGATAACATTTCCCTGTTACTGGGGCATTTATCATGATAACATTTCCCTGTAACTGGGGCATCTTTCACGATAACATTTCCCTGTAACTGGGGCATTTTATCATGATAACATTTCCCTGTAACTTGGGCATCTTTCATGATAACATTTCCCTGTAACTGGGGCATAAAGCACGCTAACATTTTCTTGTAATTGGAGCATGTATCCCGAGACCTGGTGACACTGGAAAATATCAGTTAATTGGGGCGTGAGTTACAAGAAGAATTGATTTGGGTATGCTAAGTGGGCATTCGGTGATCAAGTAATTAACTATTTAGGATTTATTTCCACTGTGTGGTCAAAGCATTTTTAGCAAACAGAGCTTCTATATTTCGTTATATATTTTGCCAATGTTCTTCTCCTTTAATTCTCACCTTCTCAAACCTCCCATCTCTTCACCTTTCAATGTCAGAAAATGTAAATCTCATCACTGTCTGCAGTTCTCCATACATCCTTATTTCTTAGTGTGAAGTGCCTGGGGATACATTCTGTATGATGAATGCAACACACACTATCAAACTCTATTCCACATCCCTAGGATTGCAGGTGCTCCGGCTGCCCGATATGCCGCCTAGTTTCATCCCTTTTATCTTTTCTTGGATTATCCTCATCTTCTCTGCCATTTCTTACTTATTCATACTTTCTGATTTCTTTGTTTCCGTGTATTATTTTTATATGATGTTTTTGGATATTTTACACTTGAATTGTAATTTGAAAATTAGATTTGTGTCAATAAGGACAAAAGAGAACATTTTATGTCATCATGGTGGGCATTTTGAAAATGTAATACTTTTACAACCAATGTTTTGATGCTTTGATTCCTTTCAGGATTCTAAACATGTATAAATGGGATTGGGAAATTGGAGGTTGATCTCCTCCAGAGGGGTGAGGAAAGGAAAAAAATACTAAAAGCGTTACTCCTGCCTGCTTTGATGGGATTTGTATGAATCTGCTTGTAAAAACAAGCACTTTCGTAATTTACAATTTATTAAAACTTTGCTCCATTCTTATTACTGTAAATTGTTTTTTATTTCCTTTTTACAGCTCGCGGCCTGAGGGACCAGCAGCCACTGCTGTGCAGCAGCTATGACTGAGTTTGCATGGTGCTTACAAGCTCTTTCGAAAAGAGCTTGAAAGGACTGCACTTGTAAACTTCCCGATCCCAGTTAGCTTTAGTGCGCCTGCGCTTCTTACCTGTTCAGGCCATTGGAACAACAATGCTACTGGTCTGATAAGTCAGTTATAAAGTCAATCCCATGAGAAAAAATAATTAAAAACTAAATCTTTATTCAAAACAAATAATAGACATAACAAAATGCAAAAAAATCACATAAAATGAGTTGTACTGCAGACAACAATTGGGTGACTGAAACAATTGTGTCCAAAAAGTGCTAACCACAATGACAAATTCATAAATACTAACATTTTTAAGTTAATTTAGATATTGAAAACCCATATGGAGAAAGGTAGATTGGTTTTATAAACCAAGATTCACATATGTAGATAAATATATCTGTGAATAATTCAAGATATAATATCTGTACCTAGTAGTTTAGAGATGGTAAGACCACAGATAACAAAAACAGATCTTGTATTCGATGCTATGTCATCCTTTCTGACACTTTTTCTGAAGAAGAAGCATTCAAGCAAAACATGCATCAGAGGGTAGATCTGGGTAACCATTGGAGTTTATTTGTCCTTTAACATGTTTGATTAAGATTCATTCAACTGTTGCAATTATATGTACAGCTGAGTGCCGTGCCTGTCATTGTGACTGCTACTCTGGTCTTATATGTAGGTGTATGTTTAACACTAGGACTACTGGACTCGTGACCCCGCCTAGAACTACTGAAAGGAGTCATTTTGACTCCTTGCTTGTTTTCGTTTATTTTTAGAGTTTCATTTGTGGTTATTTATTAATAATTATATTTTTTGTAATGTATTATTATTGTGAGATCCAACAGTAATGCTTTTGATTGTTTTTTTCTGCTTTTCTTATTTTTCTACAGAAAATAACAATAATTATAATAGACGTTTTTCAAACATTTTTTTTTATTCAAGTGCACACATATAAACAACAACTGAAGAACAAAAAGCAGAGAAAATGTAGGTGGAGGAGCATAAAAATGAAAATATGGCGCAGAATTCACCTTCTAAACATTTGGTGTTTCGCATTTTAGGCATTGCCTTTGATTTATGGCAGTACATTGCCCACACAAAGACTTACCACAAGTCTTACAATTGCCGACAGATCTATTTTTCTTGCACTTTTCTTTGATCTGGCAAAATTTTGTTTGAACCATCACTTCTGAGCATGTAGAAACTTGGGACGTGGAACCCTTTTCCCTATCTGTGACATAAGGACCACTCAACTCTCTCACAAGCGTTTGCAAAAATGCCTTGCGTGACATTTTTTGGTGGGTTATCTCATTGAATATTATCCATGCATTTATACCCGCAAAGTCTAAGGCATTTTCAAATGCATGAACAGGCCATCTCCTTGTGCATGTTCGTGTGGTATATTTTCGTGCCATCTGATCCACTACATCTACTCCATATTTTGTTTCATTGTAAAACTTTACAGTTTCTGGAGTTTTTTTAGCGGAATCAGACGCAACAACAACATCTGGATGGACGGAACTCAAAATGACAACATTTTTGTTGGGCTTTCCTTGATATACTGTAAGTGTAAAATTGTCTTCATTTCTAAACACTTTAGTGTTGTACAATTCCTCTTTCATGGATTTTATTTCTTTAGGCACTTCTCGCCTTATCTTGTTCAGTGTTCCCACGATGGTTGTTCCTTTGCTTTTTAGCTGTTTAGCTAATTTTACTGAAGTAAAATAATTATCGGTTGTAACATTGCGACCTTTTTTCAAAAACGGGTCCAATAACTTCATTACCACATGGTCAGCTAAACGGTCCTCAGCACGGTGTGTGTCATCTTTGCCTAGATAAGGGAAGCCATTTGCCAGATATTTGCTCTCCTTATCAACAGCTAGCCAATATTTGTGGCCATATTTATCTGGTTTGGAAGGCATGTACTGCGTTAATGGACACCTAGTTTTGCTTGGGAAGAGTTGCTCATCCACCGTTATGTATGGGCCAGGTTTGTAACACGCAATACAATTTTCAATAAACCTGTCCCACACAGTAGAAAATAGAGCAAACTTGTCCGTTTGCAGTCTCTCCGATCGAGTAGATTTCTCATCAAATCTGAGAAACCTCATAATTTCAACAAAGCGGTCCTAGACATTGTCGCTTTGCAAAACGGTATTCCCCAGTCATTACACCAAATACTGCTAATCGAGTGACGGTTCGTGCCAGATATTCCACGAGCATAGAATATCGCAATGAATGCATCTAGCTCCTCATCAGATAGAGTAAACTGTAAATTATTGTTCCTGCATGCTTCTGCAAGCGTACAGTTCTTTATATGTGTCAATATATATGAATCAAAAATTAGCATAAGATAAGAGCCTAGAGTAAACAAGCTATTTTGTTCAGCATTACACAGTAATACAAGCAGGTAAAACACAAGGAAAATGTGAAAAGTTGACATGTAAATTGAACTACATCTATATGAACATCAGGGTAAATAAGACAGAGTGAAAAAATTATGCACAAAACTTTATAGCAACATTTAGTGACAAAAGGACCTCAAAATATAGTAGGGAGTCAAAATGACTCCCTTCAGTAGTTCTTGGTAAATTTTGAAAAAAACGCGCAAATTTTTCACCAAAATTATTTATTCTCACAAAATCTTTTTTCACATCATATTTGAGGAAAAGTCACCGAGTTTCAAGCCGGAATTCTGAAAAATGTAGTCACAAAAGAGAAATAAAAAACGAAAGGAGTCAAAATGACTCCATCAGTAGTTCTAGTGTTAAAGTGCTAGTGCATATATCTATCACTTGGTGCGGGGGGCATTTCCTGACCCTCGACTGTTAGCTATTAGGTTGGGTTTATGTATTTACTTTGCTTGACACTTACTTGTTATGGATAAATTCATGATCTACTTTGACCTTTCGATGTGTTCAGAATTTGCATCATTGTGGATCTTTCACCAAGTTGGTAGCCATAATTTATGCATTTTGCAGATTCTAGTGCCAGGATTGACGGCTGCTCATATATG
This sequence comes from Oophaga sylvatica, assembly GCA_033576555.1. Classification (NCBI taxonomy): domain Eukaryota; kingdom Metazoa; phylum Chordata; class Amphibia; order Anura; family Dendrobatidae; genus Oophaga; species Oophaga sylvatica. Next base: position 551,874,228 of record JARQOD010000004.1, on the reverse strand, counting down.
CACTAGCACTTTATTTACATATTGCACTCTAGATTTTTCCATTAGAGCTGGGATTTCCTGATACTTGAAAATGTAGCTGCATTATTATGTTTTTGATTATACAGCTCTGGCAAAAATTAAGAGACCACTGCATTGTTTTATAAAAATCAGCTTCTCTACATGTCTGACAGCCATTCCATTCCAGTGTCAGTTGAATTCCAACCATAGTACACCTCATTCTACTTAATGTGCTTCTGATTAGGTGATCACCTGAACCAAATCTTATTTAACGAAGGAAAGTATAAAAAACACTGCTGTGGTATTCACAATCCTCTTGCAATAGGACAAGCTGGATGGCAAAACAAGTGCTAGTAATATAACAAAAGTAATAGGAATGAAAAAATAACGTTTGACCATGCCAAAGGAGTTGAAAAGAAAAGTCTTGAGTAAGGAAAAGAAGGGCTCAATTCTGGCTTTACTAGCAGAGGGATACATTGAGCATCATGTTGCCTCCATCCTTAAAATTTCTAAGTCCATTACAAGGTCAAGCAGCAGACATTGGGGACAACAAAGCTACAGACCGGCAGAGGGCAAAAACGACTCTCCACTGACCAGGATGACCGTCATCTTATTGGAATGTCATATAGCAAATGCAAGTGACCTACAAAAGGAATGGCAAATGGCAGCTGGGGTGAAGTACACGGCAAGAACAGTTTGTAACAGGCTCCTAGAGGCAGGGCTCAAGTCATGTAAAGCTAGAAAAAAGCCTTTCATCAATAAGAAGCAAAAGAGAGCCAGGCTGAAGTTTGCCAAAGACCATAAGGATTGGACCATAGAGGACTGGAGTAAGGTAATCTTCTCTGATGAGTATAATTTACAGCTTTGCCCAACACCTGGTCTTCTAATTGTTAGATGGAGACCTGGAGAGGCGTACAAGCCATAGTGTCACATCCACTGGGAAATTTGGTGGAGGTTCAGTGATGATCTGGGGATGCTTCAGCAAGGCTGGAATTGGGCAGGTTAATCATTGTGAAGGATGTATGAATCAAGCCACATACAAGGTTATCCTGGAAAAACAGTTGATGCCTTCTGCTCAGGCAATGTTCCCCAACTCTGAGGACTGGTTTTTCCAGTAGGACAATGCGACATTCCACACAGCTAGGTCAATGAATGTGTGGATGAAGGACCACCACATCAAATCCCTGTCATGGCCAGCCCAAACTCCAGACCTGAACCCCATTGAAAACCTCTGGAATGTAAGCAAGAGGAAGATGGATAATCACAAGACATCAAAGAAGAACTGCTTAAACTGCTTTTTGTACCAGGAGTGGTATAAGGTCACCCAAAAGCAGTGTGAAAGACTGGTGGAAAGCATGCCAAGACACATGAAAGCTGTGATTAAAAATCATGGTTATGTCACAAAATATTGATTTCTGAACTCTTCCTGAGTTAAAACATTAGTGTTGTTGTTTCAAAATGATTATGAACTTGTTTTCTTTGCATTATTTGAGGTCTGCAAGCACTGCATTTTTTGTTATTTTGACCATTTTGCTGGAATATACAGGTTTGGAAAGGGGGTTAAAAAAAAATCGATATTCACCCATGCCTCATGTGTCTGTTGCACAGTCACACTCCGATTCAGTTGTCTTCTACAGAAAACTCATCTAAAACACGTGCTGCTGAGTTTTCAACCATTTTGTTACTTTAAAGCATAAAAATAGAGATGAGCAAATCTGAAGAAATTAGGCATCGTTCACACTTTTTTTTTACAAATGAGAAAAATGAATTAGATTTCAGTGATTTTCAACAGAGTTTCATCAAGTTTTCATCATTTTTTCCACTGATAGCAAAAAAAGGTTCTCCACCTTCCCTCTTAATTTTTCACTTAATTTTTCATGGAGCAATACACCTGCAATGCCGATTTTGATCCGACACTCAGACCAACATGGGATATGTCACCACGATTTTGGTCCAAAGAAAAAATCTGGCATGTGAATATCCCCATAGGTATAATTGATATCATTAAAAAAATGATAGCACTCGTACGTGAAAAAAAAGGATGTATGAAAGAGGTTGTAGAATTTGTAGATTTGCTTGAACATCAAATTAATTTGACACAAATTGTCTATGCATTATTACTCTCGGAATTCACTCCAGATCTCAAAGCATAGCATAGTATAGGTTGAAATAAAAAAAAATCACCTGTCATACCTTGCATCCACGGACTTGTTTTGATTGGGCCATCTTTGGTATCTTCCTGCTTCAACCATATTCTGTGCCTCCTGTGCTAACTAGGCAGCGCTATGTCATGATGCTAAAGACAGTTGTGGAGTGCTCAGATTGGCAGTCTCCATGCTGGCATTTTACTACCAACGTTCGCCAATCTCAAATTACGCATGAATACCGCACACTCGGATTCCTGTTCCATTCTTGAGCATGTTTCCTCAAAATCGGCAAAATTTGGCAAAAGCTTGATTAATCATCAAGTTTGGACTAATGCGCTTGTCAGGACTTTGGCTAGGATGATGTTGATGCTGTATAATGAAAGGAGAGGACGTGTATTAATGTGTGGAGATTCCAGCAGCCAATAGGGGCGCAGAAACCATCCACAAAGTCCAGACACAATGGCTTCTGTAATTGGCTGCCAAAGTCAAATGTCTCTCTTCATATAAAAAAGTGGATATGTATTTTTGCTATTTTGTTGCGTAACAGTACAGAGAGGCGGCCCTTGCTGCAAGTTGTCAGATAGCTCAAATAGATAGGATCCTGTGTGAAATCAACCTTCCAAAATCTAAATAGTTTGTGCTAATAGTGAAGACCAGAAACCAGGACACATTTCAGAATCTAAATCATTTGTGCTAGCCAGGAGTAGAGATGAGTGAACTTGTCCGAAAAACTTTAGAACGTAGCACATTCGGATTTGTGTTTGGTTTCTCGAGCATTTTTCCTGAAAATCTGCACAATTCGGTCAAAGATCGGATAATTATCACATTTTCACTAATGCCTTTGTTTTTTACTTTGTCTAGGGTAGCGTTGCTGAACGATGAGTAGGGAGGACGGGTTTTATGAGGTGAGGGGCTGTATCTAGTTCAAACAAGCGTAGGAGTGTAATTTTTTTTACTTATTATCATAATGTGTGTACATTCTTGTAGCCAATGAGGGCGTAGAAACCATCCACAACGTCATGACACAAGGACTTCTGTGATTGGCTGCCGAAGTAACATGTCCCTCTCCATATAAAAAGGGAACATGTTGTTTTGCTGGTGCCATTTTCTCAGTGTAATAGCGCAGAAAGGCTGCTCTTGCTGCTGTTGCAAGTGAACATGTCATTTAATAGTAAAAAAGGGGACGCTCACCGTTACTGTGAGGTGCTCAGAAGTAAAAATATATATAAATAAATTGTCAACTTCAGCACTCAAAAATTATATTTGTGATAAATAGCAATAGGCTTAAAGGTTTTGATTAGCAAATGGGGCCTCCTGACTGCAACACAGTTTGAGCCCAAATGATTTGGTTTAGCAAATTGGGACTCCTGGCTGAATCCCAATATTAGCCAAAATGATTTTGAGTAGGAATTGTGTAATTCTGACTGCACAACACTATTAGAACAAGCTAGTTAGATAGAATCCTGTTTTTTGTGAAACTGATCTTCCAGCATCTAACTAAATGACATGTACAATAAACTGTCAACTTTGGCACTCAAAAATTATATTTAATTGTGATAAATAGCAAAGAGTAAATCAGATCCAAAAGAATACAGATAAAAATGTTTTCTCAACATTTTGGCCTATTTATGGCCTTCCTATTTGGCCTATCCGCAGGATAAACATATCACATCACAAAGATCCATTAACATAAACCTATACATAAATGGGACAAAAGTACAGTGGGACAAAGGTATAATAATTAAATAGCATAAGGGACTATGACAGGAATGTTCAGATTCAGATCCATTCGTAAGGTTGGTAAACGGCCATTCCATGAAAACCTTTACTAAGAAAGTAACAGAAAAAAGTCCTGCAGTGTTTTGAGGAATGCACAAGGCTGGTAAGCACAGATAGCGCCACCCATAAGCATGAGCATCCCACTTATGCGTCTGCTCATGCAAACTTTGATGCACATTAAGGATCAGGCGTCTGCAGCGGAGGAAGAAGAGGAGGAGGGAAGCCTTGATGACAGTCAGCCATTGTCTGCTCAGGGAACTGTCCTGGACGAGGTGGAGGAAGAAGAGGAAGAGGAGGAGGATGAGGGGGATGATTATTTTGGGGAGGAGAATGCTTCTCAGGGGGCAAGAGAAAATGTTGGCTTGCCAAGGTCAGGTACAGATTTTGTTCGTGACTGGAGGGATGTGGATTTGGCAGAAAGTGCTCCTCCACCCACCAGTGTCAGTGCATCATTGACACCTGGAAGATTGGCCCACATGTGTGATTATGTCTTGCGGATCCTAAAAAGGGACCCTCGCATTGCCCAAATTATGAAGGATGACGACTGCTGGTTGGCCAGCATCCTCGATCCATGCTATAAAGGCAAATTACAGAACATCATGCCACAGGAGAACCTAGAGCTAATATTGGCGAGCAAACAAGCAACTCTGGTAAACCATTTGTTAGAGGCATTCCCATCACACAGCAGCGGTGCAGGTTCTGCCACGAGCTGTACAGGGCCAAATGGAAGAGTGTTATGTTTCGGTAGCTGAGGAGTGCAGGTAAAAAAGGCAATACACCAGAGCAGTTGGAATCTATGAGATTGCAGTACCCTGACTAACCACCACAACTAAGGCAGCCGTGGAGTGTTCCTACGTTGGTCCTAGACGCCTCGTCACAGCCTGAGAAACTAACTACACCTAAAGATAGAAAGAGGAAAGCTATCTGCCCCGGAGCAGATCCCCAAAGAACATAGAAAGCCCCCAAACATGTAATGGCGGTTAGACAAGAAGAAATACTGACACAGACAGAAAATAGTAAGAGCAAACGTTGGGGCCCAAACTACTAAATAGAAAAGGATAGGAAGGGCACTCACTGCAATCCCAAAAAACCCTGAAAAGCACCAACTCTACTAATTTCAAAAACACCTGAGATCACACGACCTCTACCACCTAAATTAGTTCTCTGGTGTAACAAAATCAAAACAGCAGCCACTGAAAAAACTGGAAAAAGCAAATGTACAAACATCAGTGGCTGAACTAAACTGAGAGGGCAAAAGCCCCGGAGGGGACCCTGAAGGCCCCCACAGAAGTGCAGGACAAAATGCAAAAATCAAGCACAAAAACAAAAAGAAGAAAATGTCTTATCTGTTAGCAGGAGATGCAGACACGACACAGCAGGCTACAAAGGAAACAGGAATCAAGGATTGAGACCAGAACAATTGCTCACCGGCAACCCTGATGGGAAGGCGACTCCCTTATATAAGACCAGTCAGTAACACCTGATTCCCAATCCTCACAATCTTCACTGGACAGTCCAGTACCACTTGTAACCACCAGAGGGAGCCTCTGCTCAGAACTCATTTCAAGTCCATTCACAACAGTACCCCCCTTGAGGAGGGGTCACCGAACCCTCACTTGAGCAACCAGGTCGGTCAGGATGAGTTCTATGATACGCACGGATGAGTCTCCTAGCATGGATGTCCGAAGCAAACACCCAAGAATTGTCTTCCTGACCATAACCTCTCCATTTAACCAAATACTGGAGTCTTCGTCTAGAAAAACGAGAATCCAATATTTTCTCAACCACAAACTCCATATTGCCCTCAACCAGAACAGGGTCAGGAGGCAAAGCAGTAGGAACCACTGGCTTAACAAACCTCTTCAACAAGGACTTGTGGAACACGTTATGGATCTTAAATGTCCCTGGAAGAAGCAAATGAAAAGAAACAGGATTAAGAATCTCCATGATCTTATAAGGTCCAATGAACCTAGGCTTAAATTTAGGAGATGCCACTCTCATAGGAATATTTTTTGAGGACAACCAGACCAAGTCCCCCACTTTAAACCGAGGACCATCAGTCCTATGCCGGTTAGCAAACCGCTGGGCCCTCTCCTGAGAGAGGGACAACCTCTCCACTACCTGGTCCCAAATCTGTTGCATACGCTCCACAACAGAGTCAACACCTGGACAGACAGAAGCCTCCGTCTGTCCTGAAGAAAATCGAGGATGAAACCAGAATTACAGAAAAATGGAGACATCAAAGTGGCAGAGCTAGCCCTATTATTAAGAGCAAACTCAGCCAAAGGCAAAAAAGAGACCCAGTCATCCTGATCAGCAGACACAAAGCATCTTAGATAAGTCTCCAATGTCTGGTTTGTTCTCTCAGTTTGACCATTGGTCTGAGGATGAAACGCCGAGGAGAAAGACAATTGAACACCAAGTTTAGAACAAAAGGTCCTCCAAAATCTGGAAACAAACTGGACTCCTCTGTCAGACACAATGTTCTCAGGAATGCCATGTAAACGAACCACGTGCTGAAGGAACAAAGGCACCAATTCAGAGGAGGAAGGCAACTTAGGTAATGGCACAAGATGTATCATCTTGGAAAACCTATCACAAATCACCCAGATGACGGTCATTCTCTGAGAAACAGGGAGGTCGGAAATGAAATCATAGAGATCATGGGTCCATGGTCTCTTGGGCACAGGCAATGGCATCAACAAACCACTAGAGCGAGAGCAAGGCTTGGAGCGAGAGCAAGTCCGCAGGACTGCACAAATTCCCTGACATCACGAGACAGGGTAGGCCACCAAAAGGACCGACTAACCAAGTCTCTAGTACCAAAAATTCGGGATGTCCGGCCAACGCGGAACAATGAATCTCAGACATCACACTCTTTTTCCACTGGTCCGGGACAAACAATTTCCCAACAGGGCAGCGCTCGGGCCTATCCTCCTGACACCCCTCCAGAGCCAGTCTCAAATTGGGCGAGATGGCGGAAAGAACTACACCTTCTTTCAAAATAACAGAAGGATCAGATAACTCAGGAGAGTCCGCAAGGAAACTCCTCGAGAGGGCATCCGCCTTAACATTCTTAGTGCCAGGAAGAAAGGAAACCACAAAATTAAAACGTGTGAAAAACAAGGCCCACCTGGCCTGTCTAGGATTAAGTCGCTTGGCAGATTCCAGATAAACCAGATTCTTATGATCCGTAAGGACCACCACCTGATGTTTGGCTCCCTCCAGCCAATGTCTCCACTCTTCAAAAGCCCACTTCATGGCCAATAACTCCCGATTACCCACGTCATAATTACGTTCAGTAGGAGAAAATTTTCGAGAGAAAAAGGCACAAGGGTTACTTTTAGAGATCTCTGGATCTCTTTGGGACAAAACGGCACCTGCCCCAATTCAGAGGCATCAACCTCCACCTGAAATGGCAGAGAAACATCAGGCTGCCGTAGAACAGGAGCAGAAGTGAATCTCTGCTTAAGTTCCTGAAATGCAGAGACTGCCTCAGGAGGCCAATTCACCACATCAGAACCCTTTTGGTCAAATCAGTTAATGGTTTAACAATAACCGAGAAATTACCAATACAAATTTACGATAAAAATTGGCAAAACCCAAAAATCTTTGAAGAGCCTTTAATGAAGTAGGTTGGACCCAATCACAGATGGCCTGAACCTTGACCGGGTCCATTTCAATAGCAGATGGGGACAAAATGAATCCCAAAAATGAGATCCTCTGTACGCCAAAAAGACACTTTGATCCCTTCGCTTACAGAGCATTCTCTCTCAAAATCTGGAATACAGTTCGAACATGTTTCACATGAGAGTCCCAGTCATTGGAAAAAATCAAGATATCATCCAAATAAACAATCAGAAATTTATCCACAAAATCCCTGAAAATGTCATTCATGAAGGACTGGAAGACAGAAGGAGCATTAGTGAGCCCAAAGGGCATCACAAGGTACTCAAAATGCCCCTCAGGGGTATTAAATGTCGTCTTCCATTCATCCCCGTGCTTAATGCGAATAAGGTTATATGCCCCCCTGAGGTCAAGCTTGGTAAACCAAGTAGCGTTTTTCACCCTGGAAAACAGGTCAGAAATCAAGGGTAACGGATATTGATATTTCACAGTAATATTGTTCAAAAGACGATAATCAATACACGGCCTTAATGAACCTCCTTTTTTGCCACAAAGAAAAAACCGGCACCTAAGGGTGAAGAGGATGGTCTGATATGACCCTTCTCCAATAACTCCTTGATATAAGACCGCATAGCGTCATGTTCAGGTACAGACAAGTTAAAAAGGCGACCTTTAGGGAATTTACTACAAGGCACTAATTCAATAGCGCTGTCATAGCTCCTATGGGGAGGCAAGGATGCAGATTTACTTTCGCTAAACACATCAGAAAAATCAATCAAAAAGTCAGGAACATCCTGAGCCTGGGGGGAGGCAGAAAAAACAGGAGTGTTGGTATTAACACATTGGCAGCCCCAACTGGTTACAGACACAGATTTCCAATCCAAAACAGGATTATGAGATGTAACCAAGGGAAACCCAGTACGATAATGTCATGCAGATTATACAGAACCAAAAATTTGCAGCTCTCCTGATGATCAGGTTCAACCCTCATTATCACCTGAGTAGAGAACTGAGGTTTATTCTCAGCCAAAGGGGTAGAATCGATCCCCAGTAGGGGAATAGACTTCCGTAGGGGTATCAAGGGAAACCCACAACGTTTAGCAAAATCAAAATCCATCAGGTTAATAGCTGCTCCCGAATCAACGAAAGCCTGAGCAGAAAATGAGGACAGAGAGCATATCAGAGTAACAGTTAATAAAAACTTAGTCTGAACACTACCCAATCAACTGAGCGTGCAAAACGTCTTCCCCGCTTAGGGCAGACTGAAATAGCATGAGAGGCATCACCACAGTAGAAACATAACCCATTGCGCTTTCGAAACTCATGACGCTGTGCCCCAGAAACCACTCTATCACACTGCATGGATTCAGAAGCAGGTTCACAAGGCAACACTATTCCACGCATACTTCTCCGCTCACGCAAACGTCTGTCAATTTGAATCGCTAATGACATAGAATCATTGAGACCAGAGGGGACAGGGAATCCCACCGTAACATCCTTTACATTATCTGACAGACCCTTCCGAAAAAGGGCTGCCAAAGCGTCGTCATTCCATTTGGTCAGGACTGCCCACCTACGGAATCTCTGACAGTATAACTTAGCGTCATCAAGCCCCTGATTTAATGCCAACAAGGCTTTTTCAGCTTGATCAGTGACATTAGGCTCATCGTACAATAACCCCAAGGCCTGAAAAAATGCATCAACATCACTCAAAACAGGATCCCCAGGTGTGAGGGAAAAAGCCCAATCCTGAGGATCGCCACGCAGGAGAGAGATGACAATTTGAACCTGCTGCGCTGCGTTCCCTGAGGACTTAGATTTTAAGTCAAAAAACAATTTACAATTATTTTTGAAATTCAGAAACTTGGCTCGATCCCCCAAAAACAAATCTGGCATGGGAATCCTAGGTTCCACAACAGGCAACCTAGCAAGATAGGTAGCAATACTCTGAACCTCAGTGGCAAGCTGATCCACACGGCCAGACAACTGTGCAAACTCCATTGAGAGAAAAAATCCTCCCCAGCACCCAGAGATACAGAGGGAAAAAAAAAAAAAATGCAACAAACCGAAAAATATCTCTGACAACTCTGACAACCTTTTTTCTTTCACAATATTTTTTCCCTTCTGTGAGTACCATACAATTTTCAATTTTTTGGCCGGTGATACTGTTATGTTTCGGTAGCTGAGGAGTGCAGGTAAAAAAGGCAATACACCAGAGCAGTTGGAATCTATGAGATTGCAGTACCCTGACTAACCACCACAACTAGAGGCAGCCGTGGAGCGTTCCTACGTTGGTCCTAGACGCCTCATCACAGCCTGAGAAACTAACTACACCTAAAGATAGAAAGAGGAAAGCTATCTGCCCCGGAGCAGATCCCCAAAGAACATAGAAAGCCCCCAAACATTAATGGCGGTTAGACAAGAAGAAATACTGACACAGACAGAAAATAGTAAGAGCAAACGTTGGGGCCCAAACTACCTAAATAGAAAAGGATAGGAAGGGCACTCACTGCAATCCCAAAAAACCCTGAAAAGCACCAACTCTACTAATTTCAAAAACACCTGAGATCACACGACCTCTACCACCTAAATTAGTTCTCTGGTGTAACAAAATCAAAACAGCAGCCACTGAAAAAACTGGAAAAAGCAAATGTACAAACATCAGTGGCTGAACTAAACTGAGAGGGCAAAAGCCCCCGGAGGGGACCCTGAAGGCCCCACAGAAGTGCAGGACAAAATGCAAAAATCAAGCACAAAAACAAAAAGAAGAAAATGTCTTATCTGTTAGCAGGAGATGCAGACACGACACAGCAGGCTACAAAGGAAACAGGAATCAAGGATTGAGACCAGAACAATTGCTCACCGGCAACCCTGATGGGAAGGCGACTCCCTTATATAAGACCAGTCAGTAACACCTGATTCCCAATCCTCACAATCTTCACTGGACAGTCCAGTACCGCTTGTAACCACCAGAGGGAGCCTCTGCTAGAACTCATTTCAAGTCCATTCACAACAGAAGAGGTGTTCATGGTGCACACAGCCGAAGTGGCATTGGAGACAGGGGTTTCATGACCATGTTGTGGACTGATTTCTCGAGTACCTCTCACACGACTGGTAATACTGAATCGATTGCAACAGACAGGAGACAGCAGTTGTCAACTATGATTCAAAATTATCTCTCCTCACCTATCAATGTTCTCCCTCACAGTTCATTCCCCTTTGACTACTGGGACTGTAAACTGGACATCTGGCCTGAATTAGCACAATATGCCTTACAGGAGCTTGCTTGCCCTGCTGGTAGTGTGCTATCAGAAAGAGTCTTCAGTGCTGCTGGATCAATCCTGACAGAAAGAAGGACCAGGCTGTCGACCCAAATTGTTGATGATCTCACCTTCATTAAAATGAACCATGCCTGGGTTTCAAAGGATTTTGTACCACCTTCCCCTGATGACACATAGGTTGCCATCAAAATGGCTCGCTTTGTCCTCCTCTTCCTCCGACTTCTCCAATCCTCCATTTCCAGCTGCTGAACGTCCAGCCTACACCTCAACATATGCCACTTTTTCCACCTCACTAACTGGGCTGTCCCCCCCCAGGGCCAGCGTCAGCACCTGTCGCACCCGGGCAAGTGCCGGTGCCCTGAGCAGGTGGGGGGCCCACTCGGCGTCAGAGACACTGGCGTACTATGAGGGGCCCTGTGCCAGTGCCGTCACCCACGAGTGGGCTCCCCTGCTTGCTCAGGGCCCCAGCACTTGCAATACTTACCTCTCCCTGCTCCACCGCTGTGACGTCTTCCGCGTCGTTTCCTGACAGTGACATTCAGGTCAGAGAGCTCGATGATGTCACGTCTGTATGCCCTCTGCCTGAACAGTCCAAGTGCAGAGAGCTGAAAGATGGCGATGCTGAGGAGTCCAGAGCAGTGACCAGCTAGGCGAGGTATTTCATTTTTTTTTAATGTTTAGAGCAATATATGGGGAGCATTATACACTGGAGAATTATATATTGGGCCCATCATACACTTGAGCATCATAGATAGGGCCCATTATACACTGGAGCATTATAAATGGGGCCCATTATATATGGAGCATTATATAGGCCCATCATACACTGGAGCATCATCCATGGGGCCCATCATACACTGGAGCATTATAAATGGGGCCCATCATACACTGGAGCATCATATACGGTGTCCATTATACACTGGAGCATTATAAATGGGGCCCATTATATATGGAGCATTATGTCGGCCCATGAAACACTGGACCATCATGCATGGGGCCCATCATACACTGGATAATTATAAATGTGGCCCATCATACACTGGAGCATCATATACGGGGCCCATTATACACTGGAGCATCATATGGGGCCCATTATATATGGAGCATTATATAGGCACATCATACACTGGAGCATCATCCATGGGGACAACCATATACTGGAGCATCATATGGGGCCCATTATATATGGAGCATTATATAGGCACATCATACACTGGAGCATCATCCATGGGGACAACCATATACTGGAGCATCATATGGGGTTCATTATTTATGGGGCATCATATAGGGTATGGAGCATCATATGGAGCACATATGGGGCCTATTCTGTATGGAGCATTAAATGGAGCCCATTCTGTATGGAGCAATATATGGGGCCCATCATATACTGGATGGAGCTTTATATGCGACTCATTATACTGTATGGAGCAATATGTGGGGCTCATTATACTGTATGGGGACCGTCCTATACTGTATGGCACATTATATGGGGACCATGATATACTGTAGCATTATGTGGAGCTCATCATATACTGTATGGTACATTATATGGGACCAATTATGTATGGAGCAATATATGGGGCTCATTATTCTGTATGGCGCACTATGTGGTGCCCATAATACTGTATGGAGGACTATACTGTCCGGTTATTGAGCTATTGTAGAATTTACAATAGATATCAGTCATGTAATGTAAGAAGTGAAGTGTTAGGGTTCGAGTTCCCAATGCTTCACAAGGGGAATAATAATAATAATAATCTTTATTTATATAGCGCCAACATATTCCGCAGCGCTTTACAGTTTAACAGTTTCAAAATACAAGTCATAAGTAACAACGTTAATAATACAATAATTAAAGCAAAATAAGACGACCCTGCTCGTGAGAGCTTACAATCTACAATGAGGTGGGGGAGATACAAAGTACAGGTGTGTATATACAATGGTGCATTTACAATGATGGTCCAGCCATCTTGAGGGAGTGAGAGATGGATGGAGATAGTGAATGGGCTACACACAAACACTTACACATAGAATGACTTTGATTAGTGAATGTGATAGGCCGCTCTGAACAAATGTGTTTTGAGGGAGCGCCTGAAACCATGCAAATTGTGGATAGTCCTAATTTCTTGGGGTAGAGCATTCCAGAGGATTGGCGCAGCGCGGGAGAAGTCTTGGAGTCGGGAGTGGGAGGTACGGATTAGTGCAGAGGTTAGTCAAAAGTCGTTTGCAGAGCGCAGCAGTCGGTTAGGCCGATAGATAGAAATGAGGGAGGAGATGTAGGGGGGTGCTGCACTGTGGAGAGCTTTGTGGGTGAGAACAAGTACTTTGAATTGGATCCTATAATGAATGGGCAGCCAGTTTAAGGACTGGCGAAGAGCGGACTTGTCCGAGTACCGATTAGCCAGATGGATGACCCTGGCTGCTGCATTAAGGATGGACTGGAGAGGGGATAGTCGAGTAATGGGGAGGCCAAGTAATAGAGCGTTGCAGTAGTCCAGGCGGGAGTGGATCAATGCTATAGTGAGGGTTTTTGTTGTTTCCATGGTGAGGAAAGGGCGGATTCTAGAGATGTTCTTTAGGTGTAGGCGGCAAGAGCGGGCAAGAGATTGTATATGGAAGGTGAAGGAGAAATTGGTGTCAAACATAACACCCAGACAGCGAGCCTGCTGCCGGGGTGTTATTATGGTGCCGCCCACGGGGAGGGAAATGTCAAATTTAGGAAGGTCAGTAGACGGCGGGAGCAGAAGAAGTTCAGTTTTGGAGAGGTCGAGTTTCAGATAGAGAGCGGACATGATGTTGGAGACAGCGGACAGACAGTCGGTGGCGTTCTGTAGTACAGCAGGGGTAAGGTCGGGGGATGACATGTATAGTTGTGTGTTATCAGCATAAAGATGGTACTGAAAGCCAAATCTGCTGATGGTCTGTCCAATTGGGGCCGTGTAGAGAGAGAAGAGAAGGGGGCCAAGGACTGAGCCCTGGGGTACACCGACAGTGAGAGGAAGAGGAGATGACGTGGAGCCAGAGAACAAAACACTGAAGGAGCGGTCAGAAAGATAGGAAGAGAACCAGGAGAGAACAGTGTCCTTAATACCTAGTGATGAGCCTAGACAGTAAGAGAGGGTGGTCAACTGTGTCGAAAGCTGCAGAAAAGTCGAGAAGAATGAGCAGAGAGTGGTCACCGTTATGTTTTGCTGTCAGAAAGTCATTGGTCACCTTGATGAGTGCAGTTTCAGTCGAATGTAGGGGGCGGAAGCCGGACTGTGAAGGGTCTAGAAGGGAGTGAGTGGAGAGGTAACGGGTAAGGCTGGAGTAGACTAGGCACTCCAAAAGTTTAGAGATGAAGGGGAGATTGGAAACCGGTCTGTAGTTGTTTGTGCAGGAAGGGTCGAGAGCGGGTTTCTTTAGTAATGGAGTAATGATGGAGTGTTTGAAGGAGGATGGGAAAATGCCAGAGGAGAGTGAGAGATTAAAGATTGTAGTTAGGTGAGTTGTGACAACTGGAGAGAGAGACTGGAGGAGATGTGAGGGAATGGGATCGGTTGTGCATGTAGTCGGCGGACGAGAGGAAGAGAGGAGTCTGGAGACTTCTTCTTCTGTGATGGGCTCAAATGTGTAAAGTGAGCCAGGGAAAATGCAGGGAGGGATGGGAGTCACAGCACTTGGTGGTTGAGAGCAGATTTCCTGACAGATAGTATCTATTTTTTCTATAAAGTGGGAGGCCAGGTCGTCAGCACAAATGTCTGTGATAGGGGCTTGTGCTTTTGGCCTGAGGAGGGAGTGAAAAGTGTCAAAAAGTTTCTTGGGGTTGTTGGCTAGTGAGGAGTGCAGGGTGGTGAAGTAGGTCTGTTTGGCGAGGTGAAGGGCAGCATTATAAGTTCTTAACATGAATTTAAAGTGGATGAAGTCTTCTGGTGTGAGGGTTTTTCTCCAAAGGCGTTCAGCACTCCTAGAGCATCGCTGAAGAAGTTGAGCTTGCAATGTGAGAAAGGGCTGTTTTACTGTGTGTTTGGAAGTTCTGAGGGTGAGCGGTGCTACTTGGTCAAGGGTGCTTCTAAGAGTGTCATTGTAGTGATAAACAGCCAGATTAGGTCAAGAAAAAGAGGAGATTGGGGACAGCGATGAGTGTAGGGATGTCATGGGTGTATCGCCACAAGGATCGTCGCGATTACACACTCTGACTTCTCACAGCTGAGTTGCTGTTTCTTTGTGTTTGGTAATGAGGGAGTTAATTTTACCTAGCTCTTTGCTAAGACTAGGTCCAGCCTCGCCCGGCTGCTTTTGATTATGTTCTAATTAGATTCCTTCATATACCTGCCAGTCTGCTTGTTAGATGCCGGTGAAAGCCTTTATGTAGTCTAGCAGACTGGATCGGTTCTGAGAATACTTAAGCTAAGAGCTCCTTAGTTGTTTTTACTCTTATAGCTTATAGTTTATCTCTGAGACCTTAGGTGTTCCTACTGTGTGTGAGTGTTGTATGTAAGACTTTATTTACTTATTTCTTGTCTTTCTTATATGTCTTTCTGTTCATTAACCGTTACCTGTTCATTCCCTTTGGTGGTAATCAGGGTCCTTCTTAGGACTAGATTACAGTTGGCAGGGATTGATAGGAGACAGGGTTTACGCTGGTGGCCTGGATCTCTGTACCTTTAACAGTACCTCCAGGTAGAGGGATTAGTTAGGACCCCAGTTTAGGGTCAGCATAGACCCCGGTCACCCTCTAGCCGGAGACAGCGTATAACGGATTCCGTATTGACCCACTGGACTTTCTGTCAGGTAATTCTATGTTATCATATATCTATGCGCATGTTATATTGTATGTTGCCCTTTTGATATAGATTACTGTCATCACATATATATATATCTGCTATACAGCGTGACAAGGGAGTCTGAAAGTGTCTGAGGGTTAATGGCTTGTAGATTTCTGAATGTGTGGTAGGTAGGAGTGCGCTGGAGTGGTCGAGAATTTGTGAGGGTGAAGGAGAGAATGTTGTGGTCAGAGAGTGGAAGCGGTGAGTTATTTAGGTGGGAGATTGAACAGAGGCGAAAAAAGACCAGGTCAAGGGTGTTACCATCCTTGTGTGTCTCAGAGGTTGAAAGCTGTGAGAGACCTTGACAAGTGGTTAGTGATAGAAGCTGAGATGCAGATGTGGAAGTAGGGCTGTTAATGGGGATGTTGAAGTCTCCCAGGATAAGGGTTCATGGGCGTACCCACCGTGGGGCAGGGGGGGGCCGTTGCCCCCCCCTAGGAGCAGGGGCGCGCCGTGCCAAGATGAGGCCATCGCATCAGCCGGCCCTTTAAAAGGTGCTTCTGGGCTGGCTGCGACTCACATACTAGACTGTATGGGCTCTTTCCAGCGGTGTGACATCGTTCCCGGGGGCGTGTTCTGCAAAGCCAGGAAGCCAGGAAGAGAAGCCGTGTGCTTGCTGCAGGAGGGAAATCTGAGGTCAGTCAGAGTCCTCAGTGACATAGGAGGATTTATTAATTAATGGGTTGATGTCTCCTTATCTACAGTAATATATACCTGACAGGAGCCTGTACAGTCTATATCTACAGTCTGTAGATATAGACTGTATGGGCTCCTGTCAGGTATATATTACTGTATAGACTGTACGGGCTCCTGTCAGGTTTATATTACTGTAGATATAGACTGTATGGGCTCCTGTCAGGTATATATTACTGTAGATATAGACTGTACGGGCTCCTGTCAGGTATATATTACTGTAGATATAGACTGTACAGGCTCCTGTCAGGTATATATTACTGTAGATATAGACTGTACGGGCTCCTGTCAGGTATATATTACTGTAGATATAGACTGTATGGGCTCCTGTCAGGTATATATTACTGTAGATATAGACTGTATGGGCTCCTGTCAGGTATATATTACTGTAGATATAGACTGTATGGGCTCCTGTCAGGTATATATTACTGTAGATATAGACTGTATGGGCTCCTGTCAGGTATATATTACTGTAGATATAGACTGTACGGGCTCCTGTCAGGTTTATATTACTGTAGATATAGACTGTATGGGCTCCTGTCAGGTATATATTACTGTAGATATAGACTGTACAGGCTCCTGTCAGGTATATATTACTGTAGATATAGACTGTACGAGCTCCTGTCAGGTATATATTACTGTAGATATAGACTGTACGGGCTCCTGTCAGGTATATATTATTGTAGATATAGATTGTATGGGCTCCTGTCAGGTATATATTACTGTAGATATAGACTGTACGGGCTCCTGTCAGGTATATATTACTGTAGATATAGACTGTACAGGCTCCTGTCAGGTATATATTACTGTAGATATAGACTGTACGGGCTCCTGTCAGGTATATATTACTGTAGATATAGACTGTATGGGCTCCTGTCAGGTATATATTACTGTAGATATAGACTGTATGGGCTCCTGTCAGGTATATATTACTGTAGATATAGACTGTATGGGCTCCTGTCAGGTATATATTACTGTAGATATAGACTGTATGGGCTCCTGTCAGGTATATATTACTGTACATATAGACTGTATGGGCTCCTGTCAGGTATATATTACTGTAGATATAGACTGTACTGGCTCCTGTCAGGTATATATTACTGTAGATATAGACTGTATGGGCTCCTGTCAGGTATATATTACTGTAGATATAGACTGTATGGGCTCCTGTCAGGTATATATTACTGTAGATATAGACTGTACAGGCTCCTGTCAGGTATATATTACTGTAGATATAGACTATACAGGCTCCTGTCAGGTACATATTACTGTAGATATAGACTGTATGGGCTCCTGTCAGGTATATATTACTGTAGATATAGAATGTACGGGCTCCTGTCAGGTATATATTACTGTAGATATAGACTGTACGGGCTCCTGTCAGGTATATATTACTGTAGATATAGACTGTACGGGCTCCTGTCAGGTATATATTATTGTAGATATAGACTGTACGGGCTCCTGTCAGGTATATATTACTGTAGATATAGACTGTACGTGCTCCTGTCAGGTATATATTACTGTAGATATAGACTGTATGGGCTCCTGTCAGGTATATATTACTGTAGATATAGACTGTATGGGCTCCTGTCAGGTATATATTACTGTAGATATAGACTGTACGTGCTCCTGTCAGGTATATATTACTGTAGATATAGACTGTATGGGCTCCTGTCAGGTATATATTACTATAGATATAGACTGTATGGGCTCCTGTCAGGTATATATTACTGTAGATATAGACTGTACGGGCTCCTGTCAGGTATATATTACTGTAGATATAGACTGTACGGGCTCCTGTCAGGTTTATATTACTGTAGATATAGTCTGTATGGGCTCCTGTCAGGTATATATTACTGTAGATATAGACTGTACGGGCTCCTGTCAGGTATATATTACTGTAGATATAGACTGTACAGGCTCCTGTCAGGTATATATTACTGTAGATATAGACTGTACGGGCTCCTGTCAGGTATATATTACTGTAGATATAGACTGTATGGGCTCCTGTCAGGTATATATTACTGTAGATATAGACTGTATGGGCTCCTGTCAGGTATATATTACTGTAGATATAGACTGTATGGGCTCCTGTCAGGTATATATTACTGTAGATATAGACTGTATGGGCTCCTGTCAGGTATATATTACTGTAGATATAGACTGTACGGGCTCCTGTCAGGTTTATATTACTGTAGATATAGACTGTATGGGCTCCTGTCAGGTATATATTACTGTAGATATAGACTGTACGGGCTCCTGTCAGGTATATATTACTGTAGATATAGACTGTACAGGCTCCTGTCAGGTATATATTACTGTAGATATAGACTGTACGGGCTCCTGTCAGGTATATATTACTGTAGATATAGACTGTATGGGCTCCTGTCAGGTATATATTACTGTACATATAGACTGTATGGGCTCCTGTCAGGTATATATTACTGTAGATATAGACTGTATGGGCTCCTGTCAGGTATATATTACTGTAGATATAGACTGTATGGGCTCCTGTCAGGTATATATTTACTGTACATATAGACTGTATGGGCTCCTGTCAGGTATATATTACTGTAGATATAGACTGTACTGGCTCCTGTCAGGTATATATTACTGTAGATATAGACTGTATGGGCTCCTGTCAGGTATATATTACTGTAGATATAGACTGTATGGGCTCCTGTCAGGTATATATTACTGTAGATATAGACTGTACAGGCTCCTGTCAGGTATATATTACTGTAGATATAGACTATACAGGCTCCTGTCAGGTACATATTACTGTAGATATAGACTGTATGGGCTCCTGTCAGGTATATATTACTGTAGATATAGACTGTATGGGCTCCTGTCAGGTATATATTACTGTAGATATAGACTATACAGGCTCCTGTCAGGTATATATTACTGTAGATATAGACTGTACGGGCTCCTGTCAGGTATATATTACTGTAGATATAGAATGTACGGGCTCCTGTCAGGTATATATTACTGTAGATATAGACTGTACGGGCTCCTGTCAGGTATATATTACTGTAGATATAGACTGTACGGGCTC
Source organism: Oophaga sylvatica (assembly GCA_033576555.1). NCBI lineage: Eukaryota > Metazoa > Chordata > Amphibia > Anura > Dendrobatidae > Oophaga > Oophaga sylvatica. Next base: position 551,854,838 of record JARQOD010000004.1, on the reverse strand, counting down.
CTGTCAGGTATATATTATTGTAGATATAGACTGTACGGGCTCCTGTCAGGTATATATTACTGTAGATATAGACTGTATGTGCTCCTGTCAGGTATATATTACTGTAGATATAGACTGTATGGGCTCCTGTCAGGTATATATTACTGTAGATATAGACTGTACAGGCTCCTGTCAGGTATATATTACTGTAGATATAGACTGTATGGGCTCCTGTCAGGTATATATTATAGTAGATATAGACTGTACGGGCTCCTGTCAGGTATATATTACTGTAAATATAGACTGTACATGCTCCTGTCAGGTATATATTACTGTAGATATAGAGCAGAGATATGGATGAGGTAAAGACCCTGCTCAGCGCACTATGCAGGAAACTAATGTGACTGGATGGAACCAAGCACACCTACAAAACAGTCAGAAATCCAGTTTGTCCTACACAGCCATACTCATTACAAGGTATATACACACAAGATATATAGAAAAAAAAAAAAAATGACTTCACTTACAATCAGCAGCTGGAATATTCAGGGTCTCAACACCTCGACCTTTGGATGTAAAACAAATGACCCGGACTTTATACAAAGACTGAAAAATATAGACATCCAGATCCTCCTGGAAACATGGACCAGAGCCGAAAACGAATCCCTGGCGCCCATCGGATACAGGGAAATCTCTGTCCCTGCCCTGAAAAATAAAAACATCAAACAGGGCCGAAGCTCAGGAGGAATACTGATCTGGTATAAAGACGAGCTCCACCAATACATCAAACCGGTGAAGAGAGGAAGCAGCCACATATGGATCAGGATCAGCAGCTCCATCCTCACCTCTCAGTCTGATGTCCACCTCTGCGCCACCTATATACCACCGACAGAGTCCCCCTACTTCAATCCAGAGAGCTTCGAGATCTTACAAAGAGAAGCCGCCCACTATCAGGCCCTGGGCAAAGTTCTCATCTTTGGGGACCTCAACGCAAGAACAGGGAGAGAAAACGACTTCCTGACCACGGATGGGAACATCTACATATTTGGAGCAGAGAATGACGGCCAAGACTCAGTACACACAGAGAGAAGCAGCTATGACAGTACAGTCAACAAAAGTGGTAAAAAGCTCCTGAACGTATGTAGAAGTTTAGGACTTCATATTCTTAATGGACGTACCAAAGGAGACTCTTTTGGGAGGTATACACTAAACTCCCATGTAGGGAGGAGTGTAGTAGATTATGCCATTACAGACATGAACCGGGCAAACATCAGCGCCTTCATAGTCACCCCACAAACGCACCTGTCAGACCACAGCCAACTTCTTCTGTACTTGAAATCTACAGAGAAACCACCCACTCAAAAGCCACAGCATAGCGGCCTCTTCAACCGGCCTCCATCCTATAAATGGTCCAAAACGTCGGCACTAAAGTATAAAGAGGCTCTCAGCAGACCCGAAATACAGCGGATGCTCCACCACTTCTACAACCACGAGTACCAGCCTAACCCAAAGGGAGTGAGTCAAGCTACAAAAGACCTCAACAATATATTCTATGCAATGGCCAGACTGTCCGACCTTAAAAAAGTTGACTACAAGAAACCAAAAGAAAAACAGATCAATGGTTGGTTTGACAGAGAATGTAAAGCCGTACGGAAGACCCTGAGAACTGCTTCAAACAAGAAACATAGAGACCCCAACCACCCTGGTCTGAGGGAAGCCTATGAAACCATACAAAGACAGTACAAAACCATCCTCAGGAGGAAGAAGCAGAGTTACATCTCTACCAAGCTCAGCCAACTCCAGGATGCTCTTCGGGACAATTCCTTCTGGGAACTATGGAACCACATGGGCACAAAAGACAAGAAAAACAACATCCATATCCAAAATGGCAACATCTGGCTCCAGTACTTCAAAGACCTCTATAAAGACATCCCAAAGGAAGAACTAAACCAAGAACAGGAAAACATAATGGCAAAACTAAAAGCAATGGAGGAAAAAGTAAAAAATTTCCAAAACCCCGTGGATACACCTATTACATTACAGGAAGTAGCAGAGAGAATCTCTGCCATAAGATGTAGAAAAGCCGGTGGCCTGGATGGAATCCTACCAGAAATGCTGAAGTACAGCCCACCAGAAATACAGGCTGCAATGGTTAAACTCTTCAATATTGTGCTAAGTGCTGGCTACTTCCCTCGTACCTGGAACCAAGGCCTCATCACACCCATCCACAAGAATGGGGACAGGTATGACCCAGCCAACTACAGAGGCATATGTGTCAGCAGCAACCTGGGAAACTGTTCAACAGCATCCTGAACAAGAGGATCCTCAGTTTCCTCACCGAACATAACGTCCTCAGCAAGAGCCAAGCAGGGTTCATGCCAAACCACCGCACCACTGACCACATCTATACCCTGCACAGCCTCATTCAGAGACACGTCCACAATACAAAGAACGGGAAGATATACGCCTGTTTCGTGGACTTTAAAAAGGCCTTTGATTCGGTGTGGCACCCGGGCTTATTCCTGAAACTGCTGGAGAGCGGAATAGGAGGAAAGACCTACGATGTTATCAAAAGCTCCTACACCGAGAACCTCTGCAGTGTGAGTGTGAACGGTAAAAGAACGGCTTATTTCCAGCAGAGCCGTGGAGTCAGACAAGGCTGCAGCCTAAGTCCAACGCTCTTCAACATTTACATCAACGAGCTGGCTACCGCTCTGGAATCTTCCACAGCACCAGGTCCCACCCTCCACGACACCCAGGTGAAATTCCTGCTGTATGCAGATGACCTGCTGCTTCTGTCACCAACCGAGAAAGGCCTCCAAGACAACCTGAAAATCTTAGAGAAATTCAGCTCCACCTGGGCACTACCGGTCAACCTAAAGAAAACCAACATCATGGTGTTCCAGAGGAGAAAGAGAAAATTAGACCAGCACCCTTCATTTGTTCTCAACAACTGCGCCCTTACAGGAACAGACAAATATACCTACCTGGGCCTAGAGATCCACCGGTCAGGAAGCTTCAAACAAGCCATAGAGACCCTGAAAGACAAGGCATGTAAAACCTTCTATGGCATCCGAAGGAAACTCTACCATCTGAAGCCACCAGTGAGGGTCTGGTTAAAAAATCTTCGACTCTGTCATCGCCCCAATCCTCCTGTATGGCAGTGAAGTCTGGGGTCCTCACACCTACCCAGACTGGTCAAGGTGGGATTCCAGCCCAACAGAAATATTCCACCTGGAATTCTGCAAGCACCTTCTCCAAGTCCACCGGAGCACCTCCAACAGTGCCTGCCGGGCCGAGCTGGGCAATTCCCTCTACACCTAACGGTTCTAAAGAGGGCACTGTCATTCCGGGCTCACCTACATAGGAGCAATCCAAGCTCCCATCACCATAAAGCCCTGACACACGTAGGTGAAACAGAAAAACTAGGACCCTTGGAACAGCTCACCCAAACCCAACCTGACCAGAACACCAATCACAACAACCTGACAAAAGCCGAAATCAGGAAGATGGTAGACGAAGGCCAGGAGAGGTATGTCAGTGACTGGAAGAACGACATCATCAGCTCCCAGAAACTGACCATGTACCGGAGTCTACAGAGAGACTACAGTCTGGCCCCATACCTGGAGAAACTCCCGGACCCCAGAGACCGCCAGATCCTGAGCCGGTATAGACTCAGTGCCCACAGTCTGGCCATCGAATCCGGCCGACACAGGCAGAGCTACAAGCCCAAGGAGGAAAGACTATGCCAACACTGTGACCAGGAGGCCATAGAGGACGAAACCCACTTCCTGCTACACTGCTCCAAATACTCAGCAGTGAGGGACACTCACTTCAGGAGACTCTCACATCTCTTCCCGGATTTCATCACCATGAAGGAGGAAGAGAAAACATATATCTTGCTGGGGGAAGAAGAGAGAGCAGCAGAGATAGCAGCGCGGTATGTGAGCGAATGTCATAGACTGCGAGAAAGAGAACTATGATAGGCCATGGACTTCTATAGCCTCCACCCCGGATCTGCCCCTACCCAACATCCCTATGCCATGGACTTCTATAGCCCCCATCCCGGATCTGCGCCCCCATCACCCCTCCCTAAGCCATGGACTTCCACAACCCCTACCCTAGATCCGTCCCTACCCAACATCCCTATCCCTATTCCCTTTTGTACACTTGCTTTGGCAAAACTAATGTGTATTTAGTCCCGCCAATAAAGCTTCTTTGAATTTGAATTTGAATTTGACTGTATGGGCTCCTGTCAGGTATATATTACTGTAGATATAGAATGTATGGGCTCCTGTCAGGTATATATTACTGTAAATATAGACTGTACAGGCTCCTGTCAGGTATATATTACTGTAGATATAGACTGTATGGGCTCCTGTCAGGTATATATTACTGTAGATATAGACTGTACAGGCTCCTGTCAGGTATATATTACTGTAGATATAGACTGTACGGGCTCCTGTCAGGTATATATTACTGTAGATATAGACTGTAGGGCTCCTGTCAGGTATATATTACTGTAGATATAGACTGTAGGGCTCCTGTCAGGTATATATTATGTAGATATAGACTGTACGGGCTCCTGTCAGGTATATATTACTGTAATATAGACTGTAGGGCTCCTGTCAGGTATATATTACTGTAGATATAGACTGTATGGGCTCCTGTCAGGTATATATACTGTAGATATAGACTGTAGGCTCTGTCAGGTATATATTACTGTAGATATAGACTGTATGGGCTCCTGTCAGGTATATATTACTGTAGATATAGACTGTATGGGCTCCTGTCAGGTTATATTACTGTAGATATAGACTGTACGGGCTCTGTCAGGTATATATTATGTAGATATAGACTGTAGGGCTCCGTCAGGTATATATTACTGTAGATATAGACTGTACGGCTCCTGTCAGTATATATTACTGTAATAACTGTAGGCTCCTGTCAGGTATTATATGTAGATATAGACTGTATGGGCTCTGTCAGGTATATATACTGTAGATATAGATGTATGGGTCCTGTCAGGTATATATTACTGAGATATAGACTGTAGGGCTCCTGTCAGGTATATATTATGTAGATATAGACTGTATGGGCTCCTGTCAGGTATATATTTACTGTAGATATAGACTGTATGGCTCCTGTCAGGTATATATTACTGTAGATATAGACTGTACAGGCTCCTGTCAGGTATATATTACTGTAGATATAGACTGTAGAGGCTCCTGTCAGGTATATATTACTGTAGATATAGACTGTAGGGCTCCTGTCAGGTATATATTACTGTAATATAGACTGTACGGCTCCTGTCAGGTATATATTACTGTAGATATAGACTGTACGGGCTCCTAGTAATATTACGTGTATAGATGTATGTCTGTCAGTATATATACTGTAGATATAGACTGTATGGGCTCCTGTCAGGTATATATTACTGTAGATATAGACTGTACGGGCTCCTGTCAGGTATATATTACTGTAATATAGACTGTACAGGCTCCTGTCAGGTATATATTACTGTAGATATAGACTGTACGGGCTCCTGTCAGGTATATATTACTGTAGATATAGACTGTACGGGCTCCTGTAGGTATATATTACTGTAGATATAACTGTATGGCTCCTGTCAGGTATATATTACTGTAGATATAGACTGTACGGGCTCTGTCAGGTATATATTACTGTAGATATAGACTGTACGGCTCCTGTCAGGTATATATTACTGTAGATATAGACTGTACGGCTCCTGTCAGGTATATATTACTGTAGATATAGACTGTAGGGCTCCTGTCAGGTATATATTACTGTAGATATAGACTGTATGGGCTCCTGTCAGGTATATATTACTGTAGATATAGACTGTACGGCTCCTGTCAGGTATATATTACTGTAGATATAGACTGTAGGGCTCCTGTCAGGTATATATTACTGTAGATATAGACTGTACGGGCTCCTGTCAGGTATATATTACTGTAATATAGACTGTACAGGCTCCTGTCAGGTATATATTACTGTAGATATAGACGTAGGGCTCCTGTCAGGTAATATTACTGTAGATATAGACTGTAGGGCTCGTCAGTTATATTACTGTAGATATAGACTGTATGGGCTCCTGTCAGGTATTATTACTGTATATAGACTGTACGGGCTCTGTCAGTATATATTATGTAAATATAGACTGTACGGCTCCTGTCAGGTATATATTACTTAGATATAGACTGAGGGTCCTGTCAGGTATATTACTGTAGATATACTGTACGGGCTCCGTAGTAATATTACTGTAAATAACTGTAGGCTCTGCAGGTATATTACTGTAGATATAGACTGTACGGCTCCTGTCAGGTATATTTCTTAGATATAGACTGTAGGGCTTGTCATATATATTACTGTAGAATAGACTGTATGGGCTCCTGTAGGTATAATACTGTAGAATAACTGTGGCTCCTGTCAGTATATATTACTGTAGATAGACTGTAGGGCTCTGTCAGGTATATATTATGTAGATATAGACTGTATGGCTCCTGTCAGGTTTATTACTGTGATATAGATGTAGGGCTCTGTCAGGTATATATTATGTAGATATAGATGTATGGGCTCCTGTCAGGTATATATTACTGTAGATATAGACTGTACGGGCTCCTGTCAGGTATATATTACTGTAGATATAGACTGTATGGGCTCCTGTCAGGTATATATTACTGTAGATATAGACTGTATGGGCTCCTGTCAGGTATATATTACTGTAGATATAGACTGTACAGGCTCCTGTCAGGTATATATTACTGTAGATATAGACTGTACGGGCTCCTGTCAGGTATATATTACTGTAGATATAGACTGTACGGGCTCCTGTCAGGTATATATTACTGTAGATATAGACTGTATGGGCTCCTGTCAGGTATATATTACTGAGATATAGACTGTATGGCTCCTGTCAGGTATATATTACTGTAGATATAGACTGTATGGGCTCCTGTCAGGTATATATTACTGTAGATATAGACTGTATGGGCTCCTGTCAGGTATATATTACTGTAGATATAGACTGTACAGGCTCCTGTCAGGTATATATTACTGTAGATATAGACTGTACGGGCTCCTGTCAGGTATATATTACTGTAGATATAGACTGTACGGCTCCTGTCAGGTATATATTACTGTAGATATAGACTGTATGGCTCCTGTCAGGTATATATTAATTACTGTCAGATATAGACTGTACTGGGCTCCTGTCAGGTTATATTACTGTAGATATAGACTGTACGGGCTCCTGTCAGGTATATATTACTGTAGATATAGACTGTACGGGCTCCTGTCAGGTATATATTACTGTAGATATAGACTGTACGGGCTCCTGTCAGGTATATATTACTGTAGATATAGACTGTAGGGATCCTGTCAGGTATATATTACTGAGATATAGACTGTACGGGCTCCTGTCAGGTATATATTACTGAATATAGACTGTATGGGCTCCTGTCAGGTATATATTACTGTAGATATAGACTGTATGGCTCCTGTCAGGTATATATTGTAGCATATAGACTGTACGGGCTCCTGTCAGGTATATATTACTGTAGATATAGACTGTACAGGCTCCTGTCAGGTTATATTACTGTAGATATAGACTGTATGGGCTCCTGTCAGGTATATATTACTGCAGATATAGACTGTATGGGCTCCTGTCAGGTATATATTACTGCAGATATAGACTGTATGGGCTCCTGTCAGGTATATATTACTGTAGATATAGACTGTATGGCTCCTGTCAGGTATATATTACTGTAGATATAGACTGTAAGGCTCCTGTCAGGTATATATATTGTAGAAAGACTTACAGGCTCCTGTCAGTGTATATTACTGTATAGACTGTACAGGCTCCTGTCAGGTATATATAACTGTAGATATAGACTGTATGGGCTCCTGTCAGGTATATTACTGTGATATAGAATGATGGCTCCTGTCAGGTATAATACTGTAATAAGACTGTACGGGCTCCTGTCAGGTATATATTACTGTAGATATAGACTGTACGGCTCTGTCAGGTATATATTACTGTAGATATAGACTGTACGGGCTCCTGTCAGGTATATATTACTGTAGATATAGACTGTACGGGCTCCTGTCAGGTTATATTACTGTAGAAGACTGTACAGGCTCTGTCAGGTATATATACTGTAGATATAACTGTATGGCTCCTGTCAGGTATATATTACTGTAGATATAGATGTACGGGCTCCGTCAGGTATATATTACTGTAGATATAGACTGTACGGCTCCTGTCAGGTATATATTACTGTAGATATAGACTGTATGGGCTCCTGTCAGGTTATATTACAGTAGATATAGACTGTACAGGGCTCCTGTCAGGTATATATTACTGTAGATATAGACTGTAGGGCTCCTGTCAGGTATATATTACTGTAGATATAGACTGTACGGCTCCTGTCAGGTATATATTATTGTACATTACATGACTGTATGGGCTCCTGTCAGGTATATATTACTGTAGATATAGACTGTAGGGCTCCTGTCAGGTATATATTACTGTAGATATAGACTGTATGGGCTCCTGTCAGGTTATATTACGTGATTAAGCTGTACAGGCTCCTGTCAGGTATATATTACTGTAGATATAGACTGTACGGGCTCCTGTCAGGTATATATTATGTAATGACTGTATGGGCTCCTGCAGATATATTACTGTATAGACTGTGGGCTCCTGTCAGGTATATATTATTGTAGATATAGACTGTATGGGCTCCTGTCAGGTATATATTACTGTAGATATAGACTGTACAGGCTCCTGTCAGGTATATATTATTGTAAATATAGACTGTACAGGCTCCTGTCAGGTATATATTACTGTAGATATAGACTGTATGGGCTCCTGTCAGGTATATATTATTGTAGATATAGACTGTATGGGCTCCTGTCAGGTATATATTACTGTAGATATAGACTTGTACGGGCTCCTGTCAGGTATATATTACTGTAGATATAGACTGTACGGGCTCCTGTCAGGTTATATTACTGTAGATATAGACTGTATGGGCTCCTGTCAGGTATATATTACTGTAGATATAGACTGTATGGGCTCCTGTCAGGTTTATATTACAGTAGATATAGACTGTACAGGCTCCTGTCAGGTTTATATTACAGTAGATATAGACTGTACAGGCTCCTGTCAGGTATATATTACATCTACAGTAATATAAACCTGATAGGAGCCCGTACAGTCTATATCTACTGTAATATATACCTGACAGGAGCCCGTACAGTCTATATCTTCAGTAATATACTGTATATCTGACATACAGAGGCTGGGCTGGGGCTGATGTATATACAGGTGCTGGTCTGGGGCACATTATTAAAAGAAGGAGACAATGATGGGGTATATTACTACAAGAAGGGGACAATGATGGGGCATATTTCAGGGTGGAATCTACTTGCATTCCATGCTTAAATCTATCTATCTATCTATCTATCTATCTATCTATCTATCTATCTATCTATCTATCTATCTATCTAAAAAGAAGAAAATTAGAGCAGCACAAAGAAAGAGTCCTGGTGCAGAGCCCCCCAGGCAAATACCAAACATCAATTATAGAAATCCAGACAAATTGGAGGCAGCACACCGTTTGTAGTGAATAAAAAGCTGTTTAATAAGACCAAAAGGCGACGTTTTGGTCCAAACAACAGAACCTTTCTCAAGGCTTGAGAAAGGTTTGTGTTGTTTGGACCGAAATGTCGCCTTTTGACCTTATTAAATAGCTTTTTTTTCACTACAAACTATGTGCTGCCTCCAATTTGTCTGGTTTTCTATCTATCTATCTATCTATCTATCTATCTATCTATCTATCTATCTATCTATCTATCTATCTATCTTTCATTTTTTTTCCCCAAAGATCAATCCAATTTCTGTGTTTAGAAAGGGCAGTGTGAATGGCTCAGTGTCAGTGTGTGATAAACACGCATGAGCTTGAAGTCCCCCTGCTGAACAGAAGAGAAGACTGCAAAGGTAAGCCTAAAATCAATAAATTGTTTACATAATAGGATTGATCATGGTGGTATTTCTCCTTGTATGTGATATTATTGGTCTTGGTATAAGGAATTATGTTGTGTATGGCGTTCATTTTCGTTTTATTCACATTTTTTGTTCTTATATTTTACAACCTGAACGACCATGGCTTGCCCCCCCCTAGTTTTGATCCTGGGTACGCCCATGTAAGGGTTGGTAGTTCTGAGGACATGAAGTGCGGAAGCCAGGCTGAGAAGTGGTCAAGGAACTGGGTGGGCAAGCCTGGGGGCTGATATATGACCGCTACTCTGAGGGAGAGGGGACGGAAGAGCCTGATGGTGTGGACCTCAAAAGAAGGGAATGAGAGTGATGGAATTGGGGGGATGACCTGGAAAGTGCATTGTGGGGACCGGAGTATGCCAACTCCACCACCATGTCTGTTTGCGGGTCTAGGGGAATGGGAGAACTGTAAGCCACAATAGGAAATGGCAGCAGTGGAGATAGTGTCAGAGTCCTGAATCCAGGTTTCAGTGAGGGCCAACAGATGAAGAGAGTTGTTAAGAAAGTAGCTGTGCAGGAAGGATAGCTTGTAGCATGCAGACCGTGGATTCCAGAGGGCACAATTAAAAGAAGGAGATGAGGGAGTGCAAGTAATGTTAATAAGATTATTATGGTTTCGATATGAGGTAGGGTAGGGATTGAGGTTGGGGGATGGTGGACCAGGGTTGGGGGAGATGTCCCCTGAAATCAGTAGGAGTAGGAAGATAAAGAGCAGGTAGTTGTTGGAGTTGTAAATAGGTTTTTTCTGTGATGTGTTTGGGCAAGATGGGCTGAGGTTTCTCAGGAAGGTGAGGAGTGCATGGGAACTGTACATGGGAGAGGGAAGTATAGAGGGGCTGATGTGTACAGTCATGGCCAAAAGTTTTGAGAATGACACAAATATTAATTTTTACAAAGTCTACTGCTTCACTTTTCCTAATGGCAATTTGAATATACTCCAGAATGTTATAAAGAGTGATCAGCTTAACAGCAATTACTTGCAAAGTCAATATTTGGCTAGAAAATGAACTTTATCCCCCAAAACACATTTCAACATCATTGCAGCCCTGCCTTAAAAGGACCAGCTAACCTCTTTTCAGTGATTGCTCCATTAACACAGGTGTGGGTGTTGATGAGGACATGGCTGGAGATCAATCTGTCATGATTAAGAATGACACCACTGGACACTTTAAAAGGAGGCTGGTGCTTGGCATCATTGTTTCTCTTCTGTTAACCATGGTTATCTCTAAAGAAACACGTGCAGTCATCATTGCAATGCACAAAAATGGCCTAACAGGGAAGAGTATCGCAGCTAGAAAGATTGCACCTCAGTCAACAATCTATCGCATCATCAAGAACTTCAAGGAGAGAGGTTCCATTGTTGCCAAAAAGGCTTCAGGGCGCCCAAGAAAGACCAGCAAGCGCCAGGACCATCTCTTAAAAGTGTTTCAGCTGTGGGATCGGGCTACCAGCAGTGCAGAGCTTGCTCAGGAATGGCAGCAGGCAGGTGTGAGTGCATCTGCACGCACTGTGAGGCGGAGACTCTTGGAGCAAGGCCTGGTCTCAAGGAGGGCAGCAAAGAAGCCACTTCTCCAGAAAAAACATCATGGACAGACTGATATTCTGCAAAAGGTACAGGCAGTTGACTGCTGAGGACTGGGGTAAAGTTATTTTCTCTGATGAATCCCCTTTTCGATTGTTTGGGACATCAGGAAAACGCCTCATTCGGAGAAGACAAGGTGAGTGCTACCACCAGTCTTGTCTCATGCCAACTGTTAAGCATCCTGAAACCATTCATGTGTGGGGTTGCTTCTCAGCCAAGGGAATCGGCTCTCTCACAGTCTTGCCTAAAACACAGCCATGAATAAAGAATGGTACCAGAATGTCCTCCAAGAGCAACTTCTCCCAACCCTCCAAGAGCAGTTTGACGATCAACAATGCCTTTTCCAGCATGATGGAGCACCTTGCCATAAAGCAAAGGTGATAACTAAATGGCTCAGGGAACAAAATATAGAGATTTTGGGTCCATGGCCTGGAAACTCCCCAGATCTTAATCCCATTGAGAACTTGTGGTCAATCATCAAGAGACGGGTGGACAAACAAAAACCTAAAAATTCTGACAAAATGAAAGCATTGATTGTGCAAGAATCGACTGCTATCAGTCAGGATTTGGTCCAGAAGTTGATTGAGAGCATGTCAGGGAGAATTGCAGAGGTCCTGAAGAAGAAGGGTCAACACTGCAAATATTGACTTGCTGCATTAACTCATTCTAACTGTCAATATAAGCTTTTTTTACTCATATGTTTGCAATTATTATATTTCTGTCTGTGATAAAAACATCTGTCAAACACACATAAAAACCAGAGTGCAGCAGATCATGTGAAAATATAATATTTGTGTCATTCTCAAAACTTTTGGCCATGACTGTATGAGTCGTGATGGAGGGGGGAAGGGGCGGTGAATGAGGATGGCAAGGGAACACAGGAGGATAGAGATAAAGTACATAATTAAAAAGAAAGCAAAGTGTGGGGTACCTGATTCCAGCCCTGATTAATTGCCATGGATAACTGCCGTTTACACGATGCTTATCTTCTGTGACGCTTTGCTTCTGGGATGACTGCGTGCTGCACCCCACACTGCGTGCTCCCCTTAGACTACTCCAAAATATATAGCCCACACTACAGGGTCAGGAGAGTGGGATTGTGGGAGCTGCTTTGGGATAATTTGGCAGCTGGGGCCAGCACACCAGGGGGTGGCTAGATCATCAAAGGCACTAGACCTGGCTACATCTATATGCTTTAGCACCTTCCACGTGATAAGATCTAGAGAGGCCCAAGTCACATGGATATAAAGCCGTAAGTATTAAACACAGTGCAAAAAATGAATTATACCAAAGCTTTACCAGGCACATTAAACTATGTTGCAAGATGGTAAAGCAGTGGTTGGCAGCAAGCAGAAGTTAGAGTGCATACCATTAGTATATATTGCAGCATACAAGACAGATAGCAGAGGTGGGGATTGTATCATTCAGCTGTTTTCTTCCAATGAATGCAGTGCATACCATTAGTATATATTGCAGCATACCAGACAGATAGCAGAGGTGAGGATTGTATCATTCAGCTGTTTGCTTCCAATGAATGCAGTGCATACCATTAGTATATATTGCAGCATACAAGACAGACAGCAGAGGTGGGGATTGTATCATTCAGCTGTTTGCTTCCAATGAATGCAGAGCATACCATTAGTATATATTGCAGCATACAAGACAGGTAGCAGAGGTGGGGATTGTATCATTCAGCTGTTTGCTTCCAATGAATGAAGGGCATACCATTAGTATATATTGCAGCATACAAGACAGGTAGCAGAGGTGGGGATTGTATCATTCAGCTGTTTGCTTCCAATGAATGCAGTGCATACCATTAGTATATATTGCAGCATACAAGACAGGTAGCAGAGGTGGGGATTGTATCATTCAGTTGTTTGCTTCCAATGAATGCAGTGCATACCATTAATCTCGAGCCATTCCCGCTGCGGGCCCCCATCCGTCTCCGGCCGCAGTGGAACCTGCTCAGCAGAGACGTCGGTCCACTCGTCCATCCCCGATTTGTTGTATTTGCCAGCAGCAGGGACATTTTGCTAACCGATGTCCACAGCGGCTGAATAAATGGTCACGCCCAGTAACCATAGGAACAGGGTCACAGGACGCCATGACTTTTGCCCCTAAAGTGCTCTTCAAGGGGATAATTACGCACGGTTCTACCATCCTACCCGTCAAGCTGTGTGTGGATTCTGGGGCAGAGGGTAATTTTATGTCGTCCTCCTTTGCTTCTCGCCACACCATGCCTTTGGTGTTGCAGGCTAAACCAGTGTCGGTACGGGTGTTGAACGGTGCAATTCTGCCCACACAAATCACCCATCAGTCTGTCCCACTCAACTTGTCTATATCTCCTTCCCATCAGGAGAATATATCATTTTTTATCCTCCCTGACGGTATAGATGAGGTTGTGTTGGGATTACCCTGGCTCTGCCACCACTCTCCCCATATTGAGTGGTCTTCAGGGCAATTCTGGATTGGGGTAATTTATGTAAAGGCAGATGCATTAGGGATAGCTTGCTGGTCACCTCCACTGAGATACCCTATGCCGATGTATTCTCGAAGAAGGCTGCCTCATCGCCCCTATGACTGTCCTATCGACCTCTTGCCTGGAACTGAGGGAAGGGTTTATCCCTTCTCTCTTCCTGAGACAGAGGCCATGTCCCAATATATTCAGGAGAACTTGGCAAGGGGATTCATTAGGAAATCGGTGTCACCAGCGGGAGCGGGGTTCTTCTTTGTACAGAAGAAGAAACGAGAGTTACGTCCGTGCATTGATTATAGGGGTCTCAATGCTATCACGGTGAAAAATAAGTACCCTTTGCCGCTAATCTCTGAGCTCTTTTACAGGCTTCGGGGAGCAAGGGTATTTACTAAGCTAGACCTGAGGGGTGCATATAACCTGATTCGCATCCGTGAGGGGGACGAATGGAAGATGGCATTTAATACCAGGGATGGGCATTACGAATATCTGGTAATGCCCTTTGGGCTCCGTAATGCCCCAGCTGTCTTCCAAGACTTTGTGAATAACATCTTCCGGGATATGTTGACCACCTCGGTGTTAGTCTATCTGGATGACATTCTCATCTTTTCTCCAGATATGGCCTCCCACCGGAGAGATGTCTACAAGGTCTTCGACCTCTTGCGAGCAAATCCCCTATATGCGAATTTGGAGAAGTGTATGCTTGAGCAGGAGTCTCTACCTTTCCTGGGATATATCATCTCCGCCCAGGGATTGGCTATGGATCCTGCCAAACTACAGGCTGTAATGGATTGACAAGAGCCCCACTCCCTTAAAGAGGTGCAGCGCTTTATGGGGTTCATTAACTACTATCGCCAATTCATTCCCCACTTCTCTACTTTGGTAGCCTCCTTGGTAGCCCTCACCAAGAAGGGAGCTAATCCCAAGTTGTGGTCACAGGAGGTCACCAAGGCGTTCTCTTCCATCATGTCGCATTTTGCCAGTGCTCCCATCTTACATCGCGCCGATGTCGATAAGCCATTTATTTTAGAGGTGGATGCGTCTTCTGTTGGTGCTGGAGCAGTCCTTTTTCAAAAGGATGCCCAGGGTCGGAAGCATCCCTGCTTCTTCTTTTCCAAGACCTTTACACCAGCAGAGAGGAATTATTCCATCGGGGACAGGGAGTTACTGGCTATGAAGTTGGCCTTCTCCGAGTGGAGACATCTTCTGGAGGGGGCTCGCTTCCCCTTCCAAGTATTCACGGACCACAAGAACTTGGTGTATTTGCAGACAGCCCAGCGGCTAAATTCCCGTCAGGCCAGATGGTCCTTGTTCTTCTCCCAGTTCCATTTCCCACTGTATTTCCTCTCCGGTGAGAAGAACATTCGCGCAGACGCTCTATCTCGCTCCGTGGTGTCCTCTGAGGAGGTGGAGGAGGAGCCTCGGCTTGTTGTCCCCACAGAGAACCTAAAAATGGTGGCTCTGGTTTCGCTTGAGTCTGTGCCTCCGGGCAAGACTTTTGTGCCCACCAATTTGCGACTGGAAGTACTCGCTTGGGCACATTCGTCCTGGGCGGGTGGACATTTTGGGACAAAAAGGACTTCTGAGTTGCTGGCGAGGACATACTGGTGGCCGCATATGGCCCGTGACATCAGGGAATATGTTCAGGCGTGCGTTTCCTTCGCCAAGAATAAGTCCCCTCGACAACGGCCAGCTGGGCTACTTTTCCCTTTACCCATGGAAGACAGGCCCTGGGAGATAGTCGGGATGGTTTCGTGGTGGGCTTACCCAAGTCTCGGAGCTGCACCATCATCTGGGTGATAACAGAAAATTTCTCCAAAATGGTGCACTTGGTGCCGTTACCACGGTTACCGTCTGCACGGGCCTTGGCAGCATTATTCATCAGCATATTTTCCGCCTACACGGTATTCCAGACAAAATTGTCAGTGATCGAGGTCCCCAATTTGCGTCTCGGTTCTGGAGAGAGCTATGCCAGCTACTCAGTATTGAGCTAAACTTCTCCTCTGCATATCATCCCGAGACAAATGGGTTGGTAGAGAGGGCCAACCAGACCTTGGTCACGTATTTGCGACATTTTGTCTCAGCCAGGCAGGATGACTGGGCATCCTTGCTACCGTGGGCAGAGTTTGCTCTCAATAATGCTGTGGCTGACTCCACCGGACAGACCCCAATCCTCTTGAACTACGGTCAGCATCCGCGGGTCCCGGTGCCCATGCACATGTCTTCCGCCGACTCCAGGGTGGCAGACTGGGCTGTGCAGGCACGGGACATTTGGGACAGTACCCAGGACGCCATCCAGGCCTCCAAGGAGAGAATGAGGTCTTCTGCCGATGCTCACCAGCGCTCCGCTCCGACATTTGCTCCGGGCGACTTAGTGTGGCTCTCTACCCGAAACATCAGGCTGCGAGTAGAGTCGACTAAGTTGGCACCTCATTATCTGGGCCCCTTTAAGATTCTTGAGCAGGTAAACCCTGTAGTTTACCACTTAGCCCTTCCGCCTCGCCTTGGTATCACCGACAACTTTCACGTATCCCTTCTGAAACCCGTGGCCTTCTCCCGGTTTTCTGAGTCCTCTGCTGGGACGTCGGGTTCCTCTACCGATGATTATGAGGTGAACGCCATTGTTGGGTGCAAGGTGGTACGAGGCAAAAAGTTTTATTTAGTGGACTGGAGGGGTTATGGGCCTGAGGATAGGTCTTGGGAGCCTGCTGAGCATATTCACGCTCTGCAGCTCATCGCTGCCTTTGAGCGCAGCAAGGCACAAAGAAGGGGGGGCCCTAGGAGGGGGGGTAATGTTAGTGTTTGAGCTCCCAATGCTGCACAAGGGGAATCTCGAGCCATTCCCGCTGCGGTCCCCCATCCATCTCCGGCCGCAGTGGAACCTGCTCAGCAGAGACGTCGGTCCCAGCGTCTTGCCCGGTCTAATACTGTGCAGAGACTTGCTGCTGCCTCTCCTGGATCTTTGGTTATAACCAGTGCTGGAGCAGGCAGATTTGGGACTAAGTCCTCTGTTTCTTCTTCGAACATGCCCAGGGCAAGATCTCCCATTGGAGATCAGGGGTCACATGCTCAGATACAGCTACGACTCCTGTTGGTCCTCCAGGAAGGTCCTGTAGCTGTTTGTGATCTGAAGCAGCTTTTTATTGGTCCTTTCTGGAAGGTCTTTTACTCGTGGCTGCTATAAAAGGTTGTCCGGACTGCACAGCCGTGCGCTAGTATCAAACCTTTATGTGCTTTGTGCCAGTATGGTCATGCGTGTGTGTGGTTAGGGCGGCTGAAATACGCCATTACAATACCGACCTAATCGGTGAGGAGCTTGGTATGCTAGCTGGTCAGGGTCGGTGTCTTAGATGCCTTTAGAATACCGGCATAACCGGTGAGGAGTTTGGTTGCTGTATTCAGGGCCTGGAGTACAGACACCATAGATAGCGCATGACCACTTTCTATGTTCGCTTAGCAATCAACTGTGTACCTGGACACAGTGGGGATTCTCAGCGGCTCTGTGACGCAACAGGGTTCGCTTTAAAACGCTAGTCAGTGCCCTAGCGTTTTACTTTGCTGCTCACTGAAGCTAAGTGAGTTCGCACTTATCGCCATATAGCGCTGCGGCATTCCCGCTAGCGGCTCTGTGGATTAACAGAATTCGCACTCTCTGCCACAGCGCGCTACGGCATTTATTTTAGCAACTCTGTGGGATAACAGAGTTTGCTACTTATGCCATCTTACTAGCAGCAGGCTCTGCCTGCACGGTAGACCCCGGGCTGCGAACGCACCTCTCTACATTATTTATTAGGTGCTGTAGCCTTTCCGGGGGTTTTAGCTCTAGGATCGCTGTCTGGGTAGACAGAATGGCACGGAAACATCTTGACCTTAGGGCCGGGCTCACCTTCGACACAGTGCCTGGCCAGAGAAGCACGACCCGACACATCAGAACACTTCTGCTGACTCTTCCTCAGAAACTCACGTACCTCCTGTCCCTGGTGCACTGACCATGTGTCACCAACTATCACAGAAGGTATAGGGGGTTTTTCACTTTTCTCAAATTCCCCACTTTCAGGCTCTTCTGGCAGGACATGCCCAGAAGCCCCACCGTCAGTCCTAGACTCTACCTCTTCAGCCACATCACTTTGGTCTCCAATATCTCCATTTATTCCAGCCCTCAAGTTCTCCTTGATAGCGGCATCTGTATACTCAGAACCCGCCGGATTCTTCTCTTCCACCACGTTCTGCATCCCATCTGGGCTCCCGTGTGTCTGCAGCGGCAACGGAGTGACACATCGCTTTTCCCATTTGTTGGGACGTGGCTCCGATGTAGCCTCCCTGAAAGTGCGCTTGAGCTCACCAATGCCAGCTACTGATCCGGACCGTAACCCGTCCACGCCGCTGTCTTCGGCAGAAACAGATTCCTGGACAGAGTCAGTCCCCATATCTTCAGTCTTGCTCCTCACAGCTTCACTTGAAACCTCAGCTTCTGATGAGGCATCTGGCTTGGTGACCACCACTTCCATGGCTTTTTCCACCTCTGCAGCATCACCTTCAGAGTCCTTGGCATGATGCAGATCCACACCACACACCGACAACTTCTCATCTTCAACAGCATCCACTTGTGCTGTGTTCAGTTTCAGAGTCCTGCCTTTAAAGCTCAGCTCTCCTCCTTTCACCTTAGTCTTCGCCAGGGAACCGGCCAACTGTAAAACATCTTCAGATGCCATCTTCTGTCTGGCTGTAAGGTCAGCATCAGCTTTCTTCTCAGGACTCTCAACCTCCTCTGCTACCATGCCTTCCTCATTTGCACTGGTTGCTTTATGGTCATCAGATAATTCACTATCACTATCTGACCCCTTTTTCTCAGCCACATCTGGCTCACTGTCAGGGCTATACACTTCATTTTCATTCACATCCTGCTCACTGTCAGGGTTATACAATTCATTTTCATTCATATCCTGCTCACTGTCAGGGTTATACAATTCATTTTCATTCACATCCTGCTCACTGTCAGGGTTATACAATTCATTTTCATTCACATCTTGATCTGGAACCTTAGTTAACATGTCATCCACAACATTAACTTCACCATCTGGTCCCTCAAGTATGTGACTATGTGACAACCCCAGCACTATACTTCTATATAGTTCAGGCACTAGGAGCTGACTCACAACCTCTCCCTGGACTTCAGTGTTTATGGCAACGTGAGAGAACCTCTCCTCAGAGTCAGGCTCCTGGGAAACCTCATTTAGAACAATCATATTTTCCTGTGCTGTTTTAAGAGAGGGTTCTCGCCACTGCTCACTCTCAAAACCGTCACAGGACACAGGCAAGTCAGGGACACTCGGTTCCCGAGAACCACCATCCTCGTCTCCCAACATCACCTGCAAAGGAATTTCATCACTATCACAGTCATCATTATTATCAACATCATTATCATGACTATGATCAGTATTATCATCACTATCATTATCAGCATCAGCACCATTTTCATGGTCATCATCATTATCAGGATCATCATCATCATTAGCATTATCATCATCATTATCACATAATTTTAACATCCCACTAGCATCGTGTTCCGCCCCTCGGGACTGCGTACCCTCAGTAGGGGCTTCATCACACTGTCCATCAGAATCACCCTTCCCCCAGAGATCCTTAGACCGGGGAAAGTCATTACCCAATATAACGGGTTGCACCAGGGTCTTCACTACCCCCACTTCACATGAAATCTCCCCGAGTTTGGGGACCAAGTCCACGGCAGTCTCTGGGTAGACTTTGGTGTCTCCATGGATGCACACCATACTCAAGTGCTTATCAGGGATGAAGTCCCTATCAATCAGGCTGTCACATACGGAAGTCACTGGACTCTCTGAGTCCAAGAGGGCCTGTGCTGGGCAGTCACTTACAACCACCGGGGACCCCTGTGGTCCAGTCTCTTCGGCTGAGGTGGACACACACACAGGCTCTGCGCAGGGAGAGAGGGATCTGCCAACACCACAACACATAGGCTCCCCCTCTATTGGACAGTTGGCTGCAATTTCACGCCAGCTCCAACACTGTCCATCACACTCTCCCACCCACATGTCCCCTCGGGCCTGAACCCGCTTATCAGCATACCCCATGTCCCCAACAGCTGGAACGCTCTTACCGCGAGAGTTCAGCGTCCGGGAACTCCGAAGTGACGACCTCTCAGACGGCTGTACCTCAGGAGGACGTGCTTGGGTGTAGCGGTCCACTATCACCTTTTCAACTCCATAATCAGGCCTGCTGACTGCAGACTCCCAACTGTATCTCCAGTCACGAACTCCCCTGGCACGGGCTGTCACCGTAACACCCAGCCGGGTAAGAATCGCCGCTTTCAACTTGGCATAGTCTTCGCTGTCCTGCTTGCTCAGGTCAGCCCAGACTTTTTGGGGTTCCCCAATCAGATAGGGTACGACCGCCATGGACCATTCAGATAGTGGCAGATTCTCCTTCTCTGCCAGTCTCTCAAACCTAGTAAGATATACCTCCACATCATCACGAGGTGTCATTTTTCTCAAGGACCGTCTTACCGCCTTCTTTATAGCGGACAACGCCGGTGCCTTCACAACATTACTTCGGGACGCGGCACCGAAATCCTTTTTTGGTGCTGTCATCTGCTCAACAAATAACCGGTTATTCTCCTGCTGCTGCAGGAATTGCTGCTGGGCCTGCTGCATGTGCTGCTGGTGCTGCAGGCGCTGCTGCTCCATGCTCTGCTGCATGCTTCGCTGGGCCTGCACCAGGTACTCAATGAGCTCCTCCATACTGCCGGACTCATCTGTCTCAATCACAGCAGTCTTATGTTGCATATTAACTTGCGCCATTTGTTCAAACAGCGCCTCCATGCTGTCAGATATCTCTGTCTTCACAACGGCAGACTTCAGTCAAGGCATACACACTACACAGCTTTTTTCCACAGAAAATTCAGCCTTGCTGTGCAAAGCACCCTTTTTTTTTTTTTTTTTCTTTTGCAAAGTCTATTAGGGCTACTGTCTCTTTAAGACTGCTCCACAGACGTTTCTCTTGCTGCTGCACATTCCACAGTCATTTTCACAACAAGTTCAGCTTTGCTGTGCATACATTTTCTCTCTGTAGACCCTATCAGAGCCACTGTCTCTCCAAGACTGCTCCAAACAGACGTTTCTGCTGACACACTTTTTTTTTTTTTTTTCTGCTGCTATTTCAATAGACTTCACCTTTAATGCTGTCTCTCGCCACTGTGCTGCATGCACACTCCAGCACTAACTGTACTAGGCCCTGCGCTGCCCCAGCATTCTCCACCAATTGTAGCCTTTCCGGGGGTTTTAGCTCTAGGATCGCTGTCTGGGTAGACAGAATGGCACGGAAACAGTTCATTCAGACAGCACAGTGTCTCACTGTCTCACAGTGCGTTCCGCAGACCCTAACATGAAGTATTTGGCATTGTACTATACCTATATTTCTCTGCCGTATCGGAGCATCATGAATTGTGGTATGTGTTAAAGGGGCCCACTGAGACTCTTTGGCCCGGGGCCCACGAAAACCTGGAGCCAGCCCTGCCCCCCCCACAACTTTTGACAAATAATCCACAGTTTTCAATGCTTAACTATTATTATAAAGTAAATGACGGTTGACAAGCTTAAGTAAAAAGAATTGATGTCGTTGGCATTGAAATGGGCACTGTAGGTGTGTTTACTGTCCTCCACTCCCTGACGACTTTGCTTCCCCATTGATTTGCATTGGGTTTCATGTTTCAGTCGGACCTTCGGCTTTTCCCGATAGTCTGCCGATTTCGTTCGACTCGGCTTTTGTGAAAGTTGGGTGGTCCGAAACCCGACTCGACCCTCCCGGAGGCAAAGTCGCTCATCTCTACTAGTAAGTAACAGGTTACAGAGTAGTATACTCATCCACCATGTGAGTTCATGATCGTCCAGGAAGCAAAGAGAGAAAAACGAGAAAGCAGAGCACGTCTTGTCTATTTATGTCCAGAGGTGTGTCCAGCCCCAGGTGTGGGGGATGAGGTCACGAGTATATTGTCCACTAAGATCCATCCCCTCAATCCTGAAACTTGTTTATCCAGTGCATTGCTGGCCTTTCTTTGTCTTAAGGAGCAAGCTGGAGTAGGGGACCTCTGAGTACATGTGGGGGAATTAAATATATATATATATATATACTGTATATACTGTATATACACACAACACATGCACTATACACATCTCTATATAAAGATGTACATTTTGGGCACTTCCCTTGTACAGTGTCTGGCTTAATCGAATAAAATGATAAACGGCAGAAATAAATATATAAGTGTCAGTATGGTCTTATTTCAGTAACATAAATTTTTCTTTAAACCGGTAGAACCTAATATTTAATATATCTATACATATCTATATATATATATTCATATATATACAGTGCCTACAAGTAGTATTCAACCCCCTGCAGATTTAGCTGGTTTGATAAGATGAAAATAAGCTAGAGCCTTCAAACTGCAAACGAGAGTAGGATTTATTAACAGAAGCATAAATCTTACAAAACAAAAAGTTATGTTGCTCAGTTGAATTTTAATAAATTTTAAACATAAAAGTGTGGGTCAATTATTATACAACCCCTATGTTTAATATTTCGTGGAATAACCCTTGTTTGCAATTACAGCTAATAATCGTCTTTTATAAGACCTGATCAGGCCGGCACAGGTCTGTGGAGTTATCTTGGCCCACTCCTCCATGCAGATCTTCTCCAAGTTATCTAGGTTCTTTGGGTGTCTCATGTGGACTTTAATCTTGAGCTCCTTCCACAAGTTTTCAATTGGGTTAAGGTCAGGAGACTGACTAGGCCACTCCAACACCTTGACTTTTTCCCTCTTGAACCAGGCCTTGGTTTTCTTGGCTGTGTGCTTTGGGTCGTTGTCTTGTTGGAAGATGAAATTACGACCCATCTTAAGATCCAGGTAGGCCGTGCTATCCATCCTCCCATGGATGCGGACCAGATGGCCAGGCCCCTTGGCTGAGAAACAGCCCCACAGCATGATGCTGCCACCACCATGCTTGACTGTAGGGATGGTATTTTTGGGGTCGTATGCAGTGCCATCCAGTCTCCAAACGTCACGTGTGTGGTTGGCATCAAAGTTCTCGATCTTGGTCTCATCAGACCATAGAACCTTGAACCAGTCTGTCTCAGAGTCCTCCAAGTGATCATGAGCAAACTGTAGACGAGCCTTGACATGACGCTTTGAAAGTAAAGGTACCTTACGGGCTCGTCTGGAACGGAGACCATTGCGGTGGAGTACGTTACTTATGGTATTGACTGAAACCAATGTCCCCACTGCCATGAGATCTTCCCGGAGCTCCTTCCTTGTTGTCCTTGGGTTAGCCTTGACTCTTCGGACAAGCCTGGCCTCGGCACGGGAGGAAACTTTCAAAGGCTGTCCAGGCCGTGGAAGGCTAACAGTAGTTCCATAAGCCTTCCACTTACGGATGATGCTCCCAACAGTGGAGACAGGTAGGGCCAACTCCTTGGAAACGGTTTTGTACCCCTTGCCAGCCTTGTGACCCTCCACGATCTTGTCTCTGATGGCCTTGGAATGCTCCTTTGTCTTTCCCATGTTGACCATGTATGAGTGCTGTTCCCAAGTTTGGGGAGGGTCTTAAATAGTCAGAAAAGGCTGGCAAAAGAGATCATTAATCCACACATGTGAAGATCATTATTCTTGGTGCCTGAACTACTTCTTAATACTTTAGGGGGACCAAACAGAATTCTTGTGGTTTGAGGGATTGAATAATAAATGACACTCTGAATTAACTTTTAACGTTTTTTAAAAAAAAAAAAAAAACTTAAAACAAAAATTTTTGCTGCAGTGCATTTCCCACTTCCAGGCTGATCTACAGTACAAATGTCACAATGCCAAGTTAATTCCGCATGTGTCAACCAGCTAAATCTGCAGGGGGTTGAATACTACTTGTAGGCACTGTATATATATATATATATATATATATATATATATATATATATATAGATATGTATAGATATTATATATATATATATATTTGCCAGCTCTCAGGACCCATTTCATGTTATTTTCTGTTATAGAATATAAAAATACTACAAAGCCTTTTCGTACATGTCATCTATTTTTATAAAAAAAAGAAAGGAACCTGTTACCAAAGGATACACTATATCAGCACATTCTTACAAGAACTCAATTTAGATCTTACGACCATAAACAAAAGAAAATCAGAATGCAATCTCTTGTAAAACCTAAAATTGATCACTGGGGAGTGTTCAGTGATGTGGGGAGGAGAAGGAGGTTATACTTGTGTTTTAGGTGGATAGGTTAGTGTTATTTTATTCTACAAAGCGCTTTTTGTTCCTTTTGAATGGACCTTGGCACCTCCAAGTTATGCCAAGCTCTACAGAAACAATAGCTAGCACAGAAACACGTTAATTAAATCTTTATCAGTCTGACACAGATTTCTAAACTGTAAACTCACCTCCTTTTTACCATGAAAATCTAACAAATGAGAAAGCAGAAGTTTGACGTCACTTAATTTTCACATCTTTAAGAACTGTAACCTAAGAAGACATTTAGAAGGAAATTCAGAGAATTAAGACAAGATTTAAAATTTAAAGTAAGGTACACGAGCTATCCAGTTATTTATGTAAGCGGGGACATTGAAATTGATCCCAGTGTCTACAGAGCATTATTTTTTGCACATAAATTGGTAACCATTGAAGGTCAAATGGACAAAAGTAATTTGGTTCATCACTACTTCCAGGACTTCCCAGTTAATCATGTACAGTCATGGCCAAAAGTTTTGAGAATGACACAAATATTAATTTTTACAAAGTCTACTGCTTCACTTTTTCTAATGGCAATTTGCATATACTCCAGAATGTTATAAAGAGTGATCAGCTTAACAGCAATTACTTGCAAAGTCAATATTTGGCTAGAAAATGAACTTTATCCGCCAAAACACAATTCAATATCATTGCAGCCCTGCCTTAAAAGGACCAGCTAACCTCTTTTCAGTGATTGCTCCATTAACACAGGTGTGGGTGTTGATGAGGACATGGCTGGAGATCAATCTGTCATGATTAAGTAAGAATGACACCACTGGACACTTTAAAAGGAGGCTGGTGCTTGGCATCATTGTTTCTCTTCTGTTAACCATGGTTATCTCTAAAGAAACACGTGCAGTCATCATTGCAATGCACAAAAATGGCCTAACAGGGAAGAGTATCGCAGCTAGAAAGATTGCACCTCAGTAAAAAATCTATCGTATCATCAAGAACTTCAAGGAGAGAGGTTCCATTGTTGCCAAAAAGGCTCCAGGGTGCCCAAGAAAGACCAGCAAGCGCCAGGACCATCTCTTAAAAGTGTTTCAGCTGCGGGATCGGGCTACCAGCAGTGCAGAGCTTGCTCAGGAATGGCAGCAGGCAGGTGTGAGTGCATCTGCACGCACTGTGAGGCGGAGACTCTTGGAGCAAGGCCTGGTCTCAAGGAGGGCAGAAAAGAAGCCACTTCTCTCCAGAAAAAACATCATGGACAGACTGATATTCTGCAAAAGGTACAGGCAGTGGACTGCTGAGGACTGGGGTAAAGTTATTTTCTCTGATGAATCCCCTTTTCGATTGTTTGGGACATCAGGAAAACGCCTCATTCGGAGAAGACAAGGTGAGCGCTACCACCAGTCTTGTCTCATGCCAACTGTTAAGCATCCTGAAACCATTCATGTGTGGGGTTGCTTCTCAGCCAAGGGAATCGGCTCTCTCACAGTCTTGCCTAAAAACACAGCCATGAATAAAGAATGGTACCAGAATGTCCTCCAAGAGCAACGTCTCCCAACCCTCCAAGAGCAGTTTGGCGATCAACAATGCCTTTTCCAGCATGATGGAGCACCTTGCCATAAAGCAAAGGTGATAACTAAATGGCTCAGGGAACAAAACATAGAGATTTTGGGTCCATGGCCTGGAAACTCCCCAGATCTTAATCCCATTGAGAACTTGTGGTCAATCATAAAGAGACAGGTGGAGAAACAAAAACCTAAAAATTCTGACAAAATGAAAGCATTGATTGTGCAAGAATGGACTGCTATCAGTCAGGATTTGGTCCAGAAGTTGATTGAGAGCATGCCAGGGAGAATTGCAGAGGTCCTGAAGAAGAAGGGTCAACACTGCAAATATTGATTTGCTGCATTAACTCATTCTAACTGTCAATATAAGCTTTTGTTACTCATATGTTTGCAATTATTATATTTCTGTCTGTGATAAAAACATCTGTCAAACACACATAAAAACCAGAGGGCAGCAGATCATGTGAAAATATAATATTTGTGTCGTTCTCAAAACTTTTGGCCATGACTGTAAGCAAAGACACTGAATAATTCATCCCCCTGCTACAAGCCATCATTTTTGAAGAAGAAACGGTAAGTGTGAGGGATGAGGGAGACTCCATTTTGGATTATAGGTTCAGGAGAACTCTCCCCCACTCCTGAAATGTGCTCCCACCCTTGCCTTCCCCAAGCCATAAAAAGCAATGCAATGTTTTCCTTTAATTAACTATAAGAACAAGCCCTTTGAAGCTCTGGTCCCCACCAATTATCACAAGGGTGCAAACTCTCCTGCAGGCCCAGCCAAACTGGATTCCTTTGTCTAACTCAAGCACCACAGGTCACACCAAGTCTCTGAGGTATTGAATCTGGAAAATGACAATAATAACAGAATGAAATATCTCTGAGCATAGCCGAGCACATTATTGGAATCAACACCTCTTCCCCCACGAGCCCATAATATCCAGCCACCCCTAGCACTCTGCGTTATTGAGTTATGAAGCATAGCTACCAGGAATAAACACAGTAGCTGTATTTGGTCTCCCTGCACAGATAAAATCCAGCGGAACCCAGTGGCGCCACCGCCGACCCATTTGGAGCTATGGGCGGAAAATTATGGTCCATCCTCGGTTCTGGCTTGAAAAGCATACTCTCGGATATGGGAGGAGGTAGGCGGCCCAGCCCAGGGGTGAGCACAGAGTGTGGGAGGGAGCAGCCTAGAGATATAAGGCAGACCCTCATTTTGGACTTACCGTATATACTCATGTATAAGCCGACTCAAGTATAAGCCGACCCCCCTAATTTTGCCACAAAAAACTGGGAAAACTTATTGACTCACGTATAAGCCTAGGGTGGAAAATGCAGCAGCTACTGGTAAATTACAAAAATAAAAATAGATACCAATAAAAGTAAAATTAATTGAGACATCAGTAGGTTAAATGTTTTTGAATATCCATATTGAATCAGGAGCTCCATATAATGCTCCATACAGTTAATGATGGCCCCCATAAGATGCTCAATACAAAATACTCCTCATATAATGCTCCATAAAGGTTAATAATGGCCCCATAAGATGCTCCATAGAATAATATGCCCCATATGATGCTCCATAGATTATGCCCCCATATGATGCTCCATAGATTATGCCCCCATATGATGCTCCATAGATTATGCCCCTATATGATGCTCCATAGCTTGTGCCCCCATAAAATGCTCCATAGATTATGCCCCATATGCTCCATAGATTATGCCCCATATGCTCCATAGGTTATGCCCCATATGCTCCATAGATTATGCCCCATATGCTCCATAGATTATGCCCCATATGCTCCATAGGTTATGCCCCATATGCTCCATAGATTATGCCCATATGCTCCATAGATTATGCCCCATATGTGCCATAGTATAGGTCCCTTATGCTGCCGCTGCAGCTGCAACTAAAAAAAAAATGACATACTCACCTCTCATCACTGGGGGCCAGGTGCCAGTGTCCTGAGCAGGCAGGGACACCGGCGCCCTATGGGGGACAGGTGACGGTGTCACCGCTCGCTCAGGGCCCTGGCACCTTCTATATTCACCTGTCCCCGGTCCACCGCTGCGTGAATATCGCATATACTCACCCCCTCCTGGCACGTCTCTGCAGCCCCTGCTCTTCTCCC
>JARQOD010000004.1:551780597-551826642 GCA_033576555.1 Oophaga sylvatica | reverse complement strand
GAAATTGCCCAACAAATTTTAGGATCCAATTTATACTGTTGCCCATGTGAAAATGAAAAAACTGAGGCTAAAAGAAAATTTTTGTGAAAAAAAAAGTACTTTCTTTTTTTTACAGATCAATTTGTGAAGCATCTGGGGGTTCAAAGTGATCACTAAGCATCTAGATAAGTTCCTTATGGTGTCTAGTTTCCAAAATGGGGTCACTTGTGGGGGAGCTCCAATGTTTAGGCACACAGGGACTCTCCAAATGCAACATGGCAACCGCTAAATATTCCAGCATATTTTCCATTCAAAAAGTCAAATGGTGCTCCTTCCCTTCTGAGCCTTGCGTGCGCCCATACAGTGGTTTATGACCACATATGAGGTATCTGTGTACTCAGGAGAAATTGCTCAACAAATTTTAGGATCCATTTTATCCTGTTCCCCATGTAAAATGAAAAAAATGATGCTAAAAGAAAATTTTTGTTGGAAAAATTAAAATGTCCATTTTTTCCTTCCACGTTGCTTTAGTTCCTGTGAAGCACCTGAAGGGTTAATAATCTTCTTGAATATAGTTTTGAGTAGCTTGAGGGGTGCAGTTTTTATAAAGGTGTCACTTTTGGGTATTTTCTGCCATATAGACCCCTCAAAGTGACTTCAAATGTGAGGTGATCCCTAAAAAAAATGGTTTTGTAAATTTTGCTGTAAAAATGAGAAATCGCTGGTCAACTTTTAACCCTTATAAATTCCTAACAAAAAAAAATTTTGTTCTCAAAATTGTGCTGATGTAAAGTAGACATGTGGGAAATGTTATTTATTAAGTATTTTGTGTCACATAACTCTATGGTTTAACAGAATAAAAATTCAAAATTTGAAAACTGCGAAATTTTCAAAATTTTCGCCAAATTTCCATTTTTTTCACAAATAAACGCAAAAATTATCAACCTAAATTTACCACTAACATGAAGCCCAATATGTCACGAAAAAACAATCTCAGAATCGCTAGGATCCGTTGAAGCGTTCCTGAGTTATTACCTCATAAAGGGACACTGGTCAGAATTCAAAAAATGGCAAGGTCTTTAAGGTCAAAATAGGCTGGGTCTTGAAGGGGTTAAAGGTGTAAATTCGTTGTAAAAAAACACATTTTTTTGCTACAAATTTGCACCTTTAATTAACCCCTACATGTGTCAAATTTTGCACACATACACTCATGTAATTATTAGTGAAAACCATATATCAAACTACATGAAATAACATGGTTAACTCTATGTAAACCATGTGTCATTTCATGTCGGGTTCTGTATTTTCACAAAAGCCGGCAATTGAATTAGCGGCTATTATACTATGTAGAAGTGTATGTACTATAAATATATATATATATATATATATATATTGTGGTAAGACGACTCGCTCGGCTCTCCTGAAGGCAGACTCAGGACACACGTTCTCTGGATTTTCTTTCTGCTGGTTTATTATAAGCCATAAACTCATGCAGGTTTCGCAGGAAAAGTAAACATGACCCTTCTGGGTTAAACGGGAAAACATAAAAAAAAAAAACAAGTCCATAGATGAGTGGGTTCCGCCCGCTCTCGGTAGCATAAACGGCACTGCTAAAGTCCTTGTGGAAAGCTCTGCAGCTTCCACTATCCTGTCTGGAGACTTGCCTCTCCAGACCACAACACAGAGAAAAAAAAAACAGGACTGAGCTTTTATCCATTGCTCAGCCACACCCTGAGGGGAGGTAGGGGGAATGCCTCCCGCCCTCTTTGACATTCCCATAAAACCGCACCTCCTTTAACAGAGTAAACTTATCAGCATATAACATGCTGGCAGATAAATAAAGTAGGTTTTAGTTCACACAGGAGAGCATCCTGTGTGACACATACCTCCCCTCACATATAAAACCAGTGACACTGTCACAATATATTTATATATGTGTCACAAATTCAATGACATGTATATATATATGAGGTGTAAAATTGTTGAAAAAAAATGCGTGGGCTCCCGCGCTATTTTCTCAACCAGACAGACAAAGCCAGCGAGTGGGGGCAGATAATAATAGCCCAGAGAGGGACCATTATTTTTGGGCCCCCTTGGCTACTAATATCTGCCCCAGACACCCCAGAAAAGGCAAATCTATAATTAGATTCGCCCTTTCTGGCACTTTGCCCGTCTATTCCCATTGCCCTGTATCGGTGGCGAATGGGTTAATAAGGGGTTTAAAGCCACCTTGCTATTGAAAGGTGACTTTAAGCCAGGTTAATAATTGAGAGCTGTCAATTAGACAACTATCAATTATTAATCCTATTGTATGAAATAAAAATAAAGCACACACACTTTAATTAAAAATCATTTTAATGATATAAACACACAGTTTTTGACCATATTTTATTTTACTGCCATTCCTTGCGAAGCCCTTGTTCACCTGTAATAAAAATAAAATAATAAAGCAACATTATTCTTACCTATCCAATGTTCAGTCAGGTCCCCCAATGTAATCCTTCTGTAAGGGTTAATGTTTACTGCAGAGACCGCAGCTAATGCTGACAGTTTCACAGTAAACCCGACTGAATCATCTCCTCTCCTGGCTGACAGGAGAGGAAGTGGTTAGCATAATTGATTGCGTCCCACTTTCACTTCAGGTCAGACAGGGACACCCACAGCATCAGTGACATCAGAGGTAATCCCGGCTGACTTGAAGTGAACTGATTAACAAAAATAGGGTATCACCTCGAAAAAAAAAATGGCGTGGGATCCCCCTATTTTTGTTAACCAACCTGATAAAGCAGACTACTGAGGCCTGGTTTTTCAGGCTGTTAAGGAGCCAATATCCATGGACCTTGCAAGCCTGATAATACCAGGCCACAGCAGTCTGCTTATCTTGGCTGGTTAACAAAAATAGTGGATCCCCTCGAAAAAAAATGGCGTGGGGTCCCCCCTATTTTTGTTAACCAGCCAGATGAAGCAGACTGCTGAGGCCTGGTTTTTCAGGCTGGTAAGGATCCAATATCCATGAACCTTGCAAACCTGATAATACCAGGCCACAGCAGTCTGCTTAGCTTGGCTGGTTAACAAAAATAGGGGATCCCCTCGAAAAAAAAATGGGGGGTCCCCCTATTTTTGTTAACCATCCAAGTAAAAAGCAGACTGCTGCGGCCTGGTATTAAAAGACTGTCAAGGCCCGTGGATTTTGGCCCTCAACAGCCTAAAAATACCAGGCTGCAGCAGCCCCACAATTGGCGCATCCAAAGATGCGCCAATTGTGGCACTTTACCCGGCTCTTCCCACTTGCCCTGTAGTGGTGGCAAGTGGGGTAATAAGGGGTTAATGTCACATTTGATTGAAAGGTGACAATAAGCCTGGTTAATAATGGAGAGGCGTCAATAAGACACCGATCCATTATTAATCATAGTTTGTAAATTTTTAAAAAAGTACACAGCCAGAAAAAAGTATTTTAATGAAATAAAACACAACACAGTTTTCATTATTTTTATTACACGCTCATCCTGCGACGCCATCGTTCTCCTGTAAAAAAACAAAAATAACAAACCAACACAAATACTCCCTGTCCGACGCAGTCCAAAATAACGAGTGTCCCACGACGAGTCCAGCTCTGCTACATCTGGATGACAGGCTGAGCCTGACATCCACATAGAGCATAGCTGCTTACCATTGCGGCTTCCCCGGCGGTGATGTCATCCGGACTGGTTTACGGCCAGCTGTCGCGAGAGTACAGCTGGCTGAGATTACCCAGTACCCGGCAGCCCGTGCAGTTATCGCGAGATGCTGCACGTGACCGCCAGGGAGAGGGTAATGGCCGGCCTGGATGGATGGATGGACGTGACCGCCGGGGATCTTCTGCCAGGTAAGTGCTGCTGACACCTGACAGACCTGAATGACACTGACAGTGACAGTTTCGTGGAGTTCCTGTGTCACGTACTTCGTTCTGTGACACAGGAACTCCTCATAAACTTTAGAAGGAAACTCCGATTCCGGTATCCGATATGACAAAAATATTGGATCTCAGAATCGGAATTCCGATTCAGCGAATATCGGCCGATACCCGATATTTGCAGTATCGGAATGCTCAACACTAGTGAGGATTCTACCACAGATCGACTCATGTCCTCCGACAGTGGACAGATGTATACACATTGAATGGTAAAAAGCAACCTCATTCAATGTTTAAAAACTTCTGCCTGGTGCTGCAGAACAGATCCTATAAAAAAATATCTGTTCTGTAGTACCTGGCAATGATGGCTACACATTGAATGTAATTGTGCTCTGCAGGTTTGGTCAAAATCTTTGCATCCAAGGCCATCAGAGCCTGTAGTAGCTGATCTGAGAAGTTGCTAGGTGGTGCAGGTTGTCAGGTGTTTGACCCCACCAATCTAAAATTGATAACCTATTTCAAGAATAAGTCATCAATTTGTTATGACAAGACAGGCCTTTTAAAGAATTGTCCAACTTATGCCAAAATCATCTGCTGATTTTTCTCAATGTTAATTTAGTTTTTACTTGCTTATATAGCGCCATTAATTTTCACAGCTCTTCACAGTCCTCATTGAGGATCACAATATAAATTCCCTATCAGTATGTCTGATAGAACCAAAAAAAATCAAAATACTCAGATGAAATCCAGGAAAACCTGCAGGTGTTGTCTTTTGGTAGCATTTGAAGCCAAGACCTCAGCCACCAAACTAAGGTCTATATACCTGATATAGATCTCTAAAATCTCGTATAGACGTAAACTTAACTGGTAAATTTGCTTTATCTTACTCCAGTTCACTACTAAGACTGGTAAATAAACTGTCAATCTTAGCAAATTCGCCATTGCAAAGAACTTGGAGTTTTGTGCTAGATTTCCAGAGCCTATTCCTATAAAGATATATTGGGAAATGCTGGACCTAAAAATGACACGGGGTGAAAAAAAGGGGGAGATTCACTTTAAGTCAGCTTTAATTAGTGGTGTAGTGATTCTATAACTAGCCCCAATGGTCTCTAAGGTCCATGGATTTAGAAATATACGGTATGTGTCTAACGGAGAAATATTTGAATTCAATGTCTTGAATTCTATCATGATCAGGGGAAGAAATTTCCATTCACGCCCTGTAGAACTTCATAAGCAGCTATGCCTCCCGTTGGTCGTTTCATCTTCCATGCACGTGATGTCTATATTTTCTTGGGGCCGTTTCTTACCTGCTAATTTTCTGGTGGGATTTTTTATCAGAGCACATTGACCTTTAAGATGTCAAAACATCTATTTTTATTATTGCCATTTGCAGGCGTTATTTATCTTGCAGAAAGTCATCCATTACCTAATATATTGTTATCGCTGCTATAATAAGGTGGCTTCCAGATATTTTAAGTCAACATTTCATGATGTTGCTATTTATCAGATGTAATGCAAAGGTTACAGAATATATGAAGTTTTCACATTTAGTCTAGCTGTACATTTTACAACACATTGTCCAATTCTGCCAGTCAGGGTAGGTGCACATGACCTTTTTTCTTTCCATCCGAGGGAATTGGTACAATTATTCTGATAAGACACTAATCAGAGTTTTATCAAAGTGACATCAGTTTTTCTCAGAGGTGGAGATAAAAAAAAGTTTTCCATATTCTCCATTCTGTCAGTTTGTGATAATCTGGGTGCGGTCCAATGTTTTCCACAGATTTATATACTTACATTGGTGATTTTGATCCAACACTTGGACCAAAATTGGACATGTGTCCGATTTTTTCCTCAAACCACTAAGTCTGAGGAAAAAAATCAGACATGTGCATGGCCCCATAGAATATCATGGGTAAAATGAAATCTGTGAAAACCATGGCTAGCACTCATCTAATATAATTGGTCGTTAGTGATGAGCAAACACTAAAATGCTCGGATGCTCGTGACTACAAAAAAAGTAATTCATAATACTCGAAGGCTTGTTTCGAGTAACATATATAATGGGAGTCAATGGGAAATCTGAGCATTTTTCTGGCAGACCCTACAAGGAGGTCTGGGGGGCAGTAAAAATGTTTGAAATGGATGGAAAAAGTGCTGAATGGAAGGTGAACATGGAATACCCTGGAAGCATCTCTGACTCCCAGATCACTGCTGAGATTAATGGTGTCACACTTTTACTCCACTTTAAGGATTGACAAAAAAAAACATTCGAAATTGGAGTTTACACAAAAAAAGTGAAGAAACATTATTTCCTGTATGACTTGTATATAAGGCAACAATTAAAAAGGATTTAAAAAAAATAACTTAAGTAAGCCAAAATTAAAATTTTTATTAAAAAAATGAAAATGTCAGTGTAATTTATTATGGAAGCAAGAACTGCTAAAACTTTGATATACGAGGGACTCTGATACACCCTATATTAGACATAAAAGAGTGCATCATACACATTTTGTTCAAATTGTCATGTAGTGGTAA
The DNA here is from genome assembly GCA_033576555.1 of Oophaga sylvatica. Lineage (NCBI taxonomy): Eukaryota > Metazoa > Chordata > Amphibia > Anura > Dendrobatidae > Oophaga > Oophaga sylvatica. The sequence goes on along the minus strand of JARQOD010000004.1, from coordinate 551,820,233 downwards.
TCATAGACTCATAAAGGCTGTGAACTAAGTACAAAGCCTGCCAAATATTAGAAGCAGGGTAATCAATACAACCTTGAAGGCATCAACTGGAGTGCCTCATTCAAACATTGTGACCAAAGTGTAGTTGTGGTACTATTACATTCAGAAAAGGTCTGCATGCAGTGCAAAGCCTAAAAAAAAATTACAAGCAGGGTCATTGATACAACCTTGAAGGCACAAACTGGAGTGACTCATTCAAATATTAAGAAAGTGTAGTTGTGCTACTTTTACACTCATAAAGGCTCTGTACACAGTGGAAAGCCAGAAAAAAATTATAAGGAAGGTCACCCATAGACCCTTGAAGGCACCAACTGGAGTGCTTCATAAAAAATGAAGAAAGTGTAGTTGTGATACTTCTAAATTCATAAAGGCTCTGCACACAGTGCAAAGCCAGAAAAAATATACATTATAAGGAGGGTGATCCATACACTATTAAAGGTACCAACTCGAGTGCCTCCAAAAAAATATAGGAAAGTGTAGTTGTCAGGCTTGACCTACTTTAAAACTTTTCCCTCCTTGTCAAAAGGGCCTGGACCCTGGGAGGGTGTCATGAAATTATTCCAGGCTTTTGACAGTGTACCCCTGCCTCTGCTGTGCCTGGTTTGTGTCTCCCACGCCTCTCCTACTTTGTTGGACTTGCCTGGACTTGCCAACTGCAGCTAGCTTTCTCTGATGGCAATTTTTTCAACATATTTGCAACAATGACCTTCTGGTATAGCACCATTTTAGTAACTTTCTCCGCCTCAGGAAGGGTTAAGGAAAGGCAACGGTACATAAAGTCGACCATATGTGCCATGCTCCCTACAGCCAACACTTACCTGTCTTAGCCATGATGATGATGACTCTCCATCTCCTTCTCCATCCCTTCCTCCTCATTCCATCCACTTAGTAGAGATGGGACAAAGCTTATGTGGGTACTAGCCTCTGCTATGCTATCAACCAGCTCCTGTTCCTCCTCCTCATCCTCAGCCTCCACGTCCTCATTGTTACCCAATCTGCACTGAGCAGATGAGATGAGGATTGGCTGGGTAGTATCTCTCCATCTCATGTCTTCCTCAATCACCACCTGGTACACATGCAAAAGCTTCATGTTTAATTGTGAGCAGCGACTGTTTAAGTAGGCACAGAAGCAGAAATATTGTGCTGCTTATGCGTCATCGCCGCTTACCATCTTAGTGGAATCCTTGAAGTCTTGGAGAACTGCACAAATGTTAGACTTCCATGCCCACAATTCATTTGTTATTTGTAGAGGCTTACCAGAATACCGATGGGGGTGTTGGAGCTGGTACTCAACAATTGGCCTCTGATGCTCACAAAGCCTTGCCAGTATGTGCAGTGTAGAGTTCTATGGCGTATACAGTGTGTGTGTGTTGTGTGTGCGGAGTATACTGTGTGTTTGTGTGTGTGCTGTGTATGGCATATACAGTGTGTGTGTGTGGTGTGTACAGCGTGTACAGTGTGTATTTGTGTGTGGCGCATATGGCTTATACAGTGTGTGTGTGGTGTGTATGGCGTATACAGTGTGCGTGTCGTGCGTACGGTGTATACAGTGTGTGTGTATGTGGTGCATATGGCGCATACAGTGTGTGTGGTGCATACGGCATATACGGTGTGTGTGTGTCTGTGGTGAGTATGGCGTTTACAGTGTGTGTGTGTGGTGCGTACAGAGTATACAGTTTGTGTGTGGTGCGTACAGCATACACAGTGTGTGTGTGGTGCGTACGGCGTATACAGTGTGTGTGTAGTGCATACGGTGTATACAGAGTGTGTGTGTGTGGTGGGGCGTATGGCGTATGCAGTGTGTGTGTGGTGTGTATGGCGTATACAGTGTGTGTGTGTGGTGTGTACAGCGTATACAGTGTGTGTGTGGTGTGTACAGCGTATACAGTGTTTGTGTGTGGTGCGTACAGTGTATACAGTGTGTGTGGTGTGTATGGCGTATATAATGTGTGTGTCGTGCGAACGGTGTATACAGTGTGTGTGTGTGTGCGTGGTACGTACGGCGTATACAGTGTATGTGATGCGTACGGCGTATACAGTGTGTGTGTGGTGCGTACGTCATATACAGTGTGTGTGTATACAGTGTGTGTGTGGTGCGTTCGGCATATACAGTGTCAAGATCCCGTCTGGGTTGGAGCCGATGTTACTGCAAACACTAGGGGAAGCAGAGGCAGGTAGCGTAGTCAGGTGGCAGCCGGAGGTCGGTACACAGGAAAGCAGTGTTTGTAGCAATGGATCAGGCGGAGAGCGTAGTCAGAAGGCAGGCCGAGGTCGGTTCACAGGAGAGCAGTGTTTGTAGCAATGGATCAGGCGGAGAGCGTAGTCAGAAGGCAGGCCGAGGTCGGTTCACAGGAGAGCAGTGTTTGTAGCAATGGATCAGGCGGAGAGCGTAGTCAGAAGGCAGGCCGAGGTCGGTTCACAGGAGAGCAGTGTTTGTAGCAATGGATCAGCAGGAAACGCTTGACTAAAGGCTTGGAGCTCAATAATCTCGCAATGACACACCCACAGGGCCAGGTTTATATAGGGTGTGTAATTGGCAATCAGAGGCCCAATCAAGAGAGCACTAGGTGTAGCCAATCAGGAAGAACAGTCAATGGTATCGGGGTTCAGCAAGGAACTTTGCAGCCAGCAGAATAGCTCAGATGGTAGAGCCGCTGGCCAGTAGACAAGAGGTACTGGGTTCGACTCCTGACAGTACTCCCCTCCTTCCAGGATGGCCTCTGGACATCTCAGGAGCTGGCTTATCCGGGTACCTCTGATGAAAGGCTCTCGTTAGTCTAGGAGCATGGACGTTGTCCCTTGGTTCCCATGAATTTTCCTCTGGTCCGTAACCCTTCCACTGCACCAGATACTGCAGTTTACCTCTGAATTTTCGGGAGTCCAGAATCTTATCCACAATGTATTCTTCTTCACCACGGATCCTTTCTGGTGGAGGAGGTGGCTGAATTCTTCCTGGAAACGGGTTTTCACAGAAGGGTTTGAGCAAGGATATGTGAAACACTGGATGAATCTTTAGATTGTTGGGAAGTTTTAAACGAAAAGCAACCTGGTTAATTTTTGCAGAAATTTGAAAAGGTCCAATGAATTTCTGACCCAATTTGGAGGATGGCACATGTGTCTTAAGGTTTTTAGTGGACAGCCAAACTTTGTCTCCAACCTGAAGAGCAGGGGGCACTCTCCGATGTTTATCTGCTGCTTCCTTATATACTTCCTGGGTCTTGACTAATATCTCTGATAATTCCTTCTGGGATTCCTGTAATTTTGCAAGCCTGTCATTTACAGCAGGAATGGGAGTGTTCACTGGCAGATTAGGGATAAATACTGGATGTACTCCATAATTAGCAAAAAATGGGGTTTGAGATGTAGCGCTATGTATGGAGTTGTTGTAGGCAAACTCTGCTGTTGGTAAATAGTCCACCCAGTCATCCTGAAGATAGGAAATGAAGCAACGGAGGTATTGCTCCAAAGTCTGGTTCGTTCTCTCCGTCTGGCCATTGGACTGAGGATGGAAAGCGGTAGAAAGATTCACCGTGACTCCCAAGGCTGTACAGAAACTCTTCCAAAATTTTGACGTAAACTGAACGCCTCTGTCAGACACCATGCTGTCAGGAATTCCATGTAGCCTGAATACCTCTTTGATTATCAGTTCTGCAGTTTTTTCAGCAGTAGGAATTCCTTCAGTTGGAATAAAGTGGGCCATTTTTGTGAGTCGGTCCACTATGACAAGGATGACGGTCATCTGTTTGGAAGGGGGTAGTTCCACAATAAAATCCATGGAAATAGATCCCCAAGGCCTGGATGGAACTGGAAGTGGTTGCAAGAGTCCTAGAGGAGACGATCGTGGGGTCTTGTTTCGTGCGCATGTTAAACAGGTTGAAACATATTTCCTCACGTCCTTCCTACAATTAGGCCACCAAAAGAAACGAAGTAGTAAGTCTTGTGTTTTTGCAACTCCAGGATGTCCTGCCAGTTTAGAATCATGGACACTTTTGAGGACTTCAAGGCGAGAAGATTCAGGTACATATATTTTGTGTTTCTGCATCCAAAACCCCTCTTTGAATGAAAGATCGACGTCTTCCGAAGGATGGTTAAGGAAAGAGTCCTCTTGATATCCATCTTTAATTCTATTACATAGTCCTCTAGAGTGCAATATTCCCAAAAAATTTTTAGGGCCTAGAATTGTATCGTCATTACTAGACCTCTCCTGAGGTTCCGAACACATCCTGGACAGGGCGTCAGCCTTGCCATTTCTTGAACCAGGCCGGTAAGAAATTATAAAATTGAATCTTGAGAAAAATAAGGCCCATCGTGCTTGTCTTGCAGACAATCTTTTTGCTGTACGGAGGAATTCAAGATTCTTGTGGTCCGTGAGGACAGTCACAGGGTGATTGGCACCTTCCAAAAGATGTCTCCATTCGGAGAAGGCAACTTTAATGGCTAACAGTTCTTTATTACCGATGTCGTAGTTCTTTTCTGCAGATGACATGGTGTGGGAAAGAAATGCACATGGGTGAAGTTGCATTTTGTCCCCAACTCGCTGAGACAGAATGGCTCCCACTGCAGAGTCCGAGGCGTCCACTTCGACAGTAAATGGCAATTCAGGATTTGGGTGTACTAACAATGGAGCAGACGTAAAAAGAGTTTTCAATTTGTCAAAAGCCTCCTGTGCCTCCGGAGACCAGAAAAATGCTTTGGTCTTTTTTGTTAGTGTAGTAATTGGTAGAATGATCCGTGAAAAGTTCTTTATAAATTTTCGGTAAAAATTTGCAAATCCTATGAAACGCTGGACGTCTTTTAAATTTCTTGGAACAGGCCAGTCCACTACAGCATTGATTTTGCCGGGATCCATGCTCAGACCTTCTGGGGAGATGATATATCCCAGAAATTGGATACTGGTTTGTTCAAACTCACATTTTTCAAGTTTAATGTAAAGATGGTTCTCCTGTAGTCGTTCCAAGACTAACTGGACGTGCCTGCGATGCTCTTCCAAGGTGTCTGAAAATATAAGAATGTCATCGAGATAAGCCACAACGAATTGGTCCAAGAAATCTCGAAATACATCATTAATAAAATGTTGAAAGGTGGCTGGGGCATTGCTAAGACCAAAGGTCATAACCAGAGATTCAAAATGTCCATATCTCGTTCTGAAGGCTGTCTTCCACTCATCTCCTGGGCGAATCCGTATGAGGTTGTAAGCCCCTCTAAGATCCAGCTTCGTAAAGATTTTCGCAGAACGGAGTCTCTCGAATAGTTCAGGAATCAAGGGTAGCGGGTAGCGATTCTTGACAGTGATATTATTCATCTCTCTGTAGTCAATACATGGCCGCAGAGTGGAGTCTTTCTTTTCAACAAAGAACAGGGGTGCCCCAGCTGGAGATGTGGAAGGTCGAATAAAGCCTTTCTCTAAATTTTCATCCAGGAACTTTCTTAATACCTTCAATTCAGGTTCGGAAAGATTGTAAATCCGTCCAAATGGAATGGTTGCTCCTGGCAGCAATTCAATGGGACAGTCGTAAGGACGGTGAGGAGGTAATTGATCTGCTTTCTTCTTACTGCAGACATCAGAGAACTGCTGATATTGAGGTGGTAGTTTCTCTTCCTTCTCATGCGAAATCTCAGAGATTTGGACTTGTTGGAGAACAGGGGGTTCCTTATGACAATTATTCTTACAGTAGTCAGATGGAAAGGTGATGGTCCTTGATGCCCAGTTGATAGAAGGGTTATGGACTGAAAACCAGGGGATCCTAGAATAACCGGAAATTTCGGAGATGAAATAAGGTGGAAACTGACAGCTTCATGATGATCCGGTTCGATACAAATCTCCAGTTCGATTGTCTCATGCGTGACGGTCCAGAAGACAAGGGTGATCCATCCACAGTTTCCATTTCAATTGGTGTGGATTTGGTCCTACTGGAAATATTATTATCACGTGTAAATTTTAAGTCCATAAAATTTCCTCCTGCTCCCGAATCCAACAGGGCAGAGCATTGTATTTTTTGGGTGCCCATTACAACCTGAATGGGGATTACAAAATGAGATGATGTAGAATGTATTTTGTCTATTTCTGGCGTTACTGATGAGATAGACTGCAAGATGGAATCCGACTGCTGAGAAAGGTCCATATTGCTGGCAGACCTGTTGTTGGTAAAGGCTATAGTCCTTTTGTTAGGACAGTTGATGGCATAGTGTCCAGGGTCCCCACAATAGAGGCAGAGATGTTCTGCACGTCGCCTCTCCTTCTCCTGTGCAGAGAGTGGTCTTCGGATGACGTCGATCTGCATCGGTTCAGACACGCCTTGCGTCTTTTCTTGGTGGTCCGATGCTGAAAATGAGAAGCCAGGGCTATTCCCAAGTGCTCGCAGTCTCTCCTTTCTCCTTTCAGTAAGTCTCTGGTCAATCCGGATACATAGTTGAATAAAGTCCTCCAACTGGTCAGGGTCTCAACCCTGGCAAGCTCGTCTTTCACTGGTTCTGATAACCCTCGTCGAAATTGACTTCTCTGGGCCGCTGGATTCCAGGTGGTGTTGGCCACCCAGCGACGGAACTCCGATGTATATTCCGCAGCAGAGCGACGTCCTTGGCGCAAATTATGTAATTTGGTTTCTGCTGTGGCACAGCGGTTTGGGTCATCAAAAACTTGATTCATAGCTGCGATGAAAGCTTCCAGGTCATTAAGGAGGGCATAGTCCTTTTCTACATAAGGTGAAGCCCAAGCAAGAGCTTCATCCGTCAGGAGATTTATCATGAAAAAAACTTTCTTCCTCTCAGTGGTAAAGGGAGCAGGTTGCATCTGGAAGTATATGCGGCATTGATTGAGGAATCCTCGGTACTGCTTGCGATCCCACTGAACTTTGCAGGCAGCGGCAGCCGCGCGTTTTATTCGGACCCTGAATTGCGCACGTCCAGAAGTTGTTTTTGTAGCTCAATTACTTCCTGTTGTATCGCCGTGAAATCAGTTTGTAACTTGGCATATTTTCCTTGAGAGTCAGTACAAAAACTTTGAAGCTCCGTAACTTGCCGCCTCAGGGTGTTCACAGCGGACTCCATTTTGGCGCGAGATTATTCTGTCAAGATCCCGTCTGGGTTGGAGCCGATGTTACTGCAAACACTAGGGGAAGCAGAGGCAGGTAGCGTAGTCAGGTGGCAGCCGGAGGTCGGTACACAGGAAAGCAGTGTTTGTAGCAATGGATCAGGCGGAGAGCGTAGTCAGAAGGCAGGCGAGGTCGGTTCACAGGAGAGCAGTGTTTGTAGCAATGGATCAGGCGGAGAGCGTAGTCAGAAGGCAGGCCGAGGTCGGTTCACAGGAGAGCAGTGTTTGTAGCAATGGATCAGGCGGAGAGCGTAGTCAGAAGGCAGGCCGAGGTCGGTTCACAGGAGAGCAGTGTTTGTAGCAATGGATCAGCAGGAAACGCTTGACTAAAGGCTTGGAGCTCAATAATCTCGCAATGACACACCCACAGGGCCAGGTTTATATAGGGTGTGTAATTGGCAATCAGAGGCCCAATCAAGAGAGCACTAGGTGTAGCCAATCAGGAAGAACAGTCAATGGTATCTGGGTTCAAAAGGAACTTTGCAGCCAGCAGAATAGCTCAGATGGTAGAGCCGCTGGCCAGTAGACAAGAGGTACTGGGTTCGACTCCTGACATACAGTGTGTGTGTGATGCGTACGGCGTATACAGTGTGTGTGTTTTGTGTACCGCGTAAACAGTGTGTGTGTTGTGCGTATGGCGGTAAACAGTGTGTTTGTGTCAAGTACCAGCCGGACGTAGGAGCGCAGGGTAACGGGAGGCTGACATGACGCTGGGAGGCAGTGACAGCAGGGATATGGAAGGGGGGGTGAGGGGGCTCAGTGGAAGGTGAGTCAGGAGGGCATTGGACGATTGGACGGGGGAAAAAAAGGACGTGACATAGGGAGAGGTGAGGTCAAAGGGGACAAAAAGGTACTGACCAGGGGAGGAAAGCCTCTCTTTTTTCGGGACCACCAGGACGGACAGCAAGGGGAAACGGGAGGGAAAGGGGGGGTAAGTTGGTCGTAATGAATCGGCCTATCCAGTGTCATGCGTTATGGCGTATACAGTGTGTGTGTGGTGCATATGGTTTATACAGTGTGTGAGTGTGTGGTGTGTACGGTGTATACAATGTGTATGTGGTGCGTACGGCGTATACATAGTGTGTGGTGGTGTGAACGGCGTATACACTGTGTGTGGTACATACGGCTTATACAGAGTGTGTGTGGTGGTGTGTACGGCATTTACAGTGTGTGTGGTGTGTACAGCAAATACAGTATGTTAGTGTGGTGCGTACAGCGTATACAGTGTGTGGTGCGTATGGCATATACAGTGTGTGTGTGTCATTTGTACAGTGTATACAGTGTGTTTGTGAGTGGTGCGCACGGTGTATACATTGTATGTGGTCCGTATGGCGTATACAGTGTGTGTGTGGTGTGTATGGCATATAGTGTGTGTGTGCATGGTGCATACGGTGTATACAGTGTGTTTGTGTGTTGTGCATACAGCATATATAGTGTGTGTGTGGTGCGTACGGCGTATACAGTGTGTGTGTGGTGTGTACGGCGTATACAGTGTGTGTGTTTGTTGTGTACAGTGTATACAGTGTGTGTGTGGTGCATGCAGTGTATACAGAGTGTGTATGTGTGGTGGTGCGCACGGCATATACAGTGTGTGTGTGTGGTGTGTACAGCATGTACAGTGTGTGTGTGTTGTGCGTACAGTGTATACAGTGTGTGTGGTACATACGGCGTACACAATGTATGTGGTGCGCATGGCGTATACAGTGTGTGGTGCATACGGCATATACAGTGTGTGTGTATACAGGGTGTACAGTGTGTCTGTGATGTGTACAGCGTATAAAGTTTGTGTGTGATGCGTATGGCCTAAACAATGTGTGTGTCATGCGTACGGTGTATACAGTGTGTGTGGTGCGTACGGCGTATACAGTGTGTGTGTGGTGTCTATGGCGGATACAGAGTGTGTGTGTGGTGCGTACGCCATATACAGTGTTTGTGTGTGGTGCATACAGCATATACAGAGTGTTGTGGTGGTGCGTACGGCGTATACAGTGTGTGTGTGGTGTGTACAGCGCATACTGTGTGTTAGTGTGGTGTGTAAAGCGTATACAGTGTGTGTGTGGTGCGTATGGCTTATACAGTGTATGTGTGTTGTGCGTACGGTGTAAACAGTTTGTTTGTGAGTGGTGCGTATGTGGTATACAGTGTATGTGGTGCATACGGCGTATACAGTGTATCTGTGGTGTGTACGGTATATTGTGTGTGCGTTTGGTGCATATGGAGTATACAGTGTGTGTGCGTGGTGCGTACGGCGTATACAGTGTGTGTGTGGTGCGTATGGTGTTAACAGTGTGTGTGTGTGGTGCGTACAGCATATACAGTGTGTTTGTGTGTGGTGCATACGGCATATATAATGTGTGTGTGTGGTGCGTACAGCGTATACAGTGTGTGTGTGGTGTGTACGGCGTATTCAGTGTGTGTGTGGTGTGTACAGCATATACAGTGTGTGTGTGTGTGTGTGTGGTGCGTACAGCGAATACAAAGTGTGTGTGTGTGGTGGTGCGTACCGCGTATATAGAGTGTGTGTGGTGTGTACGGCATATGCAGTGTGTGTGTGGTGTGTATAGCGTATACAGTGTGTGTGTGTCGAGCGTACGGTGTATACAGTGTGTGTGGTGCATACGGCATATACAGTGTGTCTGTGGTGTGTACGGCGTATACAGTGTGTGTGGTGTGTATGGTGTGTACAGTGTGTGTGTGGTGTGTATGGCATATAGAGTGTGTGTGTGGTGCGTATGGCATATACAGTGTGTGTGTGGTGCATATGGCTTAAACAGTGTGTGTATGGTGCGTACGGCGTAAACAGTGTGTATGTGTCATGCATACGGCGTATAAAGTGTGTGTGGTGTGTACGGCACATAGAGTGTGAGTATGGTGCATATGGCATATACAGTGTGTGTGTGTTGTGCTTACAGCGTATACAGTGTGTGTGTGTGTGGTGCGCTCGGCGTATATAGTGTGTGTCTGTGTGTGGTGCGTACAGCGTATACAGTGTGTGTGTGGTGTGTATGGCGTATACAGAGTGTGTGTATGTGGTGGTGCGTACGGCGTATACAGTGTGTGTGGTGTGTACAGCGTATACTGTGTGTGTGTGGTTCGTACGGCATAAACAGTGTGTGTGTGTCAAGCGTACGGCGTATACAGTGTTTGTGTGGTGTGTACATCATATAGAGTGTGCGTGTGGTGCATATGGAGTATACAATATGTGTGTGGTGCACACAGCGTATACAGTGTGTGTGTGCGTGGTGCGTACAGCGTATACAGTGTGTGTGTGTGTGTGTGGAGTGTATGGCGTAAACAGTGTGTATGTGGTGCGTACGGCGTATACAGTGTGTTTGTGTGTGGTGCGTGCGGCATATATAGTGTGTGTGTGGTGCGTACGGCGTATACAGTGTGTGTGTGTATGTGTGTGGTGCGACGGTTTTCCGCTGGTGGTACCGCACAAGAGGCTGGTACTGTAAGGGGGTGAGAGATCATGTCTTTCATCTTCCCCTTCCTATGTCTTCCAGTGCTTTATGTTTACAGATGTGTTTTATGATAACTGCCGGCGGTACTGCTACATGTATAACTATTGAAAAACAGGGGAGAAAAAGTGACCACAAGTCCATATATAATAAAAAATATATATTTTATTTCATATCAAACACAGAGCAAATGAAAAAGGTGATAGCACATAAAATGTACATGAACAAACAGTGTGTAAAAGGAACACGGGTATACTGCTCCAATAATACCAATATAACTATATATTCAAAAAATAATCACATGATAGTAAGTCTTAGTAACCCTCAAACTATGTGAACCTGGTCCATTGCATCATAGGAACGGAAATAAGGTATTATAATGAATGGTGAGACCATATCTAGCACATATATCACGTATGACACAATATAGCTTAGAGTAGCTTGCGATACACATACCACTCTGATGCAGATAGACCACCCGGGAGGTAAATAACACAGGAGGGAAGGAGCAGGACACCGCGTGTAACCCGACGCGCGTTTCGGCATGAGCCTTCGTCAGGGGGCGTGGAGTACTGCGTGCGGTGGGCTTAAATGAAAGGCTGGGCCAATCAGCAGTGCGCAATAGCTATGACGATCACAGATAGAAGGATGTGTCAAAAGACACGTGAACGGAAATGACGATCATGCGGAGGGAGTGATCATGTGGTAATGATACCGGCCGCTTAGAATGCCACGTAAGAGGGCGGAAGTATACAGTTGTCCAGGCAACACTTTACACTGCCGCTTCACTGATCACCTGTGGCAATACAGAGAGGATCAGCTGGTAAGAGCGGTCATATGAAGATCATCCCCCTCACTCTAAATACTAGATATAAGAGGCGATCAAAGATCACAAATATATAGAACGTCATAGGTTCGTCACTGCTGGATCTATTATGTATAAACACAGGATGCGTCGGGAACACCGCACAACGCATACACTAGAAATAGTAAAGATCACCACAATGATCAAAAAGCCAAAAATGAAATAGAAATATGAAAAAATGTGAAAAAGAAATGTGAAATAATTGTCAATGATGTGACGCCCATATATCATCCTATCGTTCCAGCCGCATCAGCGTCGCCGTCAAGGATAGCGAAAGCTGACCAGCCTGACGATGCATGAGATATGGGCGTACTATGACAATAACAGATAAACATGAATTGTATCAATATGTGCTGCCCTATGAATAGTAATGAGAAATCTCAAACCCAAATAGCCAAATAAACATATTCTCCGTATATCTATGGAAAATCCCATAGCTAACTACCCACTGCAGAAGTAAATTGACAGCAAACATAGATGATACAAAATATAAATAAAGTATCCATACAATACATAATAATAAACATTAAACAAATAATAATATTAGGAAAATATCCAGGTACTGTAGTATACAGAAAATAATATAAGCCAGATGTGGAGATCCAGGTGTAATATTCATGACAGTAACGGATAGCAAAAAGCCAACGGAAGCACCAGCCTAATAAAATAGAATAGAAAACGGTAAGTAAAAACAAACATATAAAAACAACACCAGATGTCCTGTACAGATGACATATGGGCTCAGCAGACAGATGTGGGTCATAGAAACGGGACAAAACTAATTTGTTCATTTAGACCCTTCGGGTGCATAGTGTTTAGTGTCCATATCCAACGGGACTCGAGTTGCGCCAACTTCTGGGATATCCCACCACCCGTATGGTGGCATCGATGGAATCAATGCCTATCACCCGGAGGAGTGAAGCATCACAGTCGTGGCGCTGCCTAAAGTGCCGTGGAATGGTTTTGAATGCCGCTGTAATGTATGTGGTACAGTTCATATAGCGTCTTGTGCTTGGGTGCGATGAAAATACTTGAGACACAGGTTGATAAAGAAAGTCTTGTATTGCTTCATACAAATTGGCAAAAATAAACACACAGGTTGCAAACACAGAAGCAGGAGACACAGCAGGCCAGAGTTATCTAAGTTCATCAATAACTCTCCACAACAGATTCAGATCTTCTTCTATGTTACCGCAAGTCCATGCAAACGTGAGGCTTTCAAGAGCAGAGTTCAGAGTCCACAAGTGCTTCAGAGTTTCTCAGTAGAAATGGCTGGAGTACAAGGTCCAAGGCTTCAGGAGTCAGAACACAGGTTCACTGCAGGCTAGATTCTGAAGCACTGATTGCTCAGGTGTGGCTGTTTAAGAAGCAAACGGAGAGAATCAGGGCGGGAACATGCAAGCTGGAAAACTCCATTTTAACTGAGGGCAAGATAGCTGCAGCAAAACAGAAAGCAAAATGGCCGACGAACAAACTGAGTTTCAGAAACAGATACACAGAACCTTACATTACTCCCCCCTTAGGGGCAACCTCCGGATGACCTCAGACCAGGCTTGTGTGGGTACCTCTGATGAAACTGACGGAGCAAGCGAGGAGCATTAACGTTATTGACTGGCTCCCATGAGTTGTCCTCCACTGGGTAGCCCTGCCATTTAATCAGATATTGTAACTGATTTCTATACAACCTGGAATCTAAAATCCTTTCCACCACAAATTCTTCCTGACCATCGACTAGCACTGGGTCAGGGCAAGGAGAAGAACGTCCAGGAAACGTATTGGGTGTCGCAGCCTTTAGTAGGGATACATGAAAGACAGGGTGGATTCTCATAGTTCTGGGCAATTGAAGACGACAAGCAACGGCACTTATAATCTTACTGATTTTATAGGGTCCAATGTACTTATGTCCCAACTTAGACGATGGAATCCTTAACTTAAGATTTCTGGTTGACAGCCAGACCAGGTCTCCTACCTTAAAAGCTGGTGCAGGTTTACGAAATTTATTCGCTGCCTTCTTGTACCTTTCCTGAGCCGATTCCAGATTCTCCTTTAGAAGATCCATATTCTTCTGTAAAGTCGTGACTCTTTCAGCCACTGCTGGCAAAGGCGTCTCTATGGGAAATCGTGGTAGAATGTTAGGATGATAACCTAAATTAGAGTAAAAAGGAGACTGTTTAGTGGAGGCACTCTGAGAGTTGTTGTAAGAGAACTCAGCCAATGGAAGTAGATCCACCCAATCATCCTGTAGGTGGCAGATAAAGCAGCGGAGATACTGCTCCAGGGTTTGATTGGTTCGTTCGGTTTGTCCATTAGTCTGGGGATGAAAAGCAGAAGAAAGGTTTACTTTAATGTCCAATGCTGCACAGAAATTTTGCCAAAACCTAGAAGTGAATTGCACCCCTCGATCCGAAATAACCTCATCCGGTACTCCATGTAAACGAAACACATCTTTAATCATCAAATCTGATGTCTGTTTTGCAGTGGGTAAGCCGACACAAGGGATAAAATGAGCTGCCTTTGTTAAACGATCAACCACCACTAGAATAGTGTTCTTCCTTGAGAGGTTGGTAATTCCACAATGAAGTCCATAGAAATGGATCCCCACGGGCGGGACGGGGTGGGAAGAGGCTGTAACAGACCAGTTGGTGAAGAGCGAGGTGTTTTGCATCTTGCACAAACCTCACACGAAGTGACATAGTCCAAAACATCCTTCCTACAAGTGGGCCACCAAAGAAACGAGAAAGAAATTCCTGTGTCTTTAGAATTCCTCTATGCCGGCTATTTTGGAATCGTGAATGAGTTGCAATACTCTCAATCTGACTGTTTCAGGTATATACAGACGTTGTCCCAGAATCCACACACCATTCTTAAAGACAAGACTTACGTCCCTTGGGGGTTGAGCCAAAAAAGAATCCGCATGGTATGCTTCCTTGATGTCTTTAATTAGGTCTTGATGATGAATCACTCCTAGGAATCTAGAGTCAGGAAGAATAGTCTTAGGAGGAGTAATTGGACGTGTCTCTGCTGAGTAAATCCTAGAGAGTGCATCAGCCTTTCCATTGCGCGATCCTGGTCTATAAGAAATAATAAAATTAAATTGGTTTAAGAAAGATTCCAGCGAGCCTGGCGAGGAGTCAGGCACTTAGCCGACCTGATAAACTCAAGATTACGATGATCTGTCAGAACGACTATTTGCTGTGCAGCTCCTTGAAGAAGGTGTCTCCATTCTTTGAAGGCGGCAATAATGGCCAACAACTCTCTATTGCCCACATCGTAGTTCTTCTCAGCCGAAGACAACTGCTGGGAAAAGAAGGCACAGGGATGCAAGACATTCTTCTCACCTGTTCTCTGAGAGAGTATAGCTCCCACGGCACAGTCTGAAGCATCCACCTCTATTATGAAGGCAAGCTCTGGGTTGGGATGTACTAGGATAGGTGCAGTGGTAAATTTATCTTTTAGACGGGAAAATGCTTCCTGGGCTTGGGGAGTCCAGGAGAACTTAGACTCTTTCCGGGTAAGTTGGGTGATAGGTGACACTACCTCAGAGAAATTTCTAATGAAACGTCTATAGAAGTTTGCAAACCCGATGAAGCGCTGTACCTCCTTCACATTTCTAGGACTTGGCCAATCATTGATGGCTTGGGTTTTACTTCCATCCATACTAATTCCTTGTGTAGACAGTACATACCCCAGAAATTGAATTTCGGTCTTATGGAATTCACACTTTTCAAGCTTGATGTAAAGATGATTTTGTCTTAGACGTTCCAAGACCATTCTCACATGTCCATGATGTTCCTCTGTGGAGTTAGAAAAAATTAAAATATCATCCAAATAAATTACCACGAATGTATCTAGGAGATCCCTGAAGATGTCATTCACCAAGTGTTGGAAAGTGGCTGGGGCGGTACTCAGACCAAAAGGCATAACCAGATATTCAAAGTGTCCATAGCGTGACCTGAATGCAGTCTTCCATTCATCCCCAGGTCTAATACGGACTAAGTTATAGGCCCACGAAGATCTAGTTTAGAAAAAATTTTAGCATGTCGCACTCTCTCCAATAACTCAGGGATTAAAGGCAATGGATAACGGTTTCTAATAGTAACCTTATTAAGTTCCCTATAGTCTACGCATGGTCTCAGGGATCCATCTTTCTTCTTTACAAAGAATATGGGTGCCCCTGCAGGAGATGAAGAGGGGCGTATGAAGCCCTTGGCTAGATTTTCGTCTATGTACTCTTTTAAAGCCTTCAGCTCGGGCCCGCCAGGGGGTAGATCTTACCAAAAGGTATCTCTGCTCCAGGCAATAATTCAATTGGACAATCATATGGACGGTGAGGAGGAAGCTGGTCAGCGTTCTTCTTGTCACATAAATCCACATAGTCCTGGTATACAGCTGGTAATTCAGGGACTGACATGGTTCCTTTAGGAACAGAGCAAGCTGAAATTTTTTGACTCATCTGTTTCTCTGGAAAGTGTAATTCCTTGGTCTCCCAGTTAATGGTAGGATTCTGAGCCTGCAGCCATGGTAGCCCTAGAATAATGGGAAAGTGAGGAGAAGAGATAAGCATAAAGGACAGTTTCTCTTGATGATCTTTACCCATAAGAACCTTTAAAGGCTCTGTTTCCTGATCCACTGGTCCAGAGGTCAGCAGGGAGCCATCCACAGTTTCCATCTGTACTGGAGCAGCCTTCTTCACTGAACGTATTCCCTGTTTTAGAGCAAAGGAGACATCCATAAAATTTCCACTTGCACCTGAGTCGATCATGGCAGAGCTAGACACCCAGGCTGAGTCAACCCAGAGTTTGATGGAAAGAAAACAGTGAGAATTGTTTTTCTTACAACTCAGCTGGGACACCGCTGAGGAAACTTGAAAGATGGCAGCATTTACACAGTCAACGTCCTCAGAGGTAACGGAGTTTAAGTCCGAGAAATCAAGATCTGTTGCTGCAGCTCTCTCTGGAGCCTGAGGCTCGGACCTGACAGATCCCCTCTCGCAACACTCACAATGAATGAGTGCTGCAGTAGTCTTGCGAGAACGGCTGGGACAGTTAATAATAAAGTGCCCTGACTTACCACAATAAAAACATAAATTCTCCTTAAAACGATGTTCCTTGCGTGCATCACTAACCCGTCGTAGTAAAGAGTCTACCTGCATGGGTTCAGGTTCAGGTTCCCGTGTAATCCTATTCAAAGGTTCCTTAGCTGGAGAGGAAGGTAGGAAAAGGTTAGTACGATTGCTTTCGAACCATCTCTCTTGCCTGCGTTCAGTTAAACGAGTATCAATACGGATGCAGTAGTTAATAAAGTCACCTAACGCAGTGGGAGGGTCGGCACGAGCAAGTTCATCCTTAATTAGTGGGGATAACCCCTTTCGAAAAATAGATTTTTTGGCGGAATTGTCCCAGGTGGTATCAAGGGCCCATCTCCTGAAATCCAAGGCATATTCAGCTACTGAGTGCTTACCTTGGCGCAAAGCTAACATGGCTGCTTCAGCTGTTGCACCTCGATTGGGGTCATCAAACACCTGCCCCATGGCTGAAATAAAATCATCAAGGTGATTCAAACAATCATCCTCAGTCTCAATCAGAGGGTTTGCCCATATCAAAGCCTTGTTGGTAAGCAACATAATTATAGTAAGCACCTTAGATCGTTCAGTAGGAAATTGTGAAGCATGTGCAGAAAAAAAAAGATTACATTGATTAACAAATCCCCTGAATTTTTCACGTTCACCACCAAAACGAAAAGGGGGCAACTTGGGAATCCCAGAACTCGGGGCCACGGCAGGAGCCTGGACTTGCCCCTCCAGAACCTCAATCCTGGCTCGCAAATCCTGAGTAGTCTGTCCAACCACTTGCAAATTGTGATTATTTAGGTCCTGAAGATTTGTAAAACGGGTCTTTAAATTCTGCAAATCTGCAAGGATATTATCAGTCACTCCACAAAGTTCCTTTATGCGGGCCTCCATTTTCCAGATCTTTTAAGACAGGATACTGGAAGAAGAGGAGAGAGAAAAAAAAAAACAATAGTGTTCACCTGTGGCAACACTGAAGAAAGAAAAAACTTTAAGGGAACTGCTCACCTGGAATGGTTGTGAGAAGTCACAACCACTATCATCACAGAAAGCTTTCAACCAGACATCTGGAATGGTTGTGAGAAGTCACAACCACTGTCATCACAGAAAGTACAACCGGACATCCGATATCCACAGTACAGCAGACAAGCCTTTCCAGACCCAGCAGACACTAACGTTTGGCTTCAGAATCTTGTAATGTATGTGGTACAGTTCATATAGCGTCTTGTGCTTGGGTGCGATGAAAATACTTGAGACACAGGTTGATAAAGAAAGTCTTGTATTGCTTCATACAAATTGGCAAAAATAAACACACAGGTTGCAAACACAGAAGCAGGAGACACAGCAGGCCAGAGTTATCTAAGTTCATCAATAACTCTCCACAACAGATTCAGATCTTCTTCTATGTTACCGCAAGTCCATGCAAACGTGAGGCTTTCAAGAGCAGAGTTCAGAGTCCACAAGTGCTTCAGAGTTTCTCAGTAGAAATGGCTGGAGTACAAGGTCCAAGGCTTCAGGAGTCAGAACACAGGTTCACTGCAGGCTAGATTCTGAAGCACTGATTGCTCAGGTGTGGCTGTTTAAGAAGCAAACGGAGAGAATCAGGGCGGGAACATGCAAGCTGGAAAACTCCATTTTAACTGAGGGCAAGATAGCTGCAGCAAAACAGAAAGCAAAATGGCCGACGAACAAACTGAGTTTCAGAAACAGATACACAGAACCTTACAGCCGCGGATCATCTGGATTTACTGCGGCCAATATACCTAGGACATGTTCCCTCACACGGACTTTAAGGGGGCGTGTGGTGAGTCCAATGTATATCAATTTGCAGGGACAACTCGCAAAGTATATAACATTACGTGTGTTACACGTGATGTGTTTCCGAATGGTGAATGTACGTGTATTCTCAGCGTTATAGAAACAATCACTTTTGTCGATGTTAACACAAGCCACACAACGACCACAGGGAAAACACCCAGGTTTAGCTGGGCTAGCACTCAAAAAAGTAGGTTTGGGATAACTCATATAGTGACTGCGGACCAAATGGTCACGCAGATTTTTGGAGCGTCGAGTTGCAATAGATGGTTGTTCGGTTAGGTAATTCCTTAATACAGGATCTGCCTTGAGTATAAACCAAGATTTCGAAAGCGCCTCCCTTACATGTGAAAATTGGGAATGATAATCAGTGACAAATCTTACCTTATCATTATTATGTTTAATTTTGGGTTTGTAAATCAAATCATTCCGTGAGGAATGTCTAGCTCGATTGTAAGCTTTTTTAATCATACGGCGGCTATACCCCGCTGTAAAAATCTCATTTTAAGGTCTTCTGCTTGAGTCTCAAAATCAATCATTGATGAACAAATCCTGCGCAAGCGCAAGAATTGTCCCGTAGGAACAGACTGAATCACATGTCTGGGATGGGAGGAAGACGCGTGTAGCAAGCTATTAGTAGATGTTGGCTTACGAAAAATGTCCGTTTGAATAGTGTTGTTGGAATCACGTTTCAATAACACATCCAAAAATTCGACACGATTGGCATCAAATTGATAGGTAATGTGAATGTTTCGATTATTTAGATTGAGAGATAGCATGAATTCCTCCAGAAGATCTGTTGGTCCCTGCCAGATCAGGAAAATGTCGTCAATGTACCGCGTCCACAAGATGACGCGGTCCATTGACGAAGCCTGATCTGACAGGGAGAGGTCCCTCTCCCACAGCCCCAGGAACAGATTGGCATAGGCTGGCGCAAAGGCCGCCCCCATCGCTGTTCCCTGGAGCTGAAGGTAGAAGGACCCCTTAAAAACAAAAAAATTATGGGTTAACGTAAATTCAAGAATTATCAATATCAGTTCCTGAAAATCCTTGGGGAAATCCGACATCGAAAGATAGTATTTTACTGCTGTTAGGCCGTCACTGTGCCTAATGTTGGTATACAATGATTCAACATCTGCAACCACCATTACAGCCTGCTGTTCCAAGTGTAGACCATCAATCAGTTTCAATAATGCACCAGTATCCTTCAAGAATGATGGAAGACATTCCACCATGGGTTGCAGTATTGAATCTATCCATCGATTAACATGTTCCAAGAAATTCCCCGCCCCCGAAATAATAGGTCGTCCGGGTGGTCGAGTTTCATTTTTGTGTATTTTTGGTAACAGATACATTGCAGGTATAGTCGGTTCATTGACCATGAGGGCTAGAGCGAGATCTTTTTGAATAGTCCCATCGTTGACAGCACGGTCAACGATGGCCTTCAATTGAGATGTATAGGCCGATAAGGGGTTAAATGTTAGTTTTTTGTAACATGTGCCATCGTGAAGTTGGCGGAAGGCTTCCCTTTCGTACATGTCTTTAGGCCAAACTACAATATTACCCCCTTATCGGCTGGTTTAAATACCACATCTGACAGATCTTGTAATGCACTCAGCCGCTCACGTTCAACCTTAGAAAGGTTGTCATTAATAATTGAACGAGGTATTTTACACAAATCTTCAGTAACAATCTTAACAAAAAGATCTATATTAGCACATGTAGAGAGGGCGGGGAACCTCTTGGAGCGTGGTTTAATCGATGGAGGTATCTTACCGTCAATAGACGTACGGTGTTCGATGGAGAGTTCCTCAAGGATTCTCAGGGCAGATTGTTCCTCCTCTGTCGGAAATAAAACATGTGCATTACCATCATGAAAGAACTTTTTAAAAAGTAATGATCGTGCAAAAATATGTAAATCCTTGATAGCCAAAAACGTGTCGAACTTGGATGTGGGAGAAAATGATAGGCCTTTATGTAAAAGAGCCAAATCATCATTGGAAAAACTGCGGTTACTCAGATTGATTACCTTATTATCATTTTTATTAGGTTGAGGTGAACGACGATCATTTCTTCTATATGGATGGTAATCCCTCTCACGCATTCTCCTAGTAAATGCACCAGATCTAGTATTAATAGAACTAGATGCTGAGTCGGATAATTCACTAAGTGACGAAGCCGATGTGATAGAAGGGGTACGTCTAGGACGAGAAGATGAAGACATGGGCTTTCTCCAGAAAAAAACATTTTTACTTTGGTAATCTCTGAGATCACGATTAAATTTCGTCATTTGTGTCTCATTAATTTTTTTGACTACAGTATCCAGTGTTTTCTCCAATTCTGTTTCAAAATTTTTGAATATATCAGCAGGACATTTGGTTTTAAGTTCCAAAAGCGATTTGTCTATGGATTCATCTAAGGTTGTAATAGATTTAGAGTTGAGGTCTATAAGTAACTGCATTAGATTGAAAGAACAACTGCTACACGTCTCCTCCCATAGTGAGACAAATGATTCATCGTCCACAGGAAATGCAGGAATGATTTTCACCCGAAGACCTCTCGGAATTAGTTTACGACCCTTGTATTTTTCAAGAAAGGCACGATTCCACCAAATTTTTGTCCGTTTCACCAAAAGGGTTTTAACTAGAGTTGAGCGATACTTTCCGATATCCAAAAGTATCGGAATCGGAATGGTATCGCCGATACCATTAAAATATCGGCGATACCCGATACCGATACGGAAGTCCCATGTAAGTCTATGGGAACAAAATATCGTAACTAAAAAAACCCCATTCTTTCCTTGTAAACACTAAATATACACACATAGAATACATATATATATATATATATATATATATACATGTCATTGTGACATATATATATACATATATGTATAGTTTATACACTTCTACATAGTAAAATATCCTCTGATTCAATTGCCGGGTAAAGCCGGCTTCTGTGAAAAGACAGAAGCACCCGACATGAAATGACACTTGGTGTACATAGGGTTAACCATGTCTTTTCATGTCGTTTGCTATCTGATTTGCACAAACAATTAAATCAGTCTATGTGTGCAAAATTTCACACCTGTAGGGGTTAATTAAAGGTGTAAATTCGTTGTAAAAAAAAATGGACTTTTTTGCTACGAATTTACACCTTTAATTAACCCCTACAGGTGTGAAATTTTGCACACATAGATGATTTAATTGTTTGTGCAAATTAGATAGCAAAGGACATGAAAAGACATGGTTAACCCTATGTACACCAAGTGTCATTTCATGTCGGGTGACCCGACATGAAATGACACTTGGTGTACATAGGGTTAACCATGTCTTTTCATGTCCTTTGCTATCTAATTTGCACAAAAAATTAAATCAGTCTATGTGTGCAAAATTTCACACCTGTAGGGGTTAATTAAAGGTGTAACTTCGTTGTAAAAAAAACGGACTTTTTTGCTACGAATTTACACCTTTAATTAACCCCTACAGGTGTGAAATTTTGCACACATAGACTGATGTAATTGTTTGTGCAAATCAGATAGCAAAGGACATGGTTAACCCTATGTACACCAAGTGTCATTTCATGTCGGGTTCTGCATTTTCACAAAAGCCGGCAATTGAATTAGCGGCTATTATACTATGTAGAAGTGTATGAACTACAAATATAAATATATATATATGTGTCACAAATTCAATGACATGTATATATATATATATGAGGTGTAAAATTGCTGAAAAAAAATGCGTGGGCTCCCGCCCTATTTTCGCAACCAGACAGACAAAGCCAGTGAGTGGGGGCAGATAATAATAGCCCAGAGAGGGACTATTATTTTTGCCCCCCCCCGGCTACTAACATCTGCCCCCAGACACCCCAGGAAAGACAAATCTATAATTAGATTCGCCCTTTCTGGCACTTTGCCCGTCTATTCCCATTGCCCTGTAGCGGTGGCGAATGGGTTAATATGGGGTTAAAGCCACCTTGCTATTGAAAGGTGACCTTAAGCCAGGTTAATAATTGAGAGCTGTCAATTAGACAACTATCAATTATTAATCCTATTGCATGAAATAAAAATAAAACACACACACTTTAATTAAAAATCATTTTAATGAAATAAAGACACATGTTTTTGACCATCTTTTATTTTACTGCAAAAACCATTTCCTGTAATAAAAATAAAATAAAAAAGCAAAATTATTCTTACCTATCCCATGCACAGTCAGGTCCCACGGTGTAATCCTTCAGAAAGGGTTAATGTTTACTGCAGGGACCGCAGCTATTGCTGCAGCCTCACAGTAAACCCCCAAATGAATGAGTTTTTCTCCTGGCTGACAGGAGAGTAAAGGCTGGGTGTCACATAACGATACACCAGCGATCCCGACAACGATATGCACTTGTCAGGATCGCTGGTGTATCGCTACATGATCGCTGCTGAGCTGCCAAACAGGCAGCTCAGGCAGCGATCTGGGACAGCGACACTGCGGGTAACATCGCTTAAGGGCCCGTCTCACATAGCGATATCGCTACCGAGATCGCTGCTGAGTCACTAGTTTTGTGACGCAGCAGCGAGCTCACCAGCGATATCGCTGTGTGTGACATTCAGCGACGATCAGCCCCCTGCTGGGTATCGCTGATCGTCGCAGAAATGTCAGGACCTTTTTTTGATCGCTAGTTTCCCTCTGACAGGCACGCATCGCTGCGTGTGACAGGCGGGAGACCAGCGATCCGCTGGTAACCAAGGTACACAGCGGGTTTCCAGGCACAGCGCAGCGCTTGGAAACCCGCTGTGTACCTTGGATACCAGCTCCCTGCATCAGGGCGCTGGTATCCAAGGTACACAGCGGGTTTCTAGGCACAGCCCCGCGCCTGGAAACCCGCTGTGTACCTTGGTTACCAGCGGATCGCTGGTCTCCCGCCTGTCACACGCAGCGATGCGTGCCTGTCAGCGGGAAACCAGCGATCAAAAAAAGGTCCTGACATTTCAGCGACGATCAGCGATACCAGGCAGGGGGGCTGATCGTCGCTGAATGTCACACACAGCGATATCGCTGGTGAGCTCGCTGCTGCGTCACAAAACTAGTGACTCAGCAGCGATCTCGGTAGCGATATCGCTATGTAAGACGGGCCCTTAAGTGGAAAGCTTAATTGATTGCTTTCCACTTTCACTTCAGGTCAGCCAGGGACACAATCAGTGACGTCAGAGGGAACTGATTAACAAAAATAGGGGTTCCCTTCGAAAAAAAAATGGCGTGGGGTCCCCCCTATTTTTTTTAACCAGCCAGATGAAGCAGACCGCTGAGGCCTGGATTTTCAGGCTGTTAAGGAGCCAAGATCCATGGACCTTGCCAGCCTGATAATACCAGGCCACAGCAGTCTGCATATCTTGGCTGATTAACAAAAATAGGGGATCCCCTCGAAAAAAAATTGGCGTGGGGTCCCCCCTATTTTTGTTAACCAGCCAGATGAAGCAGACCGCTGAGGCCTGGATTTTCAGGCTGTTAAGGAGCCAAGATCCATGGACCTTGCCAGCCTGATAATACCAGGCCACAGCAGTCTGCATATCTTGGCTGATTAACAAAAATAGGGGATCCCCTCGAAAAAAATTGGCGTGGGGTCCCCCTATTTTTGTTAACCAGCCAGATGAAGCAGACCACTGAGGCCTGGTTTTTCAGGCTGGTAAGGATCCAATATCCATGGACCTTGCCAGCCTGATAATACCAGGCCACAGCAGTCTGCTTAGCTTGGCTGGTTAACAAAAATAGGGGATCCCCTCGAAAAAAAAACAGCGTGGGGATCCCCCCCTATTTTTGTTAGCCAGCCAAGTAAAATGCAGACTGCTGCGGCCTGGTATTAAAAGACTGTCAAGGCCCATGGATTTTGGCCCTCAACAGCCTGATAATACCAGGCTACAGCAGCCCCAATTTGGCGCATCAAAAGATGTGCCAATTGTGGCACTTTACCCGGCTCTTACCACTTGCCCTGTAGCGGTGGCAAGCGGGGTAATAAGGGGTTAATGTCACCGTTGATTGCACGGTGACAATAAGCCCGGTTAATAATGGAGAGGCGTCAATAAGACACCGATCCATTATTAATCCCAAAGTTTTTAAATGTTTAAAAAAAAGACACAGCAAGAAAAAGTCTTTTAATGAAATAAAAGAGACAACACAGTTTTCATTAATTTTATTATACTCTCATTCCTGCGACGCCATCGATCTCCTGTAAAAAAAGAAAAAAAACAAACCAACAGTATACCACCTGTCCGACGCAGTCCATAACGACAGTCCCACGACGATCCAGCTCTGCTACATCGCAATGAGAGGCAGAGCCTGTCATCGCAACGCAGCACAGCTGATTACCTGCTTCCCCGGCGGTGACGTCATCGGACTGACTGCTTTACGGCCGGGATTACCCAGCAGTCACTGCAGTTATCGCGAGAAACTGCATGTGACCGCCGGGGAAAGAAGATTGCGGCCATGAAGCAGTCCAGCCCGTGACCGCCGGAGATCTTCTGCCAGGTAAGTGCCGCTAATGTGTAGCCCTGGTGTTAGGCACACGCAGTACCCTGGAGAGTGTGTGGCGAGACAGCAGTTTAATGCTAAATACCCATTCACTCAACATACACTAGACACACCCTTAGGGTAGTGTAGTTACTTGTGAGGGAGTGGTCAGGGTGTATGTTTGTTGAGTGATTTTGAGTCAGTTCTGTTTCCTGTCTTCGGACAGAGCAGACGTCTGGAGTCTAGCTGGAGGGAGGAAGCCGTCCAGATTGCTCTATCATCAGTTCGGAAAGTGGAGTCTAGTACAGGTGGTCTAGTTCACCTCAGCCTAGTCAGAGCTGTACCTCACCTGAATACATTGAGAGAAAGAAGAAGCTTAGTGCAGAAAGACTTCAGTCACCTGTCTAAAGGACAGTGAAAGGTTCAGAGACGTGCTCCTGCCTAGTGATAACTGAGAATCTGTAACTAACTCTGAAGGAAGTGGATGAAGGAAGTGACTACCCGACTTTATGCAAGTGTGAGTGCTTATGCTACCAGCGAGGACAAGGCGAAAGGCACAGTGGAAAGATAATTGGAAAGGTGCTTTTGGATTGAAGAAGTCCTGCACATTGCAACCGGTCACTGGGGACCGAAGGATCACTATTAGCTTCAAGCATAGTGGTAAGAAAACCAGGGATTTACCGGACCTTAGGTCGCGGCAAACAGCCCCATATAGTCAGTACGTAACTGGGGTCAGGGGGAGTGAAGACTTTGAGCCTGATCAGCAAGATAGGAATTCAGCTCTCTCACAGGAAGGCTCCTACCACAAAACTGACTGGGCAGTACAGCTATGGATTAGCTGGAGTTATTGAGGGAACTACGCTTCAGGCTGGTTGTACTCATCGTGTTGAAAGTAAAGGAGGCCCCTAACTTGTCCAGCTGCTGTCTCAAGATACACTCTCCTTGGATCAGCCTCCCTGGGACCTGCCTGAACATCTTACAAGTAAAGGTATGGAAAGACGCTGACCGTGTGAGACTGTGTTATTTATCTGCACCCGACTACACTAACTTCATAGACTTTGAGGGACCAGTCCCACCTGTAGGGGACCCGACATCTAGCTGCCTCACCATCCCCTCAGAGATCTACAGCAGCGCTGGTACAAATTACCAGAAGACTACAGGTGGCGTCACGAACTGTATATAAATCTATCCCCTGTAAATATTCCCCCAACATACGCCAGACCGCCAGGGCCACAGACCGAGCCACCGCTACCTGTGACAAACCCCATAGACTTCCATGGGCTCGGCTCTGAGTACCCCATTGCCCTGGTAATCCACAATTGTGGTGGCGGGTCTAGACACTGACTCCTGACAGACCCGACCGACGGACACTGACAGTGACAGAGATAAGCCCGATTCCGGTATCCGATATGACGAAAATATCGGAACTCGGAATCGGAATTCCGATACAGCCAATATCGGCCGATACCCGATATTTGCAGTATCGGAATGCTCAACCCTAGTTTTAACATCAAGAAATTGATTGTCCCAACTAGAGCCACCAGACGGCTGCGAGTCATTAGTGCTAGCACCAAACACCTGCTCGATTTGATTAAGCCAGGTCCTCTCCTTGGCTTTATAGTCCATGTTGTGGAAGTAACGAAAACCTGTGCAAAACACAGCAACAATAGTTATAGAACTGAACAACCACGATGGTACCATTATTAAAGGAAATAATTCAATACAACCTCATTTGTAATTTAACCATGATACCAATTGTTATGGACATATAATCTGGACTAGTCACAAAAATCAACATTGAAAAACAGGGGGAGAAAAAGTGACCACAAGTCCATATATAATAAAAAATATATATTTTAATTCATATCAAACACAGAGCAAATGAAAAAGGTGATAGCACATAAAATGTACATGAACAAACAGTGTGTAAAAGGAACACGGGTATATTAAGGAATTACCTAACCGAACAACCATCTATTACAACTCGACGCTCCAAAAATCTGCGTGACCATTTGGTCCGCAGTCACTATATGAGTTATCCCAAACCTACTTTTTTGAGTGCTAGCCCAGCTAAACCTGGGTGTTTTCCCTGTGGTCGTTGTGTGGCTTGTGTTAACATCGACAAAAGTGATTGTTTCCATAACGCTGAGAATACACGTACATTCACCATTCGGAAACACATCACGTGTAACACACGTAATGTTATATACTTTGCGAGTTGTCCCTGCAAATTGATATACATTGGACTCACCACACGCCCCCTTAAAGTCCGTGTGAGGGAACATGTCCTAGGTATATTGGCCGCAGTAAATCCAGATGATCCCGCGGCATTCAAAACCATTCCACGGCACTTTAGGCAGCGCCACGACTGTGATGCTTCACTCCTCCGGGTGATAGGCATTGATTCCATCGATGCCACCATACGGGTGGTGGGGATATCCCAGAAGTTGGCGCAACTCGAGTCCCGTTGGATATGGACATTAAACACCATGCACCTGAAGGGTCTAAATGAACAAATTAGTTTTGTCCCGTTTCTATGACCCACATCTGTCTGCTGAGCCCATATGTCATCTGTACAGGACATCTGGTGTTGTTTTTATATGTTTGTTTTTACTTACCGTTTTCTATTCTATTTTATTAGGCTGGTGCTTCCGTTGGCTTTTTGCTATCCGTTACTGTCATGAATATTACACCTGGATCTCCACATCTGGCTTATATTATTTTCTGTATACTACAGTACCTGGATATTTTCCTAATATTATTATTTGTTTAATGTTTATTATTATGTATTGTATGGATACTTTATTTATATTTTGTATCATCTATGTTTGCTGTCAATTTACTTCTGCAGTGGGTAGTTAACTATGGGATTTTCCATAGATATACGGAGAATATGTTTATTTGGCTATTTGGGTTTGAGATTTCTCATTACTATTCATAGGGCAGCACATATTGATACAATTCATGTTTATCTGTTATTGTCATAGTACGCCCATATCTCATGCATCGTCAGGCTGGTCAGCTTTCGCTATCCTTGACGGCGACGCTGATGCGGCTGGAACGATAGGATGATATATGGGCGTCACATCATTGACAATTATTTCACATTTCTTTTTCACATTTTTTCATATTTCTATTTCATTTTTGGCTTTTTGATCATTGTGGTGATCTTTACTATTTCTAGTGTATGCGTTGTGCGGTGTTCCCGACGCACCCTGTGTTTATACATAATAGATCCAGCAGTGACGAACCTATGACGTTCTATATATTTGTGATCTTTGATCGCCTCTTATATCTAGTATTTAGAGTGAGGGGATGATCTTCATATGACCGCTCTTACCAGCTGATCCTCTCTGTATTGCCACAGGTGATCAGTGAAGCGGCAGTGTAAAGTGTTGCCTGGACAACTGTATACTTCCGCCCTCTTACGTGGCATTCTAAGCGGCCGGTATCATTACCACATGATCACTCCCTCCGCATGATCGTCATTTCCGTTCACGTGTCTTTTGACACATCCTTCTATCTGTGATCGTCATAGCTATTGCGCACTGCTGATTGGCCCAGCCTTTCTTTTAAGCCCACCGCACGCAGTACTCCACGCCCCCTGACGAAGGCTCGTGCCGAAACGCGCGTCGGGGTTACACGCGGTGTCCTGCTCCTTCCCTCCTGTGTTATTTACCTCCCGGGTGGTCTATCTGCATCAGAGTGGTATGTGTATCGCAAGCTACTCTAAGCTATATTGTGTCATACGTGATATATGTGCTAGATATGGTCTCACCATTCATTATAATACCTTATTTCCGTTCCTATGATGCAATGGACCAGGTTCACATAGTTTGAGGGTTACTAAGACTTACTATCATGTGATTATTTTTTGAATATATAGTTATATTGGTATTATTGGAGCAGTATACCCGTGTTCCTTTTACACACTGTTTGTTCATGTACATTTTATGTGCTATCACCTTTTTCATTTGCTCTGTGTTTGATATGAAATAAATATATATTTTTTTATTATATATGGACTTGTGGTCACTTTTTCTCCCCCTGTTTTTCAATGTTGATTTTTGTGACTAGTCCAGATTATATGTCCATAACAATTGGTATCATGGTTAAATTACAAATGAGGTTGTATTGAATTATTTCCCTTAATAATGGTACCATCGTGGTTGTTCAGTTCTATACATGTATAACTATGTATTACTGCTCACTGCTTATGGTATTACTACTTGAATATTTTGCCATTATATAGAAAACTGTATATATTGTCTTGTATTCTTGTATTATAATATAGCATATCTGAACAGCCAGGGAAAGTTAGTGCATCCTTTTGGGGACATTAGAGGAGGGCACTTTAGTACATAGTTTCTATAGATAAGGGTAGATGTAGTTCCTTTATGGGCCACTAGATGGGGGTATACTAGTGTGCACTGTTAGGTATAGTTGATAAGATTTTCTATAGAGGTTTAAGTGTAGGAGGGGCTGCCGGGTACTAACAGACAAGTTTCTAGGAAGTTAGTTCAGACAGGGCCAGAATGCTCACATGTCCACATGGGCTATAGGCCCGGATAGCTCGGCAGCCATGTAACGTTAAAGTGCTGCAGCCCACGTTATCCACGGCCACTGTGCATCATATCAGTGGGCCAGTACAGAGACGTGGCGACTCATAGCTTGGGCGGATGCCTTTATGGCAGGAGTAGGTTAAACTGATGAAATGAAGGAAGTTGGAGCTTTGACGAGATCAGTACAGATGGGCCGGATGCTTTACCAGAGGCAGCCAAAACTGGTGACTGATGATTTTGAGTCTGGGGCGAAACAGGTAGAAGGAAATGTCATCATGGCGAGGTCAGGCCAGGAAGGTACTGGGGAGCAGTCTAGGACGGTCCGGTCTGGCGTGTACTGCACAGAAGTGACAGCAAAGCAGGGAAAGAAAAGGAAACAAGATAAACCCATAATGTGCCAACTGTGGATGTATCGTGTGAAGAGTTAAGTAAAGAGAATGTTCAAGTTATCCTGGACTGTGTCTCCATTACTAAGGGTTGCCTGAAAGAGTGACCGTCATCGCCTGGGAAGTGCCCAGGGGAGTCTGGATGTGAAGATGCAGGTACGCTGAAGAGAAGAGTACAGTTTACTGTAGGGGAAGGACTGGACATAGATGTTGCAATAATTCAGGTCACGACTACAGTCCTGTCCCTCCCTTACAGTACCACCAGCAGTTTCCAAATTGAGACACCCATCACTTGGGTGTGCAAATATGGCAGACGGTGAACTTCCGCCGCTTGGAATTCTGGGATCCGGACATATCCGGATGGAACAGGAAGTGAAGACATTACGAGGTAATTATATATTAGATATTTGACATAAAAATCAAAAAGAATGTCAATGTAATGCCATTAGCCACTGGATTAAAGCTGAGGAACTCAAAATTTGTTAAGAAAACCAGATTCCCTTTTAAATGCCATATGTGACTTTGGGTGTGGCCTTTATGAAGGGCAATGTCTTAAGCGCTCGACAGTCTGTGCTTATGGGCTCCTGAGATATAAATCCATTAAAGATAACAGAAAAA
Organism: Oophaga sylvatica; assembly: GCA_033576555.1. NCBI lineage: Eukaryota > Metazoa > Chordata > Amphibia > Anura > Dendrobatidae > Oophaga > Oophaga sylvatica. The sequence continues at coordinate 551,789,835 of JARQOD010000004.1, read as the reverse complement.
TATGGAGTAATACATGAAAGCCCATGTTATAGACTGGGAACATTCCTATATATGTCATATTCTCACATTATAGATCTGTCATGAACTATTGTATTGTTAATCTTACTCTGGAATCTTGAAGAACCTTGAAAACATTTTAGGAAACCAACATCCTGTTCTTTCAATCTTGCACTAGGTCTGATGACAACAAAGACAACAAATTACCCAAAGGTTGTCTTAGGCTTAATATACACTGCTTTGAGTGGAGAAAGCGCAGTCCTAACATGCCTAGTTAACTTTGGTATTCTAGGAGGGGCTCTACTTACTTACCAACATTCTATTGGGCCAAACGGCCCAGAAAAAGGGTAAAGTCAACTTTTGGATTGGCCTGAAGCCCATCTTCTCTCTTTTGTTCCTTGTACTGTCAGGTCAGCAGTGAGACTCATAGAAATTATAATTGTAATAATTATTGTACTGGTACGTCAGGACAAAAAGGGAAACAGTCAAACTATTCATAGCAATTGTTTTTCAAAGGAAGAGACAACCAGATACGGTCTTGGAAAAGCACTTCAGGAAAAAAAATTAGCCAGGAAAACCATTGAAAATTAGAGAAAATTTTAATTGGCCAGCCATCACAAGGGCACCTGGTGTAGCGAACAGTCCCAATCTGAGAGAAGTTAATGCTATTCATCACTGTGCTTATTGCCTGATTTAGTTTGTGTGCCAAGTTCAGATGTAGCAACCGCTAACTTGCTGCTGTGGGACGGTATCACTGATCCTATAACTTGCCGCTGTTGTGAAGTATCACGCATACTATAACTCGCTGATATAATACACCATCATTGATACTATACCTTGCCGATGTAGTACACTATCACTGATACTATAACTTGGCGATATAATACACTCTCACTGATAAAAATAACTTGCCGATCTATTCTATTATTTCTAAACACTGTTTTTCGGTTATTACTTTGTATCTCCATTCATACTGCACCCACACACACAAATGATGCACCGTCTGAAAGGTAAACTTGCCCCCTTCAGCAAGAAAATCGCCAAACAAACCATACATCGACGATTTGATCACAAATTACAGTTTAAACATTAATTTTCATAAACCTTCAGTAAGGAAAAATGACCTGCAGATGGCGCCACAGTACCCCAAAGCACACTACCACAAAGCTGCTTACAGACATCACAAGCAAATCCAAACATTTGCCTTGGGGGCTTTCCAGCTTGCCGAGCAGCTTGCCCAGCCTATTTCAGGCACATTGGAGGATTGCACACTTCACTGCAGGAGAGTCACATATGCAAACACATTTGTAAACATGCACTGCTTATTGAATTGCACACTTTCTCCATTCATACTCCACCCACACAACAAATGACACACCATTTGAAAGGTCAAATGATCTGCAGGTGGCAGCACACTACCCCAAAGCACACTACAACAAAGCTGCTTACAGACATCACAAGCAAATCCAAACATTTGCCTTAGGGGCTTTACAGCTTGCCCAGCCTATTTCAGGCACATTGGAGGATTGCACACTTCACTGCAGGTGAGGTACATATGCAAACACATTTGTAAACATGCACTGCCTATTGGATTGCACACTTTCTCCGTTCATACTTCACCCACACAACAAATGATACACCATTTGAAAGGACAAATGATCTGCAGGTGGCAGCACACTACCCCAAAGCACACTACAACAAAGCTGCTTACAGACATCACTAACAAATCCAAACATTTGTCTTGGAGGTCTTGCCAGCTTGCCAAAGTGCTTGTGCAGCCTACTTCAGGCACATTGGAGGATTGCACACTTCACTGCAGGTGAGGCACATATGCAAACACACTTGTAAACATGCACTGCTTTTTCAGTGATTACTTCGCCCCACACACATTAATGGTGAGTCACATTTGCAAACACATTTGTATACATGCACTTCTTTTTCGCTGATTACTTCACCCCACACACACACAAATGATACACCATTTGAAAGGTAAACTTGCCCCCTTCAGCAAGAAGAGCCAAACAAACCACACATCCACGCTTTTATCACTAAATACATTTTAAACATTCATTTTCATAAACCTGCAGAAACACACAATGACCTGTGTTATGAATGTGCTAGAGATGGTTTCTGAGCAGAGGCTCCCTCTGGTGGTTACAGACAGTACTGAACCTTTCAGCGAGGAGTGGCAATCTGGAATCACAGACTGGTCTGATATAAGGGAGGTTCCCTCCCATGATGGTTGCCGGTGATCAATTGTTCTTGTCTCAATTGTGGTTCCTGGTTCATTTGGAAGTTTGCTGGAGCCTTGCCTGCATCTCCTGCTTTCAGATAAGATATTTTTTGCTTTTCTTTTTGTGCTTGCTTTTTGCATTGTTTTCTGCACTTTTGTGGAGGTCAGCCAGGTCCCCTCCTGGGGCCTGAGCTCCTCACAGTTTTTCTGCAGCCACTGTTAGTTGCTCATTTGCTTTTTCCTGTTTTTTCAGTGGCTGCGGCTTGGTTTTTGTTCACACTGAGATCTGATTTAGTGGGTGGCGAGATCGTGTGATCTCAGTATTTTTGTAATCAGAATTGTTGGATTTTCGTAGGGTTTTCTGGGTTGCAGAAAGTAATCTCTCCTGTCCTATCTTATTTAGTCAGCTTGTGGCCCCAGCGTTTGCTCAGTCTATTTTCTGCCTATGTTTGTATTTTCATCTTGTCTAACCACCATTATATGTTTGGGGGCTTCCTATTTTCTTGGGGATCTGCTCCGGGGCAAATAGCTTTCATCTTTCTGCCTTTAGGTGTAGTTATCTCTCAGGCTGTGACGAGGCGTCTAGGATCAACGTAGGAACGCTCCACGGCTACCTCTAGTTTTGTCGTTAGTTTAGGAATCTGCAACCCATCAGTTACCAACATCTCAGGTGTTCTGCTGCCCTGCTGTTGTTCCTGTCCTCCTCAGCTACCGAAACATAACAGACCTGCAGGTGGCACCTCAACCGGAAGACATTTTTTAGCCTCTACTTATCAAACCAATTTATTGTATTACCACGCTACATATATAAATACCCGTCTGTGTTCATAATGTCATTAAATACATTTACATTTGACCAGCTTGCTTTTCTGAAATTGCCTGCACCCCCGACCACCAATGTGCGAAAATTTCGCATGGGCCAAGCTAGTGTAGTATATTCTCACTGATAATATAACTTTCTGCTATGGTACACTATCACTGATATTACAACTTGCCACTATAGTACACTCTCACGGATACTGTAACTTGCTGCTGTGGTACACTTATCTTTGATACTGTAACTTGCTGCTGTGGTACACTATCACTGATACTATAACTTGCTGCTGTGGTACACTATCACTGACACTGTAACTTGCTGCTGTGGTACACTATCAATGATACTATAACTTGCTGCTGTGGTACACTATCACTGATACTATAACATGCGCTGTGGTACACTATCACTGATACTATAACTTGCGCAGTGGTACACTATCACTGATACTGTAACTTGCTACTGTGGTACACTCTCACTGATACTGTAAATTGCTGTGGTACACTATCACTGATACTGTAATTTGCTATGTGGTACACTATCACTGATACTGTAACTTGCGCTGTGGTACACTATCACTGACACTGTAACTTGCAGCTGTGGTACACTATCACTGATACTGTAACTTGCCGTGTGGTACACTATCACTGATACTACAACTTGCCACCGTGGTACACTATCACTGATACTATAACTTGCACTGTGGTACACTATCACTGATACTATAACTTGCCGCTGTGGTACACTATCACTGATACTAAACTTGCGCTGTGGTACACTATCACTGATACTATAACTTGCTGCTGTGGTACACTATCACTGATACTACAACTTGCCACCGTGGTACACTATCACTGATACTATAACTTGCACTGTGGTACACTATCACTGATACTTAACTTGCCGCTGTGGTACACTATCAATGATACTGTAACTTGCCGCTGTGGTACACTATTACTGATACTGTAACTTGCCGTGTGGTACACTATCACTGATACTGTAAATTGCCGCTGTGGTACACTATCACTGATACTGTAACTTGCCGTTGTGGTACACTATCACTGATACTACAACTTGCCCACCGTGGTACACTTCACTGATACTGTTGCTGCGCTGTGGTACACTATCACTGATACTATGACTTGCTACTGTGGTACACTATCACTGATACTATAACTTGCCGATGTGGTACACTATCACTGATACTGTAACTTGCTGCTGTGGTACACTATCACTGAAACTGTAACTTGCTGTGATACACTATCACTGATACTTAAACTTGCCGCTGTGTACACTATCTACTACTTAACTTCTGTGGTACACTATCACTGATACTAACTGTGCTGTGGTACACTATCACTGATACTATAACTTGCCGCTGTGGTACACTATCACTATATATACTTGCTGTGGTACACTATCACTGTATATACTCCGCTGTTACACTATACAATACTTATAACTTCGTTATAACTTCCTGATACATTACTTACTTGTCGCTGTGAACTATATGATCTATATTCTACTTGACCTATGATAATAACTGCTGAACTATAACTTGCCGCTTGTAACTATACTGTACATATGCGCTTGGTACTATCACTGATACTATAATTGCTCTGTGGTACATACACTGATACATACTGTGCGTGGTACACTATCACTGATACAAACTTGCTGTGTAACTATCACTGATACTAACTTGCTGCTGTGACACTATCACTGATACTAACTCCGCTGTGGTACATCACTATACTATAACTTGGCTTGGTACAATCACTGATACTATAACTTGCTGTTGGTACACTATCACTGATACTATAACTCTGTGGTACACTACTGATACTATAACTTGCTGCTGTGGTACACTATCACTATACATAACTTTAACTTCTGTTAAACTCTCTGAATATAACTTGCCTGGAGTACACACATAACTGTCCCTGTAACTTCACTATACTTAACTTGCTGTGTCATATCATATATATAACTTGCGTGGGTACATCACTGAATATAACTTGCTGCTGTGGTACTATCACTATATAACTTCGTGTGTACACTATCACTGATACTATACTTGCTCTGTGGTACATATCACTGATACTTATTGTCTCTTGTACTAACTTCTTACTACCTGAATATACTGCTACTTCTACAATACTTACTTGCGCTGTGAACTATCACTTACTATAACTTGCTGTGTACATATAAACTAAACTTGCGCTGTGTACACTATCACTGATACTATAACTTGCGTGTGGTACACTATCACTGATACATAACTTCGCTGGTACACTTACTGATACTTAACTGCGCTGTGGTACCTATCACTGATACTAACTTGCGCTGTGTAATCACTGATACATACTTGCGCTGTGGTACACTATCACTGAACATAATTGCGCTGGTACACATCACGATACTTACTTGCGCTTGTACACTACACTGATACTATAACTTGCGCTGGTCACTATCACTGATACTATAACTGCGCTGTGGTACACTATCACGATACTTAACTTGCTGTGGTACACTATCACTGAACTATAACTGGCTTGTACACTATATGATACTAAACTTGTGCTGTGGTACACTATACATACTTGCGCTTACACTATCAGATCTTACTCTGACTCGTTTACTCTGTTACACTTCCTGCTTACGCTTACATACTACATAACTTGCTGCTGTGTACACTACACTGAATATAACTGCTGTGTACTATCACTGTACATATTGCTGTGGACTACACTTCCTGGTAATACTTTAACATGCTTGACTACACTAACTAACTTCTGGTAATCACTATATATAACTTGCGCTGTTCACCACTAACTTATCTTCTGCTTACTACACTATACTTAATGCTGCTGTGGTACACTATCACTGATACTATAACTTGCTGTGACTATCACTGATACAACTGCCGTGGTACCTATCACTGTACTGTATGTGCCGTGACACTATCACTGATACTAAACTTGCTGCTGTGGTACACTATCACTGATAATCTCGTGGTACAATCACTGATCTATTACACTGAGTGTCACTCGATATATAACTTGCTGCTGTGGTACCTATCACTGATAAACTTACTTGCTGTGTGCTACACTAATCACTTGCTGTACATACTCGATGTATACACTTCCTGTAGTATAACTTCCTGAACTATACTTCTACTTGCGTCACTATACTGATACATAACTTGCGCTGTGATACGTACACTGATCATATAACTCTGCTGCTGTGGTACACTATACTATACTTAACTTGCTGCTGTGTAACATTCATGATACTATAACTTGCGCTGTGGTACACTATCACTGATACTATAACTTGCTGTGGTACACTATCACTGATACTATAACTTGCTGCTGTGGTACACTATCACTGATACTATAACTTGCTGCTGTGGTACATCATGATACTATAATTGTGCGGTACTACTATAATACTGCTGTGGTACATACACTGATACTAACTTCGCTGTGGTACATCACGATACTATAACTTGCTGCTGTGACACATCACGATACTATAACTTGCGCTGTGGTACACTATCACTGATACATAACTTGCGCTGTGTACACTATCACTATTACGCTTGTCACTTACACTATACTATACTTCTGTGCTACTGATACACTCTTACATATACATTATAATTCTGTGTGTAATCACTGATACTATAACTTGCGCTGGTACATAGTCATATTACTGCTTTCTTACTGTCTTAACACTGTGTAACTCACTGTATAACTTACTTGGAACTCACTGATACATATCCTGTTACTTCTGTTTACCTTCATCACTGTACTTACTGCGAGGTACACTTATGATACTAAACTTGCTGTGGTACACTATCACTGATACTAACTTGCGTGGCATTAGATACTATCTGCTGTACATTACTAAACTTGCGCGTGTTACTATCACTGATACTAAACTGCTTGCCTTGGTACACTATACTTGTCATGTACCTTACTGAACTAACTCCTGTACTATACATTATCTGTGGTACATATCACTGATACTATAACTTCGCTTGTACATATCATGATACTATAACTTGCGTTGTACACTATACTGATATTAACTTCTCTTGACATCATGAACTGCACTGTGCGTCACTATCACTATATAACTTGCTGCTGTGGTAACTATCTACTACCCTGATACTATTACTATACTGCTGTGGTAACTATCACTGATACTATAACTTGCTGCTGGTACACTATCACTGATACTATAACTGCGCTGGTCACTATCACTGATACTATAACTTGCCGCTGTGTACACTATCACTGATACTTAAACTTGCGCTGTGGTACACTATCACTGTCTTAACTTCCTGAACTAACTGTCTTGTACTTCTGTTGTAACTTCTGTACATAACTGCTGTATTAACTTCACTGATACACTAACTGTCTTTGTGGTACACTATCACTGATACTATACTTGCGCTGTGGTACCTATCACTGATACATAACTGTGCTGTGGTACACTATCACTGATACTAATTGCGCTGTGGTACACTTCACTGATACATATCTGCTGTGGTACACTATCACGATACATAACTTGCCTGGGTCTACACTGATACTATAATTGCGCTGTGGTACACTATCACTGATACTATAACTTGCTGCTGTGGTACCTATCACTGATACTATAACTTGGCTGGGTACACTATCACTGATACTTAACTTGTGTGTGTACATATCACTGATACTATAACTTGCTGTGGTACTATCACTGATATAATGTGCTGTGGTTCACTGATACTTACTGCTGCTGTGGAATATCTATATAATTGTGCTGGTACACTATCACTATCTATAACTTCCTGGTACAATTCATGTACTATAACTCTGCTGTCACTATCACTGATACTATAACTTGCTGCTGTGGTACACTATCACTGATACTATAACTTGTGCTGTGGTACACTATCACTGATACTATAACTTGCTGCTGTGGTACACTATCACTGATTACTTAACTTGTCTGTGTGTGTACACTATCACTGATACTATAACTTGCTGCTGTGGTACACTATCACTGATACTATAACTTGGCTGTGGTACAGTATCACTGATACTATAACTTGCTGCTGTGGTCCTATTTTATATACTATAACTTTTGCTGGGACTATTCTGATACTATAACTTGTGCTGTGGTCCTTTACGGGTCTATAACTGCTTTCTGTGGTACATAAACACTGATACTAACTTCCCGTGGTTTCATTCACGGATTTTACTTCTTACTTCTGGGAAATTGCTTGCCTTACCTATTTAAAAATTCGTGTGGACAACTTCACTGATACTAACTTGCGTGTGGTCACTATTTATGTACTATAATTTTGCTGTGGTACATTTCATGTACTATAACTTGGCTGTTCCTCCTGACTATTTTATAATTCTTGTACACTATCATTGGTTTCTTTAATTGCCCTGTGGTACCTATCATACTATAATTGACTGTGGACACTATCACTGATCTTTAATTGTGTGTGGTACCCTACACTGTACTATATTGCTGCTGTGGTACACTTCACTGATCTATAACTTGCTCTGTTTGGGACCTATCATGATACCTTAACTTGTGCTGTGTACACTACATGATACTTAAATTGTGCTGTGGTAATTCTGGGTGTTTATATTCTTGAGCGTTGGAACTATACAAATAAACTGTTGTGGTACCTATCATGTTATTAACTTCCCGTGGTAATCTCAGGATTAAAATTTCTGCGTGGTTTATCAAAATCCTTTTCCTTTTAAAGCTTGGGTAAAAATTATTTTCCCCCAAAAATTTTTTAACATAAAAAAAAACCTTTTTGCTTGGGGGTTTTGTTTTTAACCTTTTAAATCAATTATTTTTAAATTTCTTTGGGGGGTCTTTGTTTTAAAAAACCCCTTTTCTTTATTTTTTTTTTTTTATTTAAATTTTTCCCCTTTTTAAAATTTCATGTTTTTTTTAAAAAACTTTTAAAAAACTTTTTGGGTTTTTTTTAAAAATTTTTTGTTTTAAAAAAATTTTTTAAAAAACTTGGCATATTTTTCTTTTTTTGGAAATTTTAAAAAAATACTTTGGGTGGTTTTTTAAACTATCTTTTTTTAAAAATTAAAATAACGGGCCCTTGGTTTTTTTAAAAACCTTTTTTTTTAAAACCCTTAAAAAAAAAATTTTTTTTC